>CM053621.1:6082501-6094232 GCA_028646535.1 Procyon lotor | reverse complement strand
CAACCGAGCCTGTTTTCAGCCTTGGATATCACTTCCCTCTTTTCTTAGCACACTGTTCTGTCCTGTGAACTGCTTCTGGGGGGACTATTCCACTCTCTGTGTATCCCAGGCTTCCCTGAGCACCTTGGTCCAGGCTCTTTGTACCTCCCACCCCCCAGAACTTTGATCTAAAGAGGCAGCTTACTCTGAGAAGATCCAGTCGCTCAGAAATTATCCCAACTGCAGAGCTGTATTCTTCTTGATCGAGCTGCCCTCGAGGGCTGTAGGCTCTGCTGACCTACCATGGCGTCCTTGCACGCCCCAGTGCTCTCTTCCCCTTCCGTCGTGACCACGGTGGCTTTGGGTCCCAACACATCTTGTTTCGTACTGTAAAATTTTATGGTGTTACGCCCCCAAGACCTCAGTGTTTATTTGGTGCAACAACTAACTTTAATTACTCTGATGGACACAGAAACACAGGTCGGTCTTAGGAAGTCATATTCTGTCTAGATACGTTGGTGAATAACAAAGTTATTTGTTATAGTTTCTTCGATGGGATTTTGGTGTCCCTGTTGCCCTTGGATAAGATCTCAGCAGGCTCTGGGCCTAAACTGGGTTTGGGTGGCAGCTTCCAGCTGACAGTTTGCCCCAACATAGATTCTCTGCTGAGGTGTGGACAGGAGTTCAAGTTTGTGACGAAAGGCAGGGGATGGGAGAAATAATGGGGACTGACTGAGTCCCACAGTTTGGGGTTCAGATTTCGATTCCATCACTGACTGGCTGTGACTTTGGGCAAGTCACTTCACTCTCCAGCCTCAGTGGCTTTATCTATAAAATGAGACTGAGGATAGCCCCTCCCTCCTCAGATTTGATGTGGGGACCAAATTCACTAATCCACACAAAGCGTTTCGCACTGTGCTGTGAGGCATTGGTATTTGACAGGCGAGGTGACCACTGTGTCACACAGGGAGTTATTTACAGAACTTGGGTAGGAAGCCTGCCCCATCTGAACAAAGCTGGTCATGTCTCCTGGTTCCCATTATGCTTCCTACCACTTCTCCGCTCTCTGGAGCCCCCCTTCCCCGACAGCATGAAGAGTGGCTGTCTGTGGCAGGGCATTGGCGCTGTGGTAAGGACATTGTGGGTGATGTCCATTATGTGTCTCAGCCTCAGGCTGTTCCCCCCGGTCAGGTCGCTGGACCTCCTCTGAGCCACACGGGAGGGGATGTTGGGAGTCGATAGGGCTTGAATGTCATTGGAGAGAAGACTCTGGAAGCAGTTAAGACAGAGACTCTTTTCAAGCCTGTTCCAATGGAAAGCTTTGAAACTGCTCCTCAGACCCATTTACAACAGTAGAAAGGCACCATTCAGGCACAGATCCCTCTGGCAAGAGTGTCTCCCATTAAGGCTTCCTTTGTGTGGGCCGGACACTGGGCCTCGATAAGCCAGGCTGGCAAAAGGGAGTGGTCTTCCTGTGAGGAGGTGCAAGACCATTTCTCTGACACGGCTCTCGTTGGGTGAGCTGTCACTGACGGGGGAGGGGACCATGATGAGGAGACGGTGTCTAGAATAGTTATGGGAAGGAAAGATAAAGAGGAAAGCTTCCTGAGTAGCCCACTGGCATGAGGCTCCGGGAAGGATGAGAAAGGTGTTTGTGAGGTCATGCGAGAGGGATGAGGGTGGGGTGGTGAGAGGTGGCTTCTCCTCGGGATCTCCCCTCCTGAGGGAGCCTTGTGAGCGACATCTCAGCACCTTCAGCATTGCTTCCTCCTCCTCCTGGTCGCCGCCATTATCACCGTCACCATCATCCCCATCATCATCATCATCATCATCATCATCATCATCATCATGGGTTCCATTTTGAAGCATCTGGGAGGTGCTAGGACTTCAGCTCTGCTCTCTCGTGCTACCACGATCACAGACCCGTGAGGTAGTTCTCTGCATTTCTGGTTTATAGCTAAGGAAATCCAAAGGCTCAGAGAAGCCAAGGAAATGGTGGGTAGTAAAGAATTTAACCTTGCCCAAAGAGAGGTCTTGGCTGTTGGCTTCTGAGGGGTAATTTCTAAGCCCTTGGAATGGCATGCCTGGTAGCTTCTTGGTTTGCCTGGGGCCCTTGGGTCCCACAGTGTGATTTAGGGAGGGGACGTGCCGCAGAGGACAGTCTGCCCATCTCCTTTAGGGTGAGGACTTTGAGGCACAATATCAACCCAACGTCCAGAAGGGCAAAAGCCTTCATATCCGAACCAAATTGTGTTCTCTTTTAAGGTGGGGACAGTGCCTTTTTATTTCCATCTTTCACATCCAGCGCAAGGATCAGCACAGAGTAAATGCTCGAGTTTTTGTCCAATAAATGAATTAGTATAATTAATATTAATGTATTTGTGGTTTGACATGTTCAGAACTAGCTCCCTTTTCTGGGGATTGGTTTGACATGCCCTAGTGGGAAGCAGCTGAATCATGGATCATCCCCTACAGTGTAGACTCCTGCCCCTGACCTACAGCTAGGGGTCACGTTGGAAACCACGGTTGCATCCTCGGTTGGTTGCACCAACCACATACGGCGTTTCTCCCCTGGTTTGCAGACATGTTGGCTTCTGGTTATATCTCAGACTCTTCCTTTGGTGGGTAACTGGCTCTGCTTCAAGATGCTCCCCCACGTCGCCTGTTCCTCTATTCAGGGACTCGCTGGAGACCACTTGTCCTATATTTTGTCAAACCCTCTGCAAATTCACCTTCTAAAATCCGTGCAGTTGAAAAGCGCCTCTTTGTGTGTGGGGTGGGAAGCAACAGGAAAAAAAAAAACTTAATTTACGTCACTGTAGATACACCTCCCCAGTGGGACTTCCCCATCGCGCGGGGAGAGCATCAGCAGGCCCACGTCGGCTCAGACACAGAGGAAAGAGAGCCCCTGGGTGGGGGGACATGGGCTACATGGGCCGCAGGTCATGCCCCCACAGCCATACTGTGATTTCAGTTTCTACCTTGTCTTCGCAGAATATTTTTTTTTTCTGTAAGGATTGTATTTACTCATTTGAAAGAGAGCGAGAAGGAACAGCAGAGGGAACAGCAGAGGCAGTGGGAGAATCAGGCTCCCTGCTGAGCAAGGAGCCCAATGTGGGACTCCATCGCAGGATCGTGACCTGAGCCCCCCAGTTCACCCTTGGCAAACTGTCTTCATCCTGGAGATCCTAACTTCCCAGACACGAGCACCACCTCCTGCAGACCCGGCCAGCCCTGTTACAGGTTCTCATAGCGCAATGTTGCTTTTGCCTGAGGGACTCGACTCAGCTACCAGTTTACCCGCTCCTCTGGGGGGCTCTTTTTCCTTTCCTTCCTAACTCTGCTGTCGAGAGCAAACGGGGTGGGCATTGTATTCACTCCCCACTAAGCCAGTCCCCGCCCCCAGCACAGCCCCCAGCACCTGCGCACTTGTTATATGGTCCCTGGCATTACAGGCCAGGCTCAGAGGGCCAGAGTGACTCTCCCGCGGATGCACAGTCCCGATCAGCAGAGCTGGGATAGAGGTCGTCTGGCCACTGCTTCGTGTGCTTGCTTCTCCCGGCAGCCTCACCCCCGACTGAAAGGAGCAGAGGGCTCCGGGCAGGTTCCAGAAGACCCTCATCAGGGCAGCTCCCATCTGACTCAAAAACCCAGGAGGCAGAAGCTACAGAGAAAGGACAAGAGGCTATTTATTACCCATTAGGCTTCAGAGGGATATTGTCGTTAGCAGGGTATTTCCCCGGGACCAAGGATTTCGACCCTTGCATTGAGGAAAGTGTCACCCGGGAAAATGCTGCTTTATGAACCGCTCCTTGGCCTTTGGGAGAGTGAAGAGTGGAGGACAGAGGCTTTAAATGGGGTCAGAAGAGAACACTGAAAATGACATTCTGCTGAAATCCAGGCTCTGACTAGCATACCTCCATTTCTAAGGGCAGAAAAGGCTATTCATTCAGCTCAGCAGGTGATGTTTTACTTTTTCTGAAGGCCATGGGATGCAGTAAAATACACACGGGCAGAGAGGCCTGGGACTTGGTCTCAGATGTGCTGCGTAAGAGCTGTGTAACCTAGGGAAAGTTGTTTACCCTCTCTGTGCCTCAGTTTCTTAGTTGGCAGTAGGTGGACAATGATATCTACCATTCATGGCATTGGGGAAATCTTAGTACTCATTTAAATTAATGTCTCCCATTATTAGAATAAGCAAACAACAGGGATCATGGAAAGGGGGGATAGGAAGAAGGAACAGGTGACCTTCTGGGTCTTCTCCAAGCAAGGATTCTACAATTCCTCTTCGTGTTTGTTGATTTTCTCTGCACATTAACATGTATCTCTTAAAATTGAAGTTTTGGGCCAACCATTTGACATCAAAGCATGACTAAATTAGGGTTTTGACCATTACACGCCTCCCCGGATTTTTTTAAGGTGAAGAAAGTGATATCTTCAGGTTCCTGGTTTGAGATTAGGGAGCTCCTCATTGCCTAATCTGTTCACTTATTCATCATGGGCAGGGATGGCCGACATTTTGGGGATATTTACCGTGACCTGGGCACTGGGTCAACCTCCAGACATTAATGTGTTATCTCATCTGATCCTCAGGCTGCAAAGGCAAATACTGCTGTTATCCCCATTTCACTAGTGAGGGAACAAAGCTTAGAGAGGTTAGGCAGGGTGCCCAACACCAGATAGCTGATAAGTAATGATACTGAGCTTTGAATCAGGCAGTTTAACTCCACAGCCCATGCTGGAAACTACCAAGCGACCCCACTCCCAGCTGAGCAGACTTCTCCACAGAGCGTCCCATGATGTTTAAGGCCAAAGATATGTAAGACCCTCATCTGTTAAAATGGGAATCATGAGAGTCACTCAGATATCTTATTCTTAGCAATTTCGGGGTCTGCACGGAAGTGCGTAGATGGCAAGAGGAGTCGAGAATGGAAAATGGAATTGTCACATAACAAGTTGTGCTCTAAGGAAAGAGCGTGGTGACGTGCCTGGGTGGGGGAAGGGGGACCGGGAAGGCTCTTGGTCACCACATACCTGAGCTCAGTCTCTCTGTTAACATGTGAGAAAATGTTTTAATAAGATAGATCCGTAAATAGCAAATCACTTCAAAGTGAAACTTTTCTAGGCATGGTTACATAAGTTTGATTTTATCGTGATACATTTATTGCTGAGTGAAGTCGGTCTCTGGCCCCTAGGTTGATGTGAGCGGAAGGGCCTGATGAGGGTAGAGGATGATTCGTGGGCTTCACAGAGCAGTGGTCTCGGCCTGAACTGAACCTCGATGGAGAGGTACGAGGGTGTAGCTCGGAGACAAGGACGTGGCTGGTACAGGCCCTGGTAATGCCGTCCTGTCATCTGCAGAGTGTTCGAGGCTCTGGCTACAGTGCACTGGGCGTATAATGGGACCCCGAGCGTCTTACCTGCTGGAAGGCTGAGGCTGAGCTTTGTGCTGACACCCTCCGCATGCCCTGTTGTTCTGAAAATCCTGTCCTGGTGACTTTTGTCAGCGATGGGGATGTAGTCCCCGGGCCCTTAGAGCCATGATCTTGCTTTTAGAAACTGTAGAAACCAGAACCCTCCATACCCTGTTACTGTCCTGGGGAAGCCCCCAATAACACAAGAACATTTGTCAGGTTTTAGAGGCCCTAATAGATGTCCCTTGTGCTGTGAAATCAGATGCCCCAACATAACCTGAGACAGAAAAGCTCTGACCAAGTTTTATTCAACATCAAAATTGTAACAGCTTTTAATTTCCAGCCCTCACACCACCATGGAACACAGGCACAAAGGGAACAGATTCTCTTCCTTCCTCCCTCCCTCCCTTTTTTGCAGGCTAACTTCTCAAGCTTTTATCTGGCTTAAATTTCCATTTTATTTTATTTTATTTTTATTTGTCAGTGTTCTAAGATTCGTTGTTCATGCACCACACTCAGTGCTTCATGCAATCTGTGCCCTCCTCAATACCCACCACCAGGCTCGCCCATCCCCCCACCCCTCTCCCCTCCAAAACTCTGTTTGTTTCTCAGAGTCCACAGTCTCTCATGTTTCATCTCGCCCTCTGTTTTCTCCCAATTTCTTCCCCTTCCTTTCCTTCTCCCAGTGTCCTCCGTATTTTTCTTTATGCTCCACACGTAAGTGAAACCACATGATAATTGACTCTCTCTGCTTGACTTATTTCAGTCCGCGTGATCTCTTCCAGTCCTGTCCATGTTGATATAAAAGTTGGGTATTCATCCTTTCTGATGGAGGCATAATATTCCATTGTATATATGGACCATATCTTCTTTATCCATTCGTCTATCAAAGGGCATCTTGGCTCTTTCCACAGTTTGGCGATTATGGCCATTGCTGCTATGAACACTGGGGTACATACGGCCCTTCCTTGCACTACATCAGTATCTTTGGGGTAAATACCCAGTGGTGCAATTGCAGGGTCATACAATAACTCTATTTTTAATTTCTTGAGGAATCTCCACACTTTTCCAAAGTTACTACACTAACTTGCATTCCCACCAACAGTGGAAGAGGGTTCCCCTTTCTCCACACCCTCTCCAACATTTGTTGTTTACTGTCTTACTGATTTTGGCCATTCTAATGGGTGTAAGGTGGTATCTTATCTCAGGGAGATTTGAATCTCCCATGGCTAATGATGGTGAACATTTTTTCATGTGTCTGTCAGCCATTTGTATGTCTTCTTTGGAAAAGTATCTGTTCATGTTTTCTGCCCATTTTTTGACATGATTATCTGGTTTTGTTTTAATGTTGAGTTTGAGGAGTTCTTTATAGATCTTAGATGTCAGACCTTGGTCTGTAGTGTCATTTGTGAATATCTTCTCCCATTCCGTGGGTTGCCTGTTGATTTTGTTGACTGTTTCCTTCACTGTGCAGAAGCTTTTTATCTTGATAAAGTCCCAAAAGTTCATTTTCACTTTTGTTTCCTTTGCCTTTGGAGACATGTCTTGAAAAAGTTGCTGTGGCCGATGTCAAAGAGGTTACTGCCTATGTTCTCCTCTAGGATTTTGATAGATTTTTGCTTCACATTGAGGTCTTTTATCCATTTCAAGTTTATCTTTGTGTATGGTGTAAGAATGGTTGAATATCATTCTTCTATACATAACTGTCCAATTTTCCCAGCACCATTTATTGAAGAGACTGTCTTTTTTCCACTGGGTATTTTTTCCTGCTTTGTCAAGGATTTTTTTAACCATAGAGTTTCAGGTCCATATCTGGGATCTCTACTCTGTTCCACAAATTCCCATTTTATTTTAAAACAATACAGGGCCAAAGAATGACGTTTGCACTTCCTTGGCACCACTGGCTAGCTGAGGGAACCGTATTTAAAGACTATTAAGTCAAACACTTCCTTTCCGCAAGGGGAAGTCTTACTTGAAGAGCAAAAAATAGTGCCAGTACATGATCACAGAACACAAACTGTGAAAGTTTTGTGGCAGAAGACTCCAAATTGGTATAAATTGTTCTAAATAAGAACCCAGACTGAAGGGAGCAAGTTGTCTTGCAGTTGTAAAACCTGCCCCCCACCTCCCAAACCAACAGAGGTTCGTGAGTTACCAAGGGCAAAGAAGGTAAAGAGGATAAAATATCATGCTTTATTGGTTGAATGAAACTAGCCCTGAAGTTTAAGGAACTTAAGTCATATTTGGAAGTTAGTTCCAAGCCCAAGAATCAAAACAGAAAAATAGACATCTATTAGTATTTGAAATTTTTCATTGGTGTTTATTCTCATTTTAAGCGAATTTCTGATGACATCTTGTCCAGTTGCTTTTTTTTCCCCCTTCATTCTGTGATTATTTTTAAGATCAGAGTGGTTTTTGAAGAAGTGCTTTATCTGAAATTTACAAATCAATGGATTGGGTCCTATATGTTCGGGGAGGGGAGGGTGGAAGGGATTACAGAGGGCTCTAAGACAATTGATAGGGGCAGTAGAAAGAACAAAAGAAATCTGTGCACGATGCACAGCTGTTCAATTGATTAGGCTTGGCAGAGGCTTGGGAACTCTGGTGAGTTTGAAGTTTTCGGTCTGAGCTCATTTCCAAATCTGTTTAAATGGCAGATCTCTGGATGTTTAGCGAGCACCTCTCTTCTGAATTTGAATTAGTATTGTTCCTGTGCCTGCAGCATTGTATTGCACTTGGGTGCCCCTTCCCCAGTAGCTGAGAAGGGGAGCAGGTCTGGGAGGGAGTGGGGGCCCAACTGCAGCAGCTGCGGCAAATTGCTCTAATTTTGTACTCAGGGCTGATGCCCAGTGATGCTGGGCTTGTCTTGAAAGTTGAACCCTGTAGAGAAGCAAGCTTTGCCACCCCAAAATGTGTCTCTTTAGCATGTGGATTTTTTTTTTTTTACACCAATTATATTCAAAAAAACAGAAGGCTCTCGAAGAGCCTTTGACCTTTCCCCTAAATGCCTGAAAGAATTTAGACAGAGGACCGGCTGCAGGAAGGAAGTGATCCCCAGATAACCGCAGTACCTTGTGAACAAGATGCAACAGACAGGGAGGAAGCTGGCTAAGTCTTACTCCTCTCTGCATCCCACTGCTCTTGAGGGACCCAGCAAACATTTGTTTATCAGATATTTACTTCTTCCTATGAATTGTCTTCCTCCCCCCTTTGAAGTCCCAAAGGCCTACGCCCCTCCCTTAAGCTCTGGATGACATAGAAGCCTTAACTTCCTGACTGCCTGGGGGCCTTTCTCTTCTTCGGTAATTACATTTGATTCTCTCCTGTTCATCTTTCTCCTGTCAGTTCAATTCTTAGACCAGCTGAAACAGTCTTGAAAGGTGTAGGAAAATTTTTCCTCCTCAACCGTGGTCTGATAATTAAGATCCAGGATGTACAGAGTAGTTAAGAACCCGGGAGACCCAAATCCTGCTCCAAAGCACCAGCCCCTGGCATTTTCCAAGATGCTCTATAGTTTTCACCTCACAAATGATAGCTAGACCACTAGTCTTTGAGAGTCTCTCCCCACCAGCTCCCCCAACTAGGGGCTTTATTGGTTGCTAGAGAATGAAATGCCTGTGAGAAGATGCTGGAAGCTAGCAAAGATAACTAGTCTTGCCAGGAAGTAGAAAATCTTGTTCTGACCACCTACCTCAAAAGGAAGTAGGGATGGAAGATGTCATAAGATGGAAGATGGAAGATGTCATAAGATGGGGATATTCAGCATGTGGGGGAGGGAATTAGGGTTCAAAAGAAAAGAAAGAAGTTTGCTCTCTCTGGCAGTGACAGTGTCCTGAGTGGCTCCGTCAGTTAAGCATCTACCTCTTGATTTCAGCTTGGGTCATGATCTTAGTGTCATGGGACCAACCCCCTCGTTGGGCTCTGCACTCAGTGGGGACTCTACTTGAGGATTCTCTCTCTTCCTCTCTCCCTCTATTCATCCCCCTGCTCATGCTCATGCACTCTGTCTGTCTCCCTAAAAATAAATACATAAATCTTAAAATATATATATATAAATCTCCCAGCCTCCCTCCAAGGTGAAGGTGCTCACAGGACTGGGTTCTGAGCAAGAGTGGGTGATACTTATCTTCCCCAGGCCTATCCCCCAAATTCTCACATGTAATTCTCCAGCCATTCCCTGTCCCCCAGCTGACTTTCGTTGTGAAGAATAATGTCGCAGTACCGTCTTGGAAAAGGCAGAGCTTCCTGTGGCCTGGATCCCTGAGTGACAGTTTGGGATAGAACCTCTCCGTGGGTGTGGAATCTCTTTGAACTGCTGTGTGAGAAAAAATAAGCTTCTACTGGGTTTCTGCTAATAAATACCTTGGGTCTATTAGTTATAGTAGCTGGCCTGCCCTAAATAATACTCTCTACTGGAGGAACTAAGAGAAGATCTTGAGAACATCTTGAATGGCATCTGGGAGGATGGACCACATCTTGCATAGAGCCCTAAATGCAAAATGCAGATGCTGCCCTATAATAGAGAAGGAGTCCCAGGAAAATGAGCTGGAATCCCAAACGTGAGGCTCTGGATCTGAGGTCTGCATATTATGGCATTGGCAGAACAAGTCAGAGAAAGAAGGCTTGGAGTACCCTAGAAAACTTCCAGAAGATAGGAACTGCCACAAAAAGGCACACTTTGGAACTTGGCCACAAGATGATACCAAGTGGCAAAGATAAAGCATGACTGCGTTCTAGCTTTGGCCCTGGGTCCGTCCATGCCTCTGACTTAGGGAAGTCACATCTCCCCTTTGGAAAGTTTTTCCTCCCTTTTGTCCAGCTAGGGAGTTGGACAAAAAGATCATTGTGATGAAGAGGCGCTTTGCAAGATAGTTACGATCCTAGGTTCTGGGGTGTAGTGCCTAGGTTCAAACCCAACCTAAAATGCATTTGTGTGTGTGTGTGTGTGTGGCTTTTGGGAAATTTCTTAGCTCCTCAGTTTCCTTGCTTTTAAAACACAGGATTACTAGAAATGCCTGTGTCATGGGCTGGGCATTGAGATTTAAATGAGATGTTTTATGTAAAGCACTCAGCATAGTTCCCAACTCACTGTATGTGCTTAAATAGTATCATCTATGGCTATCATTAATAAATCCCTTTTCAGTGGAGGAAGGGAAACAGACTGGATCTAGAATTCAACCCCCAAAAAAGCTTCCAAGGGCTATTTGTTCCTTAGGTCTAGGTGGTCTCCTCGCCTTGCCCAAAAAGCCCCTGCTTCCCCCAGGAGAGCCCTGGAGAGGGACAAGGGGATGGTTGTCTAGGTGCTGTCTTTCCATAAAGTGGAATCTCAAATCAGGCAGCGTGTGAGCCACGTGGAGAACAGTCTCGAACCTTCGGATTGAACGTAGAGAGAGATGGATTTGCTGCTGAGTTCCTCTGCTCGGAAGCAGAGGAAAGAAAGTAGACGTTAGAAATGGAGTTTAAATTGCTTTAAAACAAAACCCAACTGGGTGCCAAGAAGAGCCCCCTCTGCTTGCGTTTTTAAATTTTTCAAAAAAACGCAAAAGAAAACTCCTATAGGAGCCTTTATGCGATGAAGGGCTACCTTTTTTCTCCCCGACACATCTGGTTATCCAAACGCACTGATAGGCAGAGAAAAGAATTTTCTAGGTAACTTTGTATCCTTACTCCTCTTTCCTCCTTCCCAGCCCCGACGAAGCCCAGTGTCCTGGAGTAATAGGAAGAGATCCTGTCTCCTTATATTGAATCGCTTTTTCTAACCTTTATAATCAAGTTGGACATCTACTGTCAATAATTATCACCATAATTAATTGTGTGCCCTCTAAATGCCCTTCATGCTTTACTCACATGATCTAATGTGGTTTTATATCACAGCGGTAAATTTTACAGCTCATATTTACACAGAGGAGGAGACAGGTTCAGGGAAGTAGCAATCAGGTCAGGGTGGGACCCAGACCTGGTGGGTGGGATGCCAACATCACGGCCTCTTCACGACAGGGTATGTCTTTCATCCTTTAGTTCTCAACCTTGGTGGCCCATTGTCACGTCCAATGGAACTTTGTTAAAAAAAACAAAACAACAAAAAACCCAATGTCTGGGTCTCTTTTCAGATGAAAAGAATCCAAATTTATGGGGTCGACACATGGCTGGTCATCTGGCATTTTTTTAATCCCATCATATGATTTTTGTTTTTAATTAGGGTGAATTAAAAAAGCATCCAATGAGCCAATTTTTTTTTAAGATTTTTTATTTATTTATTTATTTGACAGAAAGAGCACAAGTAGGCAGAGAGGCAGGCAGAGAGAGAGGAGGAAGCAGGCTCCCTGCTGAGCAGAGAG
>CM053621.1:6039159-6082401 GCA_028646535.1 Procyon lotor | reverse complement strand
CCCCCCCCCCCCCCCCCCGGCCCTGACAACCTACAGACTGCTTTCTGTCTCCGTGGATTTCCCTCTTCTGGACATTTTGTGCAAATGGAATCATGCAGTGTATATGGCCTTTTGTGTTGGACTTCTTTTATTTTCCAGCATGTTCTCAAGGTTCATCCATGTTGTAGCAGGAGACGGCGTTCGGGACAGGCTGCCCCGAAAATATGCTGGTTTGTCATATTGATTATCTTCATTTAGAGTTACTTAAGAGGCAGCTGGTATGCGAAGGACACTCTGACCCTCCTACGTGCCCCCTGAAAGCAGGAGATAAATCTCCCGTGGGAAGGGTGCCCTCCCTATACCGGGGGGTCGAGAGACATCTTTATCACCAGAGATACAAAGCATTCGGAGCCAAAAAGGCTCTATAAACAACCCTTGCTACTCCTTTACCAGCTTCCTAGCCCAAGATCTAACTTCTTTATTTGGTCAATTCCTCACAAATGTATTGATCCCTTGCCTAAAAGGTAGAAAAGCTGCAGGCTCTGGTTAGTTCCTTGAGGCTCATATTTCTACGAGCAACCACACGTAGGAAATTAAAATGTGCTTCCCCCACCATCTGTCTTATGTCAGTTAATTATTAGCCAAAGACAGGAGAAGTTTTCACCCCCATATTTCCTACAATACCCCCGTAGGTATCAGAACTTTATTCCTTTCTCTGGCCGCATCATGCAGTAAGTATTAAAGATTGCCACTGCATGCCAACCCTTGAACCCTCGCAAACACCATGTGAGGTTTTCAGGGGGCACATGTGGGTTTCGTTCTGACGGGTGAGAAACTCGGCGCATGCGATGTGCAGCAGATCTCATGGAATCTGGGCACTCTTCTTTCCCCACGCCAGTGGTACTGTCATCCCCACATGACTCTTCCTTGACCCAACCCAACAAACCATTTGTATATGGGAGAGGGCGGGAGTCCTCTCCTCCGTTTTGTCCTCAGTGACACCCGCGTAAACTCAGAGCCTCCAGGCTCCCGGGGGGCATGTGTTGGGGGTGAGGAAGAAGCTGGGTTCTTGGATCCTTGTCTGTCTTGGCAGCTACTCTCACCCTCACCGATGAGGATTTAGAAGCCCTGGAGTGTAAATACCTCATGCATTTCAGGAAACTCACACCCTCCCTTTCCTCCTTCCGTCCATTCGTCCTTCCTTCTTTCCTTCCTTCCATCCTCCGTCCTTCCCTCCCTCCCTCCCTTCCACAATAGTTAGGTGACTCCTTTTGTGTCCTCAGGAATTCTGCCCTCTGGAGATACAGAGTAAGACAAACGTGGGGTTTGATTTGGGGGAGTCAACAGTCTAGGAAGGAAAGACCGCGAAATCAAGCAAACATCACACCAGATTTGTTGCTTGTTTACCCGAGAGATGGATGCCACAGAGGACGTGCGCGGGATCCTTGAGAGAGGCTGTCACGGGGGCGTGAGGGGGGTGCTGGGGCTGGCCCTGTCCGGGGCAGGGGCCCTGGCTCTCCGACACCTGTGTGCTTCAGCAGGGACTTGGCCGACACCCAGACCCTGTGTCGAGGTGGCGGCGGGGCCGGGAGTCGGCATTTATGACAGGCCGACGGCTGCGGCTTTTGCGACCCTTGGAGGAAGTGTGGGTAAGCTGGGACCCGAGGGGCGGGTAACAGCCAACAAGAGGGCTCCCCTTCTAATCGGGCACTCTCCTTGTTGCCTTTGGGGCCCGGGCCTCAGCCTGGCAGACGCGGGTGGAGAAAAGGTCCCTTCTGTGGCAGAAGGGACCTCGGCTCCATTTTTCACAAGTATTTCATACACTCCTTGGCAACGGAGGCTTTGGAGTCTTGAAATTTGTAGAGACGGAAGCAGCCAGGCTTTTAGAGAACTTCTGGTCCCCTCCCCACATGTAAAAATTAGAACTAGGGAAACTCCCCCCACCTCCCGCCCCGCGCATCCCTGGGTATCTGTTAACATTTATTGGACACCTGCTGTGTGCCGTGAGCATCGTTTGCCTTAACGAGGGCCGTTGTCAGAACAACCCAGAAGGATCGGTCTGATTAGCTGCAGTTCATAAAGGAGAAAATGTAAATAAGCACTTGCCCAATGTCAGACAGCCGGGCCGCCCCGGAGCTGGGTTGGAACCCGCCTGCCTCACTGCGAAGCTGTCCTCTTTGCGTGGCCTCTGCTGACGTGAATCTTTATTCCGACCTTTGCTTCACATTGGGCCTCGGTTCGTCAGAGCCCTGGTGCTGGGACAGAGGCAGGCGGAGGCTGCTTCCGTGTCGTGAATGACAAAAATGCGTCTCCGACCCAGTCCTCTCGCTGAAAAGCTCTTCGGATGCTATTTACCTCGTTGATAACTTCATCTGAGGTTTTTTGGTAGCAAACCTGAAAAAAAATAAAGACTCGAGCTGGCTTCCGCGATGTCACCACGTGCCTCCCTCCCTGTCCCTTCTCCTTGGTCCTTGTTTCCACTTGGCTTTATCCCTCTTGCTGTCAGCTAAGGAGCTCAGCTCTGTCTTTACTGAAGATGGGGACCGTTCTGTTACTTTGTCCGCCCTTCTCCCAGGCCTGGCAGCCTCATGGGCGATTGAGTAACCGGCTCGTTTGTTAGGAGGTCCGCGACGGCAGATCAGACCACTGGCGCCGATTGAAAAAAGATAACAACCGATTCGAAGCCTCCCTTTGACCCTCCGGCAGAGAGAGCCCTTCCTGAAACAGGTGTTCTCTGGACCAGCCTTGGGCAAAGGGAGCCGGTAATTTAATTAGAATCCCAGGTCTCTGGAGAGCGAAAAGTGATCATTTTTCATCGTGGCTCCAAGGACACCATTCTCCTGGCAGCTCTCCACCTCGCCTCCTAGTCAGCGGTCAGAAAACCTTCAGGAGCAGGACGTGTGATGTCGTGGGAAGGACAGAGTGTGCAAAGAGACCGAGCTCCTTCCTCTGAAACTAGTGTCTCGGGTCCGTCAGGCGATCACCCGGAACTCGCCTTTCCTATCCGTGAAGTCGGAGGGATCCGAATTCCTGCCTTGGCTCTCTGTTGCAGGGGTCGTGAGTAGGGCATGTGTGAGCCTGACAGGTGGCGGGCCCCCAGCGAGGAGGAGCAGCTGCCACCGTGGCAACAGTCGGGCCGCAAGGGAGGCCCACTGTTGGTGGCCAACACAACTCCGACTCTCCCTGTGTGCGGCAGGCCCTCCACGTGCGTCACGTCTGCTAACTGATTGCAGAATTCACAACCACTCCGTAATAGGGTGCCTTACCATTTCCCTTTTACACACGAGGAAACTGAGGCTCAGAAAGGTTGCCCAAGGTCACAGAGCTAGCAACGGGGGAGCCTGTACTTGAACCCCAGGGTCTGTGCACTTAAATAGATCACTATAGTGACCTGCTGCTCAGCCCTAGAAAAATGGTAATAGAGGTTAATATAAGGGGGTTGCCTGAGATCAGCCAGGCTCTTTTTTTTTTTTTTTGAGATTTTATTTATTTATTTATTTGACAGAGAGGAGCAGGGGGAAGCAGGCTTCTTGCTGAGCAGAGAGCCCGATGCAGGGCTCGATCCCAGGACCCCGAGACCGTGACCTGAGCCGAAGGCAGAGGCTTTAACTCACTGAGCCACCTGGGCACACTGAGGCTCTTTTTTTTTTTTTTTTTTTAAGATTTATTTATTTATTAGAGAGCATGCGTGCCCAAGTGCGGGAAGTGACTGGGGGAGAGAATCCTCAAGCAGACTCCCCACTGAGTGTGGAGCCCGACTCAGGACTCAATCCCATGACCTGAGCCAAAACCAAGAATCGGGTGTCTAGCTGATGGCACCCAAGCCAGGCTCTTTCCATGACCTTTCTCCTTGTTATAACCCAATAAACAGTCCTTTCATTATGGCTGTTTTACCAATGAAGAAACTGAGGCAGGGAAGCTAAATAGCCTGACTCAGGTTACACAGCTAGTAAGTGGATTCAGATCCATGTGTCACTCACTGTACAGAATGTTCTCAACCACTCTGCTGCTGGGAGCCCCAGAGAGTCTCCCTCCAACGGTGCTACCTCTGGGCCAGTATAGGAGCTGCCGGCCAGGGGAAGACCAGCTGGAATGACCTCCCAGGAGCCCCAGGTCAGATCAGGATGGGCAGCTGCCCTCCCCTCAAAGGCTAGAGAGACCCCCGAGACTTGACAGTGAGAGAAGCTGCTCAGAGGTCATTACCTTGAGAGCCTTTCCTTCAACAAAACTAGTGCCAAGCCCCGCTGCCCCTTGAGGCTCCCTTCTCTTAGAAATAAACCTCTAATATTCTCTAATAAGGATGCTCAAAAAGAGTCTAAGAGGGGCACCTGGGGGGCTCAGTTGGTTAAGCAACTGCCTTCAGCTTAGGTCACGATCTTGGAGTCCCGGGATCGAGCCCCACATTGGGCTCCCAGCTTTGCAGGGCGTCGTCTTCTCCCTCTGACCTTCTCTCTCATGCTTCTCCCTCAAGTAAATAAATAAAATCTTTAAAAAAAAAAAAAAGTCTAAAATATGGGAAAAGTCCCAATCTAATAACTAGCATTTTTTATAACAGTAAAGCATAACATGTGAACTACATCAGTGTCTGGCAACAAGGATTGTTTAAGTAAATTAGGGTGGTATATGGAAATAACACAAGTATTTATTAACGCATAAATGGATGCAGAAAACGGAGTGTATATACAGAGATAGATACATAAATATACATAGACACACAATGGAATACTATTTAGCCTTTAAAAGGAGGGAAATGCTGCCATTTGTGACAACACAGATGAAACTAGGTGACATTATTCTAAGTGAAATAACCCAGACACAGAAGGACGAATGCTGAGTGATCCCACTTACATCGGGGGCCTAAAATAGACTCATAGAGGCAGAGAGTATGTTGGTGGTTTCCAGGAGTGGGGGGTAGAGGGAGGGTGGGTGCAGGGGGAACTCTTGCTCATTGGGTATGAAATTTCGGTTATGCCCGATGAATGTTCCAGAGATCCCTCATACAACACGGTGCTTAGAGTTGGCAACACTTAAAAATATGTTATTAGCAAGGGTAGATCTTGTGTTAAGGGTTCTTGCCACAAAAACAAAACAAAGAGATGCAAGGCCGCTGTGGAAGGTGCTAGATATGCCGGTGACCTCGATGGTGGGGATGGTATCAGGGGTGTTTGCCTGTGTCCGAACTCATCCCATTGTACACGCTGTGTGCCATTGTGTGTCCATGAGCTAACCCCCCGTGAGGCTGTTTTTTAAAGCCGTAGTGCGTCCACACAGAACTGCACAGCTGGTCTCCAGAACGTTTACGAAAAGTTGACCAGGGTGTGGGAAATGCCTGTGACACCATGCTAAATGGGGAAGAAAAAAAAAGTCAGAACTTCAAAAGTAGAGATAATTGGCATTGCCTTGGGGAGGGGGCTCAATTGGCCATTGAACCTCCTGATGATTTTCCTCTCTCGTCCAGTGTCCAATCACGAGCCCACCACGGGGACTTAAGCCCCCGTTAGTGTGGCCTGAGTCTGTACACAAGTCTACATTCCACCGCTAGTACTGGCAACAGCCCCCCACCCCCCCAGCTGGTTGCCTGGAGGTGGGGTCTGCCCCCTGTAGTCAGGTCGCATGGAGCGGCCACGGTCATCTAAGTGACCCAAGCACCTGACCATGCTGATCCTCACCGGGGCCCCCTGAGGGCTCCCCACCGCCCTCAGGGGAGAGTCTGAGCTCCTCAGCGTAGCACCCAACCTCCCTCTCCAACCAGAGCTCATTTTTCACCATCTTCTGTCTCTCACTCCCCATGCCAGCCATGCAGAAAGTTTGCCGTCCGTCCCCCTGACCTTCCAAGTTCCTTCCAGCCCCGGGACCCAGTCACATGGCGTTCCTCCCACCTGGCACGTCTGCCCTTCCCTTCGCAAACTCCTGCTTATCCTTTCATCAGCTTAGTTGTCACTCGCTCTCAGTGGCCTGCCCTGGCCTCCGGGGACTGGGGCTGGGTCAGCGCCCCTCCTCCTCGGGCATTCATTGCACCGTTAACACTTTGGGGGGTTCATCTGCTCTTGTGCCAGGCTCTCCCAGCAGAGGGTGAGCTCCAAACGGGCAGGGGCCCTGTCTTTTTTACACTCCAGCCCCAACCCCGATGCATTCAGTAGGTGCTCAGTGTTGCTGAACTGATGCATCAGACAAATCAGTTAGGAGGCTGGCTTGGGGTTTGAAAATATCCAGTTATTCCAAGGGCAGTCAACTTTTAGGGGAAGCTTATATGATCCCTCTCTGTTGTGTAAAAGGAACCTTTCCCCTGCAATAGAACTTTCTCTTTCCCGGGGCTATAAGAGTTCCTTACTTCCTATCCTGAAATGCATAAAAACTGCCAGGTGGTCAAGGAAACATTTTTTTTTTTTTTTATAATACAGCTTTTTTTAAAAAAAAAATGCTTATTATTTATTTGACAGAGAGAGAGATCACAAGAAGGCAGAAAGGCAGTCAGAGAAAGAGGGGAAAGAAGGGAAAGACAGGATGTCCCAGAATCTTCTGGTTCTAAAGGTCTGTGGCTTCCACAACGAGGGAAGGCTCGTTGACCATCACTAGATTTTGTGGGTTCACGTCCTGGAATATGGTTTGGAAGGCAGAGCGGGGAGGACCGTCTGGGCCAGATTCTGGGTGGGGGCTGGGACAAGGCATCCTGGTGGCCAAGGAATGTGGGCGCAGGTAAGCAGAGTGAGGGGAGAGACAGCACAATGATCACAAAGGGCAACATCTACCACGGTTCTTCTGAGGGCACGCCACGCCGGATGGGAGTCCCAGAGCAGAGCAGAGCCTACAATCCTGGGGCCAGGCTGGTGTCTGGTGTGTTCCCCCTGTGGGACTCTTGCATGAAGCGGGATTTCAAACGGTATCTGCTAGCTCACTGGCTGGGGAAGTCGCACAGACCTGGCTCAGCTCCCGGCTCTGCGCCCTTGGACAGATGACCTTTTCAGTCTCGGGAGACACATCTGCAAAATGGGTACCGCGACGGCAGCCTGGCGGGACTGTTGAAGCCCCACAACAAGGATTTGGTGGTTGGGAGTCTAAGCCTGCGAGGATGGACAGTCTGCGTCCCAGAGTTACTCATGCTTACTGGCTGTTAGGTTTTAAGCAAGACCACTGAACTTTCCGTGCCTCGGTTTCCTCATCCGTAAGAGGATGACATGACGCCCCCGAGGGTGAAATGAGATGTGAGTGTGGTGTGCCCGGCCCAGGGCGGGCACCCCGCACGGGCTCAGGGATTCTCCTCTGTTCTTGAATGTCCCCGGTGCGGGGTGCGGGCGCAGGGGAGGCCTCTAGGAAGGCGCCACACTTAGGGGAAGCAGAGGGAGACTTGTCCTCTCCTGGCCCCCAGACCCCGGCTGACTCAGGATCCCCACTCACAGCCAGTAACTCTCCTGCTGGACGGGGAGGCTGGGGCAACACCCTTTTAATGAAAACCGAGAAAAGAAAGGTTTTTTCCTTAGATGGGCCGGCTTGCTGAAGAACCCGCAGAAACCCATTAACTCCAGTATTACTGAACATCTGAATGCAATTTACAAGCTATAATAACATCTCTCTAGTTAGCAAATGTTTATGCCTCTCTATAATTTTCTTTTCCATATGAAAATAGACCTGTCATACCAACGTGGTCGGCCAGCTGCGTCTATAATATCGTTAATAAGCAGGAAGGATCATCCATTCTCCTGTCTGATAGGCTTGGTTTGCATTTCTGTTCTGGAGGGGCTCGAGCGAGGCCGCGTCTGCAGCTCTAGGGGCCACTGCCCACGGGTCACTCAACAGGGAGAAAACTCGGGACCCTGGGAGAAAAGGATTTAGGAGCCCAAGGTTCTGTCCTGGCTGCCCGGGGAGACTGGAATGAACATGTTTAAAGCCTCTACTTTGTGCTGAGCATGGCAAAAGGCTTTTACATATTTCAATAGGGCCCCAAGTTGGGTGTGTGTGTGTCGCAGTCCCCCCGTAGGACCTCCTACAAACCCGTATATCCAGGCCTCACCCCAGACTCGCTGCATTGAAGACCCGTTGGGTGGTTCCTGGGCACTTGGATTTTATTTTTTTATTTTTATTTTATTAATTTTTTTTATCCCCAAATATGTTTATTTTGTTTTTTCAGTGTTACAAGATTTACTGTTCATGCACCACACCCAGTCGGGCACTTGGATTTTAAAAACATTTCTTTGGGGGCGCCTGGGTGGCTCAGTGGGTTAAAGCGTCTGCCTTCGGCTCAGGTCCTGATCTCAGGGTCTTGGGATCGAGCCCCACATTGGGCTCTCTGCTCAGTCAGTCTTGAAGGGAATGAATGAAGAAATGAATAGAAGAAATCAGTGCTTGTTCTTAAAATGAATTCCTTCTTCCAAAAACAAAATTTTAATGGATAAAAACATCACATGCACAGGGCACCTGGGTGGCTCAGTTGGTTGAGTGTCTGCCTTTGGCTCAGGTCACGATCCCAGGGTCCTTGGATCTAGCCCCACATCCTGCTCCCTGCTTAGCGGGGAGCCTGCTTCTCCCCCCTGCTTGGGCGCTCTCTCTCTTTCTGTCAAATAAATAAATAAAATCTTTAAAAAAAAAAAAAGAGGCAACACGTGCACATAGTTAAAATTCAAACAGGACAAAGCATGTGCCATGAGATTGAAGTATGAATTCTATCTCTGATCCCTTCCCCCTTGAAGTAATCATTATGAAAAGTGTGTGTGTGTGTGTGTGTGTGTGTGTGTGTGTGTGTGGCCTTCCTGATACACGTCCAGCCTATACATAGCCCTGTTTTTGTAATTAGAAGTATACTCTAAGCGTTATGTGGCCCCTCGTTTTTTATCCGCTGGAAGAATATATCATGAATATTACTTTTCATTTGGGCTGTTTTCCTCCTTCCCAAATGCCCTAGCGTGCGCCATTGTGACGATGGGCTGCTTAGCCAGTCCCCTGTTGTTGGACACCTAGGTTGCTTCTGGTCTGAGCTGTTAGAAGCAGTGAACCTCTTCATTGTGCCGAGGTCTGAGGACATTTGTAGGAGAACATGTTAATCCTGGGATGCCTGTATCAGGATAGATACTCTTTTTTTCTTTCTGTTTTAGCGGATACTACTCAGTAGCTCTCCAAAAGAGCGGCATGCCTGCTTCCAGCAGCCTGCAAAATCCCTCCTATTTCCGACACCTTGGCCAGACGGTGCATTACTGTCATTTTCAATCTCTGCCATTCTGCCCCCCTAGTGACTTGACAGTTACTCATCTCGCCCTCATAGAAAGCCTTCTGAACAGAAAGACACTCTAAACTGTTGTAATGAAATTAAACACTCTTCATTAAGGGCCAGGTTCAGGACAAATTGGATTCTTACTCCATTCCATCTCAGCTGTCCTTTTTTCACCCATCTGGGCTGCCCTCTCTTGATCGGGGCTTAGTGAGTCCTGCTCGGAGTGGAGGCCGGGGTGTTATTTGCAGAGCATATGGTGCTGGAGAAACAAGGCCAAGGGCTTGGCATCACCATTAATTAGCTTGTTCCAACACGGAGCTCTGTTTGCTCATCCAGATGTGAATCATACTTTACACTCTCGTATTTTCCCCTAAGAGGCTTTTGGAAGGAAAGCCTCGCATGTCCTGCCGAGGGTTGAAGATGGAAAGTGTCTGGCAAGATTATCTTAGCGGTGTAGAGCCAGTTCCCGGGGCCACAGTGTGTGCGGCGCAGGGATGCCCAAGCTGTGCAAGCCCGGGAACCAAGCCGTCCACATCCTGCGTCTCCAGTTAGGGAATTTCGGTTCGACCCAATTTGGTAGGAATGTGCGTTGCCCTCCGTTGTGTGTCAGGCTCTATGATACCGACTCAGAATTCAGAGGAAGCTGAAACAGACACGTGCAAGCCCCAGGTCGGGCTCTGGCTGTCATGTAGCTGGGTTTGAGGGGCACCATTAACTATCTAAAGTCACATACGTGACTGTGAGCACATGCACACGCATGTGTGGGTGTGTCTTCGGGTGTGACAATAGGTACTTAATGAGAAGACCCATAGAACTTGTCCTTTTGCCAAAGACCCGCCTCAAAAAAACCAGAAAATTTAACCCTTTATGGAACTAGTAGCAACAGTGTATCTACCTTTACCTTGAGGGACTTCAGGAGCTATTTCCAGATTTTCTGTCATCTCAACCCACTCGGGGTTCTTGCTTTTCTCCAACCACAGTAGCTCCCACTTTGGCATGCCTCCGCGCCTCCTGCTTCACCCTCGGAAGCAGACTCTTCCAGTCCTTAGACAAGATAACTGGTTTTGCCTTAAATAAGCTGAACAACGAAGTGACTGGTGGTTACGGGGAGTGCCCCAATCTGGGGGCAAAGGAATCAAACCACAGAAAGGTCAGAAGTAAAGACTGGCTTCCAGAGTCTGGGACTCACTCAGAGGCCTTCCTTCATCCCCTGACTCCTGCTTCACCCCCTCGGTGTTCAACACAAGCTCTCGTGTACACACACACACACCACCAATCACTCCTGGTCTCGCTCACTGACCATTAGGGTAACACAGTCTCGCTTGTGCACTGTCACACTTAACTTCCTCTGTCGTGGACTCATCCAGCCATTTATTCATCCTTCCTGTCCTTACTGAGGACGAATCCTGTATCTGGCAACCTTGGGATCATAGAGACACAAGACCCATGTCTCTCCCCTCCGGGAGTTTATAGTCTAGGGCGGAATCCCATGCCCAGGCCAAGAGCTGCCATATGCTGTCCATGTACCAAGGGAAAACACTGGACAGAGGGCCCCTGCCAATTGCTGAGGAGTCTCCAAGGACAGGACAACTGACTTACCGTTGGGAGCAATGGGGGATGTTTTACAAGCTGGGTCTTGAAGGATGACTAGGAGTTTTCTGAACATAGAGGACAGGCAGTCTAAATGGAGCAGCGTGTACAAAAGTCTAGAGGTGGGGACATACTGGATCATGTTTTGCACTAGAGAGATGACCATATTCTTTCTCCGGTCATAACCTGATTGTTTTTGACCTGGGAGTGTGGCTGCTTTGAGGGCAAGTGCTCAGCTATTGAGCCTACCAGAAATTCCACAGCTGGGGCTGGGATGTTTGCTTCCGTCAACATTATGTCGATTGGTCTCTAGATGCTACTTTTACTTGATGAACTCCCTCCAGAAACACTTTGGCCTTCAGCGGTGACAAAAGCCCTGCCTACAAGTGACTGATTTACTCTGAATGAAATAATCTCTTTCCATCCTTTGGATTCATTTATGGAACTCCGGCTATGATGGAGTGCCTGACCTTCTGGCTTGTTCCATGGCCCTTCCTTCCCGTGACTCCCACTGCACAGGGGTGGGACAAAGAAAGGCTCACAAACAGAAAGTAAATTTAGAAGAGACGAGAATAAAAGCTGCTTTGCAAACACGTGGAACAAAAAAAAAATGGAGGATTCAGTACATCGGCAGTGACTCATCTCACCTTATTTTGGAAGTGTGGCCCTGCAAAGACCTCACAGGTGACTCGGATGCAGGGAAATGTTTAACGAGGGGGACAGTAGGACATACTGAGTAAGCTCACGGACTCCCAAGTCCCAGAGAGCCAGATTCCAAACCTTGCTAGACTCCCGGTGTGCTAAGCAGGACTCACTGGGTTCACTTGACTGAGAACCCAACCGGAGCTGACAGGGTGGGGAGGAAAAGGGTGACCTCTCCATTCCCAGATGCTCTTTGTTATCGCCAGGGGTTTCAGATACCACGGTATATTCTTTGGATGGCCCCCGTTTTCCCAGCCGTCCCCTGGGATCACTCTTACTTCTCTAGATGGTAGCTCAGATACCGCTTTCTCCAGTTTGCTGTCGTCCCTGCTGTGAGAGGCGACCCAGACCCGCCTCCCAATACTAGGATGTCAGTGGCTGACGGCTCCACGTCTCTCTCCAGGAAATGCCTCCAGCCACAGGGAACTGCTCCCCCACCCACCCACAGTCACTCGACCTTTCTGGGGCAAGTCCACATCCACTGATTGTTCACCCGACCCCTTCATCTCACCTTTGTACAACTCTTGGGCCCATCCCAGCTTCGGAGTTGGATTGTTTGCTAGCTCATCATAGTTCACCTCCTTCGACTTAACTCCATTTCCCTCATTCCCTTACAAGTGCTGATCCCAAGGGCATTCCCTGCTAAATTTCCTGCCTGAAAATCTCCCATTTAGGGTCTGCCTCTTGGAGAATATGATGGAAGACCAAAGCCTTCCCCAGCACCCTGCAAAACTAGGTCACACAGCAAATTGAGGCAACCTTGAGTTGCACATTGCCAAAATCTTCACTCAAAATTGCTTAAGCATTTGGACATTCATTGTCTCTCACGGAGAATTCAAAAGTAATACAGGCTTCGCGTTGGGCCAGTGCCTCAGCTCAGTGACATTCTCAGAGACCCAGGTGCTTCTCCCTCCACACCACCAATCTTTGGCACTGGCTTAAAACTCAGGCTGTCACAACATGGCTGCAGAAGCTCCAGACATCACATGCAGTCATGACAACACTCAGAAGCAAAAGAGAGACCAGCTCTTCTTTCAGGAAAAAAGACAGTTTCCCCAGAGTTCCCTCAGTAAGCCCTCCCATTCTCTTTGGCCCATCATGGGGATGGAGTCTCCTCCCCAGAAGTCTGTTGGCTGTAGGGGAGGCATGGATGAGGGAACGGTGAGATTTTATTATGAAAGAAGACAGGGAATGGTAGCAGGTAGATGAACAAGAAGAGCACCCTTCCCCACATACCTTAGCAAGCTCCTCCTCTTCCTTACAACACTTACCATAACGCAGTGAAGAAATCTGGTTATCTCCCCTTGGTGCTCCCTCTGAGATCGAGCTCTGCATGAGCACACAGCTCACCTCCCTGTGCCAGGCCCTGGAAGACCCAGCGGTGAAGCAAAGAGAGCCCCTTCTGTTTGAAATTTATATTTGGGCAGGAGAGACGGAAGTAAACAGGCTCATTGATGTATAGCGTAACATCAATGGTACGTACTAGGAATAGTCAAAGCCAAAAAGAAAGGTAATTGGGAGTGATTCGGCTTCTCCGCTGGAAAGTCTAGTCTGGGAAGCCTGCTCCAGTGAGGTTACATTTGAACACAGACCCAGAGAAGGCAAAGGTGAGAGCCTCTGAATGCAGTGGTCTCCTCCATTATCACAAAGCAGGTGCCGGAGCCCAGAGCACAACTGGCTCAAGGAGAAATGAGGGGCTCAATCAATTGTTGGGGACCGAGCAGGGACTAGATCAGCACTGCCAAATAGAAACACAATATGCTCACGAACGCAATTCTAAATTTTCCAGAAGCCAGTTTTTTTTTTTTTTTAAAGGGGGAAATTAATCTTTCTCTATTTTATTTAAGCCAGTAGAGTCAAAATATTTTTATTTCTGCGGGAATGATATTTAAATGTATTAATGAAAAAAATAAAAGTATTAATGAGCTATTTCACATTCCCTTTTTTTTTTTTTTAAATTCTCTCGAAGTCCTTCAAATACAGTGTATCTGAATGTAGAACTAGGCACGTGGCGGGTGCTCCCTTGTCCCATGTGGAGGGCGCAGGCTGAGATCGTGGAGAACCTTAGCGTGCGGCATTTTTTCCGTAGGTTTTATTCTTAACAAGGGGAAGCCCCCGAGGGATTTGAGCAGTGCAGTTTTATTTATTTGTTTTATAAAGATTGCTGTGGTTTTCGCAGAGTTTTCTCCTAGAGGGCCCGGGAAGAGGCTCCACTTGAGTGACAAGAAGCCGCGGGGAACAGCCCCGGGCCCCGCACACAGAGGTGGCTGGACTCACAGCTGGGACGAGTTCCCCCAGATCTGTTCCCTCCATCTGCACTGGGGGCTGGCCTCGTGCAGATGGAATTTCCATGGGGGAGGCTGGCCTACCCCGTCATTCGCTCAGCTGTCTTTCAGAGTCCTCATCTGCTTATCCGTAAAGGAAATCACAAATGGTAATTACTACAATTTGCAGAGAGTCTAGAAAACCCAACCAAACTCGAGGACGATGGCGTCGGCCCTGCCTCGTCTAGCCCCAGGGTTCTCGGGCATTTTTAGCTTAGGGACCTTGGCCTCCAATGAAATCGCCCACTCAAGCCAAATTGGAGACTCTGCAGCCTACAGATGGGTTAGGGTCTGTCTGTGCCACCATCCTGACATTGCAGAAATGACAAATGCACACCCATGCGAATAAAGCCAAGTTCCATAGGCTTACTTGCCCTGTGCCCATGGAAGTTTTATTCAAAGTTGTTTACACGTTGACCTTCTTTTTATCATAAATAAGACATGAGTCACCTTCATAAATAAACCATGAAACCTAGACTTGAAATGGCCCCACGTGACACTTTATGCCATCCACCGGTGCTGGGCCGGGCAACCTACCCTTCTCGCTGGTGGGGAGCTTTGTTCCTTTCCAGCAATTTCTGTGTTTCTAAGTGAACTGTTTGTAAAACAAGTAGGGACGGATCAGAGCGGTGCTGAGCCAGCCCCGATCGGCCACGTTTCTCCTGTGTTCTCCTTCGACGTGGGCATCGGTGAGGGGCACAGTTTGAAGACCGTCCTACAGTCACGGCCCCTGCCTCCAGAACTCCAGGCCTCCACACACACTCTCCCAGTTTTTACAAGCCCAATTTTCCAAGTCTAATTTACCGACCGTAAAAATAACTTGCTTCAAGTGCGCTAGTCAGTGATTTCTGGTGTATCTATGGAGTGCTGCAGCCGTCATCACAACCTACTTTTAGAACATTCCCGGTCCCCTAGAAAGAAGCACCATAACCATTTCATTGCCTCCCCTTTGCACCCAGTGGCTCCGGACAATCACTGATCTGCTTCCCTAGCTTTGCCTTTTCGGGACATTTCATATCAATGGACGCATGCACCATATGGCCCCATGTATGTGTCCCATAGGCAAAAAAAAAAAAAAAAAAAAAACAGTTGAAAGAAGAGCATCAATTAACACCCAGCTGAGCCATTCTCTTTGAAGCATTCGGAATTGCAAGACAAGGGAAAAGGGAGCAGTGTTCTCATTCGGTCATTCTCTCGTTGGGTGCTCACCTACATACCATGCCCGGATCAGCTCCATGTAGTAGCTATTTGCTTTGCATGGCAGGTGCTTAAGAGCATTTCTCTGGGATTATAGACTTAGAAAACTTGGATCTTAACGTCATTTTTTTTAAAGATTTATGGATGAGAGAGAGAGCCCAAGTGGGGCAGGAGCAGAGGGAGAGGGAGAAGCAGGCTCCCCACTGAGCAGAGAGCCCAACGTGGGGCTCGATTCCAGAAGCCTGGGATCATGACCTGAGCGGAAGGCAGATGCTTAACTGACTGAGCCACCCAGGTACTGCCCCAGTTTTTAACTTTATATCTTAGTTGGAAGCATGCTTGTTTTATGGTTGTGCCCAAGACCTTGGCTTGGTGCAGGGTCCGTGAAACAGAAAACCCCTCCTCCTCCTTCCCACATCTGTCCCCAGGACCCCGAGCCCTGGCTAGTACTATAACCCGCCTTGGCCACACGATACACAGGCTGACCTATTCATTCATGAAGAAACATCCTGGAACCGGACCACTGCTTTCATACTTCTTCTGAATTCCAAACATGCCCACTCCACTTGTTTCCCAATTAAAATCTTGCAGCCGTTCCTTAGGGTGCCCTGGAGAAAGTCCCCACTCCAGCCATCTGGAATGATTTGGTGTTTCCTCATCAGGTCTTGGTACTTCACACCACAAACATTTTGCATATGCTATCCCCTGTAGCAGAAGCACACTTGTTCTTACGGTTCTCAGCCTAGAGTCCACACCTCCTGACACTTGCCTAAGCCTTGCCTCCTTCCACCTTACCTGGTTACCCACCCCTGCTCTGTGCATCTGTAACTCTCTCTAAACAACACAGGCTGCTATTGTGTGTTAGCAGAAATCCTCCTGGGCGTGCAGCACCCCGAGGACAAGGGTCCTCTCTTCTCTCTGCCTCCGGGGCCTCGCCCAGACCTGGGTTTACATCTGTTGCATCAGTGACCTTGAAAAGAACCTCTTCCGTGTCAGCTGTTCTTAAGTTGGAGAGACTCGTGTAAATGCTGCGTCATTTGTAAACATCTCAGATCACTTTGCCGCTTATATTTTGGTGGTGTTTGTTAATTTTGTCTCAAGTTCCTTTTGAAACTGCGTCCAACCTTGACAACATCTCCAGCAAGGTGATTTCGCAAGCGTGCTCACAGCACACACACCTAAATTCAGCAGCTCAGACAAAGTCTCCTGTCACCTCCTGTTTCTCTCTTCCCTCTAATTCATGGTTATCGCTAGCAGAAATAGCAACGTTCCGTCCGAAGGCTTTGTTCTCTCCAACCCCAGCATTCGGCAGCCAGTGTGGAGCAGTTCTGGGGAGAGAAGCCGAGAATGCCTCATGGCGGGGAGAGAGGCCGCCCGGCGGAGCAGAGAGGGCGGATCTGGACGCCAAACGCCCTGCTTGTCCACCCCGTCCATCCCCCTGCTCCTGCTCAAGGGCAGTATTCTTGAGACTGCCCCACTTTTTGCCTTGCCTCACAGAGTGTCCCCCTCGGCCGTGTCATTCCCATCAGAGAACATGCAGGCTGCCGGATGTCATCTGGAGAAAAGTCATCCCTGGTCTGTCCAGCTGCTGGCCCATTGCTTTGCTTTGCTTTTCCTGAAAACCTGTCAAAAGAAGGGTCTCTGCTTGTGTTCTTCCAGGTCTCTCCTGCTTTGTCCCCTAGGTCCCCCAGGAAGCCCCACCTGCCAAGGTCACAGTGACATGTAATGTGCTAAAACCAAGGGAAATGCCCAGTCCCTGTCTACCCTGGTTTAGCAGCAGCGTTGGACGCAATGAATCGCCCCCTTCTTGAAACGCCTCTTTCGCTTGGCCTCCACGGCCCCATCCTTGGTCATCGTCCCACCGGCCAACCGTGGGTGGCTTTGCAGTCTTGGCCAGCTGCCACCTTCTGTCCTCTAAGGCTGGGATGCTCCAGGGTGACATTCCCGGCCCCGGCCCCTTTCCAGATCCAGTTGCCTCAGAATGTCTCCTCTTGGGTGGCCGAGGAGCACCTTCCACTTCACGGGTACAAAAGCCAACTCCTGACGCCCCCTCCCCCAGCCCTGCTCAGAAATCTGCTCCGGCCAGTGTCTCCTCATCTTAGTAAAGGGCACCCTGTAGTTACTGAGATGAAGACTGTTGGTATCATTCTTGCCCCCTCCCTCTCCCTCACAACACGCCAGCAGGAGAGCGAGCAGGCCTCTGCTCGTCACATGCGCAAAATAGGCCAGATCTCGGCTGCCACACGCGCCCAGCCAAGCCCTGGTGGGGCTGGCTCCTCGCCACCACTGCCGTCACGGCCCGGCTTCTGGGACAGGGTTAGCGATGAGTGATGCAGCGGACAGAAATACCTCCTGGGGAAAAGGAGGTTGGCGTTTCTGGAGCAGAGCTTCAAGGCTCCAGCAAGGAGAGCAGAAAGGACATCTTGCCTCTCCCCCTGGGACAGGGCTGCCGCCTGTAGAGGTGGGAGAGTCATTACGTCATGACCTATCAGGGTGACCCCCGATGAGGGGCCTGGCTTGAGGGCAGGGGGTCCCCGGTGCAGCTGAGGAACGAGCACTGGACTTGGAGCCCTGGGCTCAGGTGGTGAGTCCTGTCCTGGCCCCTGAGTCCCTTCTCTGGGCATCCCAGTTGTGTCCCTAGGGAGCAGGTCGGTGTCTTCACCCCTGAGATGCTATTTCCTCAACTTTAAAATGAGATCACACTTCACCAGGCCCTTGGGCAGATTCATGAGAAGAGGGTCGTTGCAGTGAAGGTGGGTAGCGTTGCTGGCTACCCACACGGTGTAGGGACGCCTCCCTTCAACGTCTCCTTTCCTTTCTTACCGAGGGGGGATCGTGCGTCTGCTGTCCCAGAGGTTGTGGTGAAGGTGCATGACAGCGATTTACGAGGATATAAGGTGTTAATTGTTCTTACCCTCCTGTGGTCTCGGTGTGCTAGGCTACAGACAACAGTGTTTGCTCGCAGGTCTAGCGTAATGTGCATCACTGTCTAGTAGAGTCAGTTTTGCGTGTCTTCCTCACCAGCAAGACTAGAAGCCCCACGGCGGGTAGCAGTCGTGTCTCTTTGTCCATTATCACCCCAATACCTGTCTCTCAATACAGGGCTGGGAAAGGAAGGACTCTCGGGTTCCTTGAAGCTTTCTTTTTCCCTCCCTTTTATACGTTCAGTGTCACAAGGAGCTGCCCGCCTTTGTCCTGCCCTCCAGGAACCCCCAGGCTAGCCAGAGAGGCAGAGACAGATGTGTACAGGACCTGCCGTAGGTGGGCGTCTGCGCCTATGTCTGTGCTTTGTCTAGTGAAAGCCCCTAGACTGTGCTCTAGGAAGCTCCTTCTCCCCCACTGTCCAAGGGTTGAGGGGAAGGGGGAGGGCGCTCAGGCAACATCTAGCCAATCAGTTTTCCTCCGACCCTGGCAACTGGTTTAAGGATGGTCATGTGACCCGCGTCAGACCAGTGAGGTGCAGTCTTGAGATTTTAACTTCATCTGTTGGGCAAGTGAAGCTCTCTCCACTGGAGCAGGAAGTCGGGCAGGGAAAAGGAAAGAGGGACTCGAAGAACCCCGGATGACATCACTTCGGTGCCTAGATCCAGCCACGTCTGAAGTCCCCAGACTGTTCACTTACAGAAGCCAATAAATTCAAACTGCCTTTCTTGGCTGAAACTGTTTGGAGGAGGGTTTCCAACACTTAATGGAAAGAACGCTGGTTTCTAGCCAGGATGCTCAGTATAAGGGCGCTGCAGGAGGTGTGAACGAAGTGGCGGAGTGAGTAACGGTGTCTGCGGGGAACACAGGCGACAGTCACCCTTAAGGGGGCAAACGAGGCCCAGGCAACTTCACCCTGACCTTTTTGCCGCAACCTAGGCTCTATTCGCTTTACCTGTAGGGCGTCCACTCCCCACATCCTGATTTGACCCAAACGCAGTATTGAGGAAAGTGACGAGGACACGAAGAAGTGATCGTCTTCGGGGGAGCAGTATCATTTTAAATGCAAATTACTGAGCGTTGACTGTAGAGTCTGTTGAGGGAGTATGCAAATTATACACAAACTCTATGCATATTTAAATTGCAAATCCCTGGTGACCTTGCTGCGCTGTCTCCCACACACCTGGGACGAGGCCCCAGGGGGGAAGTGTGGTGGGACTTTCCATCAACAAGTATTTATTTAATAAGCTCTTAGTCTGCATCTCTGCAAGGTGTTCAGCCTACAAGACTTGGTCTCTGCCCTGGAGGAGTTGGCAAGCGAGCTGAGGAGAAGGGAGGAGCCACGAGGGACGATTAGTACATAATAGAAGACACGATGTAATTAAGTACTAAGTGCTGGGCTGTGGACTGGAAGCAATTGGGTGAAGTTACAAGGAGGCCAATTTCGGCTCAGTACAAGGGACAGCTTTCTGCTGGAGGGACCCGTCCCTCAAGAGCAGTGCAAAGCTACCTTTCATTGTGCCAGAGCTGGATAGAGATTTGAAATAACATGAATAATAATGGCAATCTCGCAGTCCTACCAACTGGGTTTGAGCCCTAGCACTACCAACCAACCACATGACTTCAGGCAAGTGCCTTTGTTTCTTCATCCTTAAAATGGGCCTTAGTACAACCTACCCTGCAGCATCAGGAGCCTTAGCGATCCCATGAGCAAAGCATGGGAAAGGCTCGGATGCATCATGGAGTCGGTAGGGTAAGAACAAATAAGAGAGGATCTGGGTTCAAACCCCTAACTCTGCCATCTACAAGCTGTGTGACCTTGGGCGAGTTGTTGAACCTCTCCGAATATCAATGAATAATAATGGTGATGATCACTATTATTGTTAATGAGGTGCTAGCACCAGTCTCATTAAGAATGCTGTGAAGGTTGCTGAGAAGATTCTCGGCTTAGTATCTAGTATACATCATTCGGAAACAATGGTGTGTGTGTGTGTGTGTGTCCAATCCATCATGTGTGTAGACATATGTGTGCATGCCCATCTCAATCCGTTGGGCTCCGTCATCTTCTGTCTTCTTCCAGAAGCTTCCCTAACAGCATGTGAGTGAGCCCGATGCTCTCTGATGACTGATGTCTTCGAAAGAGGAAACCAATCAGAAAGCACACCCATCACTGGCTCATCACTGCACCCCAGACTCACCTCTCCAGAGCTCCTGCCATGAATGCCCACGCGGACATGTTTCTTGAGGTTTCCACCTTCCTTTTTTTAAAATAAGGCTTTGTCCTCCCCTCCTTAGGAAAGTAACACTAATTAAGGAGTTTTGAGAAATGTCATAAGCGTGTAAAGCTGTAAATTGAGATCACCCACAACTTCTCCATCTTCCCGGGGACCAACACCTGCTTGCTTCCCAGACTTGTGAAGGGAAGCATAGCACAGGGATCTTTGGGAGCTAAATGGCTTCCAAGGCATGATCACAAAGTATGTTCCAATAGTATATGAACTAGAGGGGAAGCCCCAAATCAGATGCAGAGTTACTACTCAAGAGGTGCTTGGGGAACCACAAGGAGAGGCTGCCATTCTTCCACCAGAATGGCCAACATGAAGCGAGATTGACACTATCCAGTATGGTCAAGGGTGCAGAGGACCCAGAACGCTCACGTGCTGTTGCTGGAACTTACCATTGGGGCAACTACTTTGAACAACTTGAAAATATTTCTCAACACTTAACACTTGCCGCCTTTATGACCGATGACTGAATGACACCACTTCTAGGTGTGTGGCTCTTTGGGACTGAATTGTGTCTCCCCCACTGTGCCCCAAAATTCACATGTTAAAGTCCTAATTCCCAATATCCTGGGACGTGACTATCATAGGAGAGATGGTTTTTAAAGAGGTTGTTAGCTTAAATGAGGTCACTGGGGTGAGACCTAGTGCAGTGTTCCAGAGGAGAACCAGTGTTCCTGGTTCCTTATAAGAAGAGGGGATTAAGACATGGACAGGTACGGAGGGAAGACCCTGTGAAGAGACAGGGAGAAGCCCGCCATCTACAAGCCAAGGGGAGAATCTGCAGAAACCAACCCTACCGACCCCTTGATCTTTGGCTTCCAGCCTCCAGAACAGCGAGAAGATAAATTCCTATTATTTACACTGCCCGGTCTGTGGTCCTTTGCTACAGCAGCCCCAGAAACCAGAGCTACGGCCAAGGGAAAGGAATGGCTAGACCTCACGGGCATTGCTCGGAGACAGATGTCAGACACAAAAAGCACATACTGTTCGATTGCATTTATACGAATTTTCAGGCAAAACTAATCCACGGTGACAGATGTCAGAACGTTGGCATTTTAACTGGGAGGAGCATAAGAAAGCCTGCTGGAAGCAGGAAACATCTCTATCTCCATCTGGTTTGGGGCTACACATCGTACGTATATGTAAAACTTAATCACGTGTGATGGTTACAGGGTTTCTGTTTGAGACGATGAGAAATTGTGGAAATAGTGGTGATCATTGTACAACACCGTGAGTATAATTGAATGCCACTGACTTTGACAGACAAACAAGGTTAAAATGGCAGATTGTGGGCTTTAGACCTTTTACCACAATAAAAATCTTCCCCAAAAAGTCATCGAACTATACTTAAAATATATGCCCTTTACCATATGTTGTTTCTATCTATAAAGGGGAGGGGGAAGCTGTCCAGGAATATTTCACAGCTCCTAGATGATATAGCTGTGATGTGCACCTTTTCTTTTGTTCATTTTTCTTCTGGAAACCTCCACCTGATTGTGATGCTAGGACTTTGAATCCCAGTTAGGGAGGTTTGGTTGACTTCCTTTGAGAGTCTCCTACCCCGAGGACTCTATGTTCTTGCTACCCTTTTTTTCTTTTCTCAAGTTCAGCAGATCATCTTCCCTGATAGTTGGGGTGAGGACCTGGTCTATGAATGAGCACATCACTGAGCTCAAGGAAAATCTGAAGATATGATGTAAAGACGAACCCTTCTTCCCTCCTGGCACACATCCCAGCCCCAGGATGCATTTTTTGGTCGGTTGGCTGGAGAAGATGTTTATAAAAAGAGCACAATTAATGTGGCAGGTGTCTCGGTTACATGCAAATAATAACAGCAGGGGAAACAGACATATAATTACTTGGTCTTTTTTGGTGCTCGAGTGTTACTACTGGTGATATTAAGGAAAGAACATGACACCCCATTGTACTCCGAGCGTGGGGGGTGATTCACTTTCAGCTGGTGGAGATGTGGGCTTTTGGGGGGGAATGTGGAAAGTGGACTTGAATTTAAAAAAAAAAAAGCGATTAACTCCTTAAGGACCCGTCAGTGAGCCGCTGAGCCCTGCGTGCCTTCCCTGGCGGGGATCTCCCCAGCCCACTCCCCACTGAGGTCCCACCCATTCGTGCCCTTGGTCTACAATCCCACCATCACACCCCGCTGCTTTCTGTTGTCTTCCTGCTCATGGGATACAGTAGGGAAGAGACAACGGAGCCCAAATCTCTCTCTCATCCTATACAACAGCGAGTGGCAGGGCGCAGGGTCCCATGTCCCCAGCCCAGATAGACTTTTCCTGTGAGTCAGATGGTCAGGGATCTGGGTTCTTGCTGCCCTTATGCCCATGAAAATCTGCCTCCCCTCAATCCACGGATGTTTATCACCTGCTTCATTAAGGGATGCTTTCGAAGTAAGCGTCAGGCCATGGGTCCCTAGATGACACAGTGAGTGTCTCAGGACACAGCGAGTCCGGCACTAAGCAGCTGCCGATGTTCCTCCAGTGGCTTGATTATGCCAGGGCTGGGCTCCCCATGATTCTCTGAGTCTTTCCTTCACGAGTTCCCACACATTCTCGAGTGGCTGCCCAGGATGTAGGCATCCTGTCCCAGTTTAAGGCAGAAAAGCACACAGGAGAAGGGGGACGCCGGCTTCAGCCTTTCCTCTTTGATCGGAAAAGCAGTGCTCAATGCAAAGAGACCAGCAGATGACTATTTCTTTGGCTTTTCCAGGCTCTCAAGCAGGAAGAAGCGAAGCAGGGGGAGGGAACTGCCAGGGAGCAGCCCTTCAGTTCTCGGACCTCCGCGCCACCTTCCATACAGCGTCCAAGGGGGCCGGAGGTGTCCTTGTGGATCTGAGGGGCACAGGCTCTGGCTCGTGAGCCTCCTAGTGACAGGGGTTCCAGGAGAGCTGAATATGGCCGTCTCTGTCCTCTTTTCTGCTTGTGTCCCTTTGAGGTCTCTGAGAAGCAGGTGTCTGGATGGAATGAGACGTGCGGGAGATTGGGGTAAATGCGTGTAAAGGAGAACGAGAAAGGGGCAGGAGCAGACAGGTGACATGAATCGGGTCGGACACCGGTGAGAGGAGAGAGGGAAGTAAGGGGCAGTGGGTAGGGAGACCTCAGCCCGCAGTGAGCCCTCCCTCCCCCGCCCACAGAGGCTCAGCCAGGCCAGAGAAGAGCTTCTAGGCACGTGTGTCCTTCTGGAGGAAACCTGTTGTCTGCAGGACGGGCTGGTGCTGGTGGCCGTGCCCTGTCGGCACTGGCTGAGCACGGGCCAGGGGTCAAGGCCTCAGCTGGTTACCCACGTGCCACGGCTAGCGGTGGCCCACCAGCCACTGTCCTGGAAGCAGGTTCTCTTCAGAGGAGGCGTGGACAGGGCACCCTACAGCTGTGATGCTGGTCCCCCCACCGTGCCTCCATTGCCCTCTCCCTTCGTGGCACCAGGGCTGAAACTGCCCTCACACTGGTGGAAGTCACTCCCGTCCTCTGAGCCTCCGGGTTTTCCATGTAGGACCGCTTCACATGGCCACAGCACAGGCGGCCACAGATGTCCTTGAGTTGTGCGGTCGCTCTGCACGGCTCGGGCTGAGGCAGATCCCCTCTTGCCTGTGTCGTGTGGGCTGAATCGTGTGTCCCAGAAAGACGTGTGGAGGTCTGAACCCCTGATACCTGCGAACGTGCCCATATTTGGAAATTGGGTCTTTGTAGATGGGACCTCACTAAGGGGAGGCTTCTAGTCCAGTGTCTGGTGTGTCTTTATAAGAAGAATAAATTTGGACACAGAGCTGGCCACACAATCTCTATGAGCCTTAGGTCCTCTCTCCTGTAAAACGAGGGTATCAGTACTTCCTTAAGGAGTTCTGGGAAGGATTCATTGAGGCACCTGCCAATGCCTGGGTGCTTTTACCATTATTGTCATCATCATTTTAAAGATGATGAAGATGATGACGATGTTCTGGAGACCTGTGGTCTTCTTTGAACGCTCCTTGCTCTGCTCTCCTTTAAGTGCTCTTCCCTTCTTCTAAAAAGCCCATGCTTGCCTCCAGTTGCTGGAATTCCCAGTTGGCAAGTTAGGTACAGGTTCAAGGTATCAGAAAAGCAGGGACCCAGAGAGATACTTAAACGTCTCTTATCTTAGAAAAGAAAATTACATGGTGCAGCCTACTGTTATTTTATTAAAATATTCATTTATGTATTTATTTATTGAGAGAGGACAAGGGAGAGAACGAGCAGGGAGAGGGAAAGAGAGACTCCCAAGCAGGCTCCGTGCCCAGGCTCCCATCTCACAACCCAGACCTCATGGCCTGAGCCAAAACCAAGTCAGACGCTTAACCAGTAGAGCCACCAAGGCGCCCCGTACTGTTGTTTTATTTTAAATTGCTTATGGCAGCAGTGTGATAGTTTCAGAGCCCTGGGCCTCTGAATGTCCCACCCGTACCTTCTTTTTTTCTAAAAGATTTTATTTATTTATGAGAGAGAGAGAGTGCACGGGGGAGGAGCAGAGGGACACAGAGAACCTCAAGCAGATACCCTACTGAATGTGGAGCCTGATGCAGGGCTTGATCCCAGGACCCAGAGGTCATGACCTGAGCCAAAACCAAGAGTCAAGCGTTCAACCGACTGAGCCACCCAGCACCCCCCACCCATACCTCCCTGACTGTATGTCTCTCTCCAATCCCCAGTGCCCTGGTGCACATCCACCAAAAGACAGACCAGACGTGGAAAGGCCCTGCGCTGCAGGGAAGGTCACAAAGCCAAGTTGCCAAGGGCAGGCCAGTGAGGCTGGAGTAGGGGGAAGGAGGAGGTTTGGAGAGAACCCCGTGAGCCCTGGGAAGGACTGTCTTCGTCCTGAGACCAGGGGAAGCCGTCGAAAGATCGTGAGCAGCTTCGTGGTGCCAGTGGGCGTTTTCTTTCAAGTGTCCCCTGGGCCTCCCTGGTGGCCACATAGGGAAAGGAAGGAGCCATTGTGGACTTGGGAGATGAGAGAGAAAGAGGGGACTCACTACTGAGACTTCTGGGGCTTAAAAAAAGTCTCTACCGAGGCTACTGTCGCTTATGCCCCCCAAAGAGGCTGCAGCTTGCAGCTGTCCATCTGCACAGGAGCCAGCCCAGCCCAAGGAGAGGACAGCACGTGCCAGGGTCGGGCAGTCTGCAGAGACGCTACGTCCCCAGCCCCTCCGCATAGCTGCCGCTCCGCCTGCAAGCAGAGAGGAGCCTCATTTCCTATAACCCGGAGCAGGCACGATGTGGGAGGCCAGATCTCAGTGCAGGTGTTTGGCAACCAAGAGCCGCTCCTTGGAAGGAGACGAGATGAAGGCGTGATTGAGAGACGGCTCTGTGCTCAGTTGGACGTGTCACCTCCTTTAATCCTCTCGGCGACCCTGCAGGGAAGCTGTTATTCTCCCGTTTCCTAGGCGAGCAAACTGAGGCATCAAGGACCCGAACGCCCTGACCCAGCGGTTGAGCAGTTACCGCCGTGGCTGCCTTTTCTTCGATTTTGGAGTCTGATTGCTGACCTCAGCCACAGTGCTCGACTGATACTACCTCGGGGGCTGCCGGGACCTCGTGGGAAGGGCTCCAGCTCGTGCCCGAAGCATGGGCCTCTTTGACTCCAGAGAGGACAGAGGACTAGCACCCGGTGTGTCCCCAAGCTTCGTGCAGGCACCGTCTCACGGCATCCGCGCTGAATTGCTCTGATGGGGCAACCGTGGATATTCTGGCCCCGATTTAACAGGTGGAGAAGTGGTTCGGAGAGAGAGGTAGAGCCTCAGGAAAACAGAACTGCCAACAGGGATCTGAGCCAGCGCTGTCTTGCTGTAGCCCGGGGGACACAGGGCGTGGGTGTAGCTCCCGAGATAAGGGTATCACACTGCCCTTTTATTATTTGTGCCTGGATACTGAGGAGTATTTTATGCCTACATCTTCTCTTTATCCCTCTCTCTCTCTCCAACCGACTTACCAGAAATCCCCGTTGATTCTTTTTCAAAGTCCAAAGAGAATCCCACCGCTTCTCGCCACCCCCAGGGCTCACACCCTGGCCACGGATCCCCCCTTTGTGGTGCTTCTGGAAATGGCAGTAGGGCCCTTGGTGGTCTCTCCTCCCTGCTCCAGCCTCAGCGCGCGCGCGCGCACACACACACACACACACACACAGCAGCCAGAATGGCCAGATCAAAATGGAATCGAGTCCTAGGATAAAGGGAAGGGAAGGACGCTGAGGGTGTACCTACAACGTGCTAGCTTGGTGCAGCTCAGACTCACACAGGCCTGGGCCCAGCTCCGGGCTCTGTCACTTGCTGGCCGGGCAGCCCGGGCAAGCCCCCTGCCTGCTCCTAGCTTGAGCATTATCCCCAGTGCCTCATGCAAGGTGAGGGCACCACCACACCAGGTGTCCTGGGCAGGGGACGCTGGATGGTTTCCAAGTGCCCAGTGCCCATGTGAAAGTACACATCAGTTACTCAAATCGGCGTACCACGTGACCTCCCCGAGGGGACGAAAGGGCCTATTTCCTCGAGAACCATCAAGACTACTTTCCCACCTCCTTGTTTGGGGGATGAGGTAATGAGCGTGCAGAGAGGAATCCCATTAGGCGGAAGAATCCGGTGACCGGCCTGAATGACTGTTCCTCCCTCGCGTCATCTCTGACCTTTCCCCGTTTGCACTTGGCAATGACGCGGTCCGTGGAGGCTTCGTCGGAGTCCAAGGGACAGCAGTCACCTCCACCGTTTTCTCTCTGATTCTGGCCTCTGATGGCCCAGGGTAATTCTGGAAGCTGTTTGCCCTGATAAGAAAATGATCCGAGCTCACCCTGTATGTACATAGGATGTGGGCTTGTGTGGCCACCGAGAGAGAGGGCAGCTGGGAGACATTTGTTTAGGTGCAGATACTTGGTTGGGTGGATTCTGGCCACAGAACCAAGAACGTATGTATGATCCAGGGAATTGGCACATATTTCTTTTCTTCTTGGATGGACCCCCCGTGGGGTCTGTGCTTCCATTTAGACCCAGAGCCCCGAGCTTGCATTTGTCACTTTGATAGAGGACATATTTCCCCTATCCTAGTTCTGCTTTACTTGTCCATTAAAATCACCATCATCAGAGCAAAAAAAAAAAAAACATAGACCATTTCACATCAAATAATCCCACTCATGTAAATTATAGAGCTGTAGGTCTCTTCAAACACTAGAAAGACGTCTGGAAATACGCTCTTTAAAATACTGAAAGTGGCCAACAAGTTACGTAGGTCTGATGGGAATTTGGGGGACTTTTTCATCTTTTTATGCTTTTCCATACTGAAGTTCCTAAAAGTCCCACGAACTGTGTAATAAAAAAATAGTTGATTTCACTTCCAAAGGCGGGGGGGAACCATCTTCATCATCATTGTCATTACCATCGTCATCATCTCCCTCACTGCCAGTAAAGTCAGGCGGTGGCTGGGTTGGAACACTTGAGTTTTGCCCGTATCCATGGCAGAGTTGGTGTCTGGAAGTGGCCGCTGGAGGAAGACCAGCCGGCGAAGCCAGTGACTTTGACCGGGTGGTTTTTAGATAAGTGGAGGTTGCAGGTTAGTTGAGAATTCGTTGTTGGCATCTAAACCGATGCTCCCCTTTTCCTACTTCTACCTGTTTTTGTGGAGGTGGGCAGCTTTCTGTGATCCTGAAGGCTGGGAACCTATTTGTTCAACAGAAATATCTTAAGCCCCTTAGCATGAAATGAAAGGGGGTCAGAGGAACATAGAGATTTCTAGTTACTCTAAGCCATCCTGGCTTGAAGCTTCCCTTCAGTGTTTGGTGGGGAAGGGACAGCAGATTTAAAATTCTCACATCCATCCCTTTACTTAATCAGTATGTGTTAAGCATCCCCTATAGGCAGACATTGGACTAAGGCCTGATGCTCACTAGTGATCCTGACCCAGAGTCTGCCCTCATGAAGCCCACAGTCTCCTGGGGAGGACGGGCAGTAAATATATAGTAATGAGCTCTCAGAGAACCAAGCCAAGAAGAGCAGTGATGGATAGAATATGAACTGGATGCTGAATTAGTCAAACCAAGGGTTTCCAAACCATAAACTAAAAATGATGGGTGGGTTGTTTGTTTGTTTTTTGTTTTTGTTTTTTTTTTTAACATCTTTAAAGGGTTGTAAGCCAAAGTAACAAAGTGTGACATGAACAAAGCCCACACAGCCTAAAATATTTATTGTCTGGCCCTTTGCAGAATATTTGCCAACCTCTATCTAGAAAGGGAGGAGAAAGAAACGGGGAGGATGTATGTAGGCAGAGTGGCCAGGGAGGTCTGTCTGAGGTTGCAACATTTAAGCTGAAATCTGAAGGAGCAAGAGCCAGTACAAAGGCCCTGAGGCATAAGGAGCCAGGGACAGAGTGTTCAGTTTGTGGCCTCTTCAAGTTAAGCCAGTTGGGGTGATTCAGGGACTATGATCTTTCTTCTTGAGAACAGAAGGAGGGAAAACTATGCCATTCTCCCTCCTAAGTTGCCCAGGACTTGTCTGGCAAGCAAGCTAAACTAGAACTCAAAATAGACTCCTGTTCTCACTTGTAACAACTGATTGAGAAAGTTAGGAATGGAACCCAGAGAATCTGAATTTTTTTTTTTGAGTTCCCAGTAGTTGTGATAATCAACCAGATTTGGGAACCAAAATGTATATAAAGCATCCCGCAAGATATTTGGCACATATTAATGACTCACTCATCTTAGCTGCTTTATGATGTAGTAAAACAGCTTTAGGGTAAATATAGGACCTTAGCAGAGTGCTCAAGAGCATGGACTCTTAGAACACCTGACTTGCCATCCTAGAATTAATAGTTGTGTGGCCTTGGGGAAGTTTCTTAACTTCTCTGAATCTCCGCCGTATCATCTTTAATATGGAGTTAATAATAATACCTCCCTCACAGAATTGTTGTGTAGTTCCGAAGGAGTCAATATCTGGGACACTTGGGTGACTCAGTCGGTTAAACATCTGCCTTCAGCTCAGGGTCTTGGGATGAGACCCGATTGGGCTCCTCGCTTGAAGGGGAGCCTGTTTCTCCCTCTGCCTACCGCTCCCCCTGCTCGTGCTTGCTCACACAATTCTCTCTCTCTCTCTCTCTCTCTCTCTCATTCTGACATATAAATAAATAAAATCTTTAGGAAAATAAAATGAGTCATAATATATAAAATGCACAGAACAGTGATGGTAACTGATACTCAGTGAGCTGTGATGATCTTTTGCACGAACTACATTGGGAGCTGCCCGAATGAGACTGAGAGTTTAGGAAGTTGTGCCAACATCAGACTACCTTTGAAATGGCCCTGAATGTAGAGGAATGATACACAACCTCCAGGAATGTGTAGTTTCCCCATTTTCTCAGGAGCCACGTAGGAAAGTCCAGCAGAATTCTATGAAGATCACACAAGCTGTTAAGATTCCGAGGCTAGGTTAAGAAGGAGAAAAAAAATAATCACAGAAAACGCGGGATGTAACAAGGCTGGGAGAGAAATGTGGTTTGTTTTTCCATTATAGCTGCAACAGGAATTAATCAGCTTGACACCGAGCGGCGATGTTGTTCTTCTCCAAAAGACAGTAGTTAGCACAGCCCCAGGCAAGGGAGCTGATAAGACCGAATGTGCGTGCACACACACACTCACACATGCGCTCTTCTTTCGTTGAAGTATAATAAATTAGCCCAAGAGGACTTGCAGAAAAACATTGGACCCCAGTGTTGGCATGAGTCCATGTTAAAAAACAATAAAACAGACTGTAAAATATTAGCACTAGAGCCGGGCTTCTGTGTAGCCCGACCGATGTGCAAGCTAGAGGAAGGACACAGAAATGTGACCCGCAGGCAGGTGAACCTGCAAGACGGACCTTCCCCCAGGCTTCAGCCAACTTGGAGAAGGCCAGTTCAAATCCGGAAGACCTGGATATAAATCTCAGCTCTGGCCCTTGCGGCTCAGTGACCTTGGGCAGACTTACTGAGCCTAAGCGTCCTCATTGGGAAAACAGGCTTCCCTTAGAGAATTAAGGATGAGATGGTCTGGGGCGCCTGGGTGGTCCAGTTGGTTAAGCATCTGCCTTCAGCGCAGGGCATGGTCCCAGGGTCGTGGGATGGAGTGTCAGGCTCTCTGCTCAGAGGAGAGTGTGCTTCTCCCTCTCCCTCTGTTCCTTCCCCTTGCTCATGCTTTCTCTCACATGCACTCTCTCTCTCTCTCTCTCTCAAATGACTAAATTAAATCTTTAAAAAAAAAAAAAAAGATGATCTAAGAAGCATGACTTCTTGGCACACTGCCCCACACCGGATGACTGCATTCTGCCCATTCGTTAGTGATGATCTCTCCATCGTGACTTTTCTGTTTCTTCCATGTCTTGCTCCTCATATTTGCTCCATGGAGCTGAACTCCGTAAACGAGTTGGCTTCTGGGTGCTGCCTCTGCCTCACCGTCAGTAAGACAGACTCAGATGATGGTTTAACTTGAGCCAGACCCCAGGAACCTTGCCCGGGGCTCCAAACAATGCAACACGTGTTTCAGACTGGCTTTATGGCTGGAACGTCCACATGTGCACGTCTCAGATCTGAAATGTTCCCTTAGAAGGGTCCCTGTTGGGGCTGAGCATCATCTCTCCTAAAATGCATGCGTTCCTAGGAGACCACGGATTTGCATTCTTACTACCCGTGCATTTCTTTGCTGCAGTGCGGTAAGGCTGCAGAACGCTGCCAGACTGAAGGGGATGCCTTTGTTTTCTGTGGCTGTTTTAACAAGTTACTGCAAACTTGGTAGCCGAAAGCAACAGAAAGGCATTCTCTAACACTTCCGGGCTTTGGGGCATGCGCTGGGCTGACATGGAGGTGTCAGCAGGGCCATGCTCCCCCTGGAGGCTCCGGGGAGAATCCCCCTGCCTCTTCCAGCTCCCCGTGGTGGCTGCCAGCGCCCCTCCAGTCTTCCAGGGCAGTATCTGCCATCTCTCTGCCTCCCCGGTCACAGTGCCCTTCCTCTCCCATATGTGTGCTCTCCCTTTGTCTCTCCTGTAAGGACACTTGTGATTGCATTTAGCCCCTCCCCCCCTCCCCGGGCAATCTCCCTATTACAAGATCCTTAGCTAAATCACATCTGCAAAGACTTTTTTTTTCCCCCGAATTAGTCGCGTTTACAGGTTGCAGGGATTAGTACCTGATACCTTCGCGGGCAGTTGTTCCCGGTGAGATGGGCATTGGCGTTCCCTGCAGAACAGCCGCTGCGTGCTGGCTGCTTGCCCCAAAACAGCCAGGTGCGCTAAACACCAGCATTCCCATCATATCGAGGGTGTTTAAAAAAGAACTACAGTAAAATAAGCTTAGAATCGTGGCAGCATCGAGGTCTTTTCATTAGCAAGGAGGTGGTAATGGATCAGCCTGACACAGGGCGCTGGTCCTTTTTTCTGCTTGCGTCACCTGACCCCCATCCCTAACTGGCCAGTGACAGCTAATATGAGGAGTGCTTTGACTAGCTACGTTTTGTGGATTTCGGGCTTGGAATGCATGGAGTCCCTGGATCCCCACATCCGTCTACCCCTGTGTCAGCTTGTTCCCTCAAACCAAATGCCCCTTGATGCTCCAGTGCTCCCTTCACCATACTTTGCCCCCCAGGCTGCTCAGTGGTCCACAGACCTGCGGCATCCGCATGACGCGGAGGTTGTAAGAAATGCAGGCTCTGAGGCCCCACCCCAACGTCCTGAACCAGAGTCTCCCTATTCCCCAGGATCCCCAGGCGTTTCAGATGCTCACTGAATGAAGGAGCCCTGAGGCGGGGCCCATCAGACAGCCCTGTGGAGAGGTTCAGGTTGTTGGAGTTACCTGCCCGAGGTCACACAGCTAATAAGGGAGCAAGGTGAGGTCTGAACCTGGGGTGGGCGGTCCACCGGTCTACTGCGCAGACTCGCATGTGTCGGGTTCCTGGCTCGGGTAAAGGAGGAAGGAACTTGCCCTCAAGTGGCTGGTGGCCTCACGTTGGGAAGAGAGAAACCAGCAGGACGTGCGGGCCCCGAAAGGTGGGTGCCGTGCCGAGGGGAAGGCACGGGGTGGGTTGCGCCAGGCGAAGGCTTTCTAGTGGAAGGAAGAGCATATGCAAGGGTAACATAGGGAGGAGCGTGTTCAGGAAAGGGCAGGCAGCCCCGGGATTTGGGGAGATGGCTGAGCAGAGGCAGGGGTGGGGATGAGGCGTTGTGGTGGCCAGGGGCTGGATTCAGAGGATCAGAGAACCGGGCACTGGGCTGTCTGCATTTCTGCTCCAGGAAACTGCTGCCCTTAGAAGCCGAGCCCACAGGCTCCACACTGCCTTGCCTTGGGAGAACAGCCAGGAATTTCTGGAACTTTCTCATGTGTTCCCTTCACTTGTCTTCATGGTGACCTAAGAGGTAGGCAGGGAGCCCTGTTTACAGATGAGCAAAAGGGTATTCAGGGAGCAGGTGGCCCACGGTACTAAGTGGCAGGCTCTCGAGTGAAGTCACTGTGCAAGGCAGCCTTTCCCTTCACGTTTTGTCACAAGGAGTAACTTTGTCCTCATACGGTAATTTTTTTAAATGGTGACTTAGCTGCTTTCCCTGCTTGTCCCGATGGTGTTTCTACGAGATGGACTAGAAGGGGCATCTCGGCTTCATGTGAGGAAACTGAGGCACAGAAGGGATGAGTGATTTGACTACACCCGTGCCACAGGGGGCAGAGCTGGGGACAGACAGACCAGTGGTGGTCACGGCAGCTGCAGGAGCCCTCCACTGAGCAGCGATGTCATAAGCCAGGCACTGTGCTGTCATTCACCCTTTAAAGTTCTTGTCAACCACACCACCGCCAATCAATCATATCGTATGATTGATAGGATTTTTGTGAGGATTGGTGATTGTGACAGTCATATGAGGGTGGTGACCAAGTCCCGGGATGGCCAAAGATTTAGGAAAAACCGTGCTCGGAGCCCAGGTCCCAAGACAGCAGTAGGCCAGGATGATGGGGGTCACAGCCCCCAGAAGCCAGCTGGGTCCATCGCTTCCCGACCAGCAATAGGCCTGTAATTACATCATTTGAACTCAGCACAGGGATGGGGTCCAGAGGCAGACGATCCGCGTCTGCAAGTGGCGAGCTTTTGCAAGCTGTGCATCCGCGCCACTGGTGCCCTCCAGCCCGTTGGTCCCTTTTGGCAGCTGTCACCCATGATGGAGCTGGAGCGGCGGACAGCACGCATTTAGACACAGTCACCAGATTTCCGGGCTTCGGTTTGGGAGCTTATTGATGTCTCAGAGGAGAGCCAGAAAACTTAGTCTCTCGGGATCACAAGTCAGACCCGTCGGGCCAGGGAGAAGAAGAATCCACTTTGGCTGGCCACCTGCTAGTAGGTCTCCTGCGTGGCACCATGGCGCCGTGCCACAATCTTATGGCCATAATGGTGAACTTGGAGAGGGAGACCCACTGCGTCCAGGGCCCAGCACCATGCCTGGCACAGAGCTGGAGCGTGAAGACTGCAGTCTCTATCAGTGATGCTACTGTTCTGAGCGGTAATGCACATCTCTGCCTTAAGCCCCTGCCTCGGCTGCTAACCCCAGGCTTAGTCCATAACAGGTGCCCAATGAATGCTTCTGCAGGGAGCGAAGGACGATGGGACCAAGCAGGTTGGTATGATTATTCGCATCTGGAGTACATGCATATTCCCCACCTTTTTTGAAGCAGAGCCCACCCCCCACTTTAGGAGGTGAAAATGCCAAAACAAAACAAAAAAAAAACCCCTTTCTTCAGTCTCGGTGACTGCCAGGCTCTGCCATTCTGTTGAATCAGCCCCGGAGCAGAATTGGAGGCACCAGAAAAATGGGGGATGTTTTGCAATCATTTTGAAAACAGAGGGTGGCCGTGGTGGCAGCTTCTTCCGATTTCTCGGGCATGAAGAGCGCTGGGCCAACGGCGTGCCCCTCGTCCAGGGCTGGTGCTGGGGGCCACACACTGTAGTGCAATGCTGGGAGTGACGGCCACCCGTGCTGGGAATTTGGGGGAAGTGATACCGCCTGCACAGTTCTGCACCTGACTCTGGTCCTCTGGTAGTGAGCCTCCTTGCGGCACCCGGGCTTGGCTTCTGCTGCCTGAAACCAGAGTCCCCGGCCGCTCATTCCGTCACTTTGCAATGGAAGAAATGTTGCCGAGAAGCTGAGGTGACTCGCCCAAGGTCACACAGTGGCCAAGCAGCCGTCCAGGTCTACAAGCTCAGATCGGGGGCTTCTATAGCCCGTACGCTTTGAGCTTTGCTGACCTTCTCAAAAGAAATAGGTTTGCACTAAACCACTTGGCTGCTAATTATGCAAATCAGAAGTCTGGTTGCAGGAATCAGGAGTCCTCTCCCTGCTCGGTGGACATGGTTGCCGTGTTATCACATGGACCAGAGGACGTGCATGCATCCATCGTGCCGGCCTCTTTGTAGATGCTCTGTGCTGAAGACAGCCTAGCCATCTGGGCCTCGGAGGTCTGGTTAAAAGGAGAAATCCATTTGTCCGGCATCAATCAAAAGAAGCCCTCAAACTCTGGCAGAATGGACTCAATTTTTAATTGGGTTCAAGTCAGATAATTACTCAGCTGCCCATAAAATTCATTTTAACTTATTAAATGGAGCTTCCAAAATAGCCTTGCTGTGGAGTGTGGCCAAATGCGGGGGCAGTCTGTCTAGAGGAAAAGGGCTTGGGCCGAACACTGGCTCCTTTCTTAGCCAGCAGCTGAAGGACTTGGGCAAGTAAGGCAACCTCTCTGAATAGTCCTTTTCTTGGCTCTCAGGGCCTACGGTATTTATATCTGCCCCCTGTCCATGTTGAGGCTGTCAACGAAATGTCTATGTAAACTAAGGCTCGCCACAGCGCAGGTGCCCAGTAAACAGTATAAGGACATGAGAAGGATTCCCTTAAGATAGATTCCCAGGACTGCCGAGTAAAAGTGATGGAACAGTCTTCAGGATCCTTGATTTATACTCCCGACTTCTTCCCCTAAAAGTTTGCACCAATTTTCACAGCCACTGGCCATTTATAAAAGCACTCGTTTTGTAAAGAATTTTAACGAGATCCTTGCCAACTGGCGTGGGTTGCTGGGCAGTGGCATGGCAGGTGCCACAAATGAGGATCATGTGACAAGTAAACTGGGGTAGTTTGTGAACTGATAAAGGATTCAGCCAGGTCCCAGCCAACCACAGGGCTGGGCGCAGGACGATTGTCAAAACACTCTGCCTCCCATGTGCTGGGCGCACAGAAGAGGGCTGCTGTGCTTCCGTGGTCAGACCCAGAACTCTGAAATCTGCAAGGGCCCTTGCAGGCTCGATCCAACACCCGCTCGGTGCAGGAGTGACTGAAGCTGAAGTCTGTGCACGGAGGAGGAAGAAAGCCAAGTATTCGTAAGACAGGATGCCGTCGGAAAGAACATGGCAGGTGGCAGGGTTGCCCTTGTTGGAATCCCCAGAGCACAGAGCTTTAGAGGAGCAGGACCCAGAAGCAGAAGAACGTGGATGAATTCCGCAGTCCCCAAAACCCTGTCTTTTTCTTTTTCTCCAACAGAGAGTTGGACACATGAAATGATTTACAACAGAACTCCCCCGGCCGATTGTTGATTGATGAAACTTGTCTTGCTTTATCTCATGATCCAGGTCGTGCACAAAAGCGTTTTTGAAAACTTCGGAACCAGACAGGTCTGCTTTCAAAGTCGAGCTGTGTGTCCTGGCTGCTCTGCCTTCCTGAGATCTCTTGTTCTCGGATTGCCCCCTTGGCTTGCTTTGCTTGCTCTCATTGTGGGCCTGTGGGCATCTGAGTTAGTGACCCTTAACATCAGGGCTCTCCAAGAGCAGTCCAAGAATCCACCTCCTTCTTGTCCCCTGCCAAGTCCACGAATTGGGAGAAAACCATGACAGGTGCCCAGACCCTTGTCGGTACAAGTGAGAACGGTGCTTGAGTTCTCTTGTACCTGGTGACTTGTGCGTGTGTTGTCCAAAGACCTATGGAGGATGCCGTTCAGTCCACGCTTTGGAGATGGGAATAGCGCACACCTACCTGCACTCGCTCCAAGTGAGTAAATGGGCACGATGTACCCAGGCCACCTGTTAATCCCATCAGGAACAAAAGTACCCACCTGATATAATTTGTTTGGCAGCCTCACTGTGAGAGATGCCAAGACTCCCCGAACATTAAGTGTATTAATGTCCCCCCCTTGGAGGAGATGTTCACTTTTAACCAATGTTAAATTCTTCGGCAGCAAGTTCTGGCCAGGAGACCTGTCCCTGCTGTGGGGGAAAAGGATCCAAGTGTTCAGCTAAGCGGCACCTCATGAATAATTTTAATTTCTTCTAAAAAAGAAACACAATAGAATCCGGTCACTGTTGGTGGCTGGCGACTACACACCAAGGTTCTTTGAACCAATTGTTCTGACCCATCAGGGGAGCCCACCCCTGTCCTAGAAGAATAGTACTCTGTGATTTATGGCCATGGACCATGCGCCCAAGTACTTGGCTTTGGAAATCAGGCTGGTGGTGGGAGAGAATTGAGAAAGGATGGTCTGATTGCAAACTTGTGATTAATGTATGTTTTATTTATGCTTATGAAGCCTGAAATATTAATGGAGGTGAGAGAATGCATAATTGATATGCCCCCTAGAAAATGTGCATTATGGTGCACCGATGGGAAGCCCCCAATGTCCCTCTGTCAACGATGCAAGAAGACTCCCGCAGCTCCCTGCAGCCCGGGAGTGCTTTGTGTTGCTGGAAATCTGGAAATCTCCATGCACCCTGGCAGCTGGCATCAGAACGATGTTCTTTTTAGTACCTTGTCTCTTGGACGGGTGTAACATTTCATCATTTCTTTGGAGAAGGAGAGATGAGCCAAGAGAGAGCTTGTATTAATGGAGTCCCTAACGTGTGACAAGCGTTCTTTCCAATGTTCTCATTTATCATTGTGATGATACCAACCCCATTATAAGACCTCTTTTATGGGCGAAGGAATCAGAAAAGTCAGGCGAGGTGCCTAAGGTCACACAGGGAGCGAGTGGCAAAGCTAGCATTCAAAACCTGTTCCTCTTCCACGACAGTGATGTGTACGACGTGAGTGCTAAAAGTAGTGGGGGTGTGGGGGTGACTTCTGGCCCATAACTTCCAAGACGTAGGTTGTAAACAAGCCACCTCATAGCTCTGTGAGTCTGTGTACTTTTCGGTAAAACTAGGGTAACCGTAGTCCCTGCATCATAGCATTGTCATGGGATGGAGTGGGTAGTACCCATAAAACTCGAGCACCTGACACATAATAATCACATGATAAACTTCAGGTATTATTATCATTATGACTACAGAGGGTGAGAAATGAGTCAGAGAGATAATGAGACACCAGATGTGGTAAGAAATTGGGTCTTCACCTTGAGCGAATTGGGGCGACTTTGGGAGGTTTTAAGCCAAGGAAAGATAATAAGGAAAATGTGATTTGACTTCTGTTTTAAATGGTGTGTGTGGGTTGTTGGGCTGAGAACAGACCGTGAAGGGAAAAACCAAAGAAGGCCACAGGGAAACCTTGTGGGAGGCTTTTAGGAACCCAGGTGAGGGATGGGGGCTGGTGAGAAAGTCATGAGCAGCGAAAATGGTGAAAAGGGGTGGATTCTGGTAATGTTTTGCAGGTAGAGCTGACAGGTTGCAGTAATGCACCAGATGTTGGGTATGCACAGAAGTGAAATCAAAGATGAGCCAAGAACCCTGGGAAGGTGTGGTTGTCCTCAGAGGCGGGCTGGATATGGTGGAGCAGGTGTGTGGAGGTCTAGTTTGGGGCTCCTTATATTTGCCACACCTGTTGGACCTCCCAGGGGAGACCCCAAGCAGGCAGCCTGGAAAAGGCATCCTCTCCAATTCTCTTCTTTTTGTTCCTGGCTTTGATTCTTTCTCTCCTTATGAACCCTGGGAAATAAAAGGGGGACGTAAAAATGCACCATCGGATCTAGCTCATGCCTACCTGTGCGATGTGCCTTTTGTAAGGAGTATTATGTCCTGTGACTCCCTGAAAAATGCGTCTAATGAAAAAGCTGAAGATGATGGTGGTGGTGAGCACAGAATATCGGCAATCAGCTCAGAGACAGAAAATGGCAAGAGAAGGAGAGGGAGCAAGCGAATGAACAAAGGAAGAAGAGAGGGATGGAAGAAGGGAGAGAAACACCATCTTTAGACAGTCAAGTGACAAAGTGATTCTTGGTCCTAAGGAAAAGTCAGCATCTCGGGCTAGGGCAGGGGGTTGAAATAGCAGCCAGGTGAATGCATGGATTTGTCTGTTTCTCAAAACCCAGGCAAGTGCTGATCAAGGAGTGAACTCTGTCAGAAATCCCAGAAACTTCATTAGAGTTGAGTTTCCTTCTCTGCCCTGTGGGTACCGGGATGTCCGGCCTCCTCCCTGAGGCTTGAAATTGCACAAGAGCTCCTTACGGAAGAGCACAGTGAGAAAGGGAAGGGGAAGTTCACCTGCCTTCTATAGAGTAGTTTCCGTGGGCTCAGCCACGAGCCTGGCACGTAATGTGTGTTGCCTTCTTTAATTATCACCAAAACCCTGTGATAGAGATGTCAGGCTGCTTCTCCTAATGAAGAAAGAAAGGCTCGGAGAGTCTGAGCGACTTCTCCAAGGTCACATAGCTCTAAGAGGGGGAGGCTGGGTCAGAGACCCAGTTCTCTTCTGGCTTAAACCTGAGTATTTTTCCATGGTGCCGAATGGGCTTCCTCAAAAGGGGCTTTGAGGCTGCAGTGAAATTCCGATAATCAGGGACCAGGAGAGAGAGGTGGACTAGACATGAGCTTTCCTGAGAGCCTTTGACAGCCTCAGTGACCCATCGGCCCACCCACCAGATTGTGTCTCTTTCCCCCCTCACCCCCGGCACTGTTTGTACAAGATCTCAGCTTCCAAAGCCCCACCGTGGGGCCCCTCCATCCTAGATGATGACCCCTACCTTTATTTATTTTTTTTTAAGATTTTATTTATTAATTTATTTGACAGAGAGAGAGAGAGATCACAAGCAGGCGGAGAGGCAGGTGGAAAGAGAGGGGGAAGCAGGCTCCCCGCTGAGCAGAGAGCCCGATGTGGGGCTTGATCCCAGGACCCTGAGACCATGACCTGAGGCTTTAACCCACTGAGCCACCCAGGCGCCCCAAGCTCTGCCTTTAAAGACAAGTATGGTGTCTTTTTTTGTCACCATAGTCCTCCAGTGCTTAGAAAAGCCTAGATTATTGTAGGAGGTAAATAAGATAAAGAGCAGTTAAGTGAATAAGCAAAGCAAGATCCTAAATCACCAAATGTTTCATTATATTCATGATACTTGTAATACCGTGAAAACTTTATTTTTATTGTGGGATCCCTGTATCCGTGTTTGTTGGGCACCTGTTGGGCACCTGCTTTGTGGAGGGCTGAGTCTGGGGTCCTGGAGATTCTATAATGATCAGTGCAGATTGGACCTCTGCTTTCGGGGAGCTCACATTCCAGAGGGAGAGAAAGGGATCGCAAAGCTAACTCCACTACTCATTCACTAGCTACTATTTAGGGCAGAGGAAGTTCTACAAAGGGAAAGTTCTCAGTAGGAAGAGAGCTTGTAATGTAGAAAGATGACCTGGGTCTGGTGGGGAAGGCTTCTTCCACGTGCGATGATATTGCTGAAATGGGAGGGGGGGTTTGAAATGAGAATTAAGGAATATTATACAGCCTTCAAAAAGAAAGAAATCCTGCCATTTGAGACAACAAGCATGAAACTGGAGGGCATTGGGCTGAGACAAGCCAGTCAAAGAAGGACAACCACCATGTGATTGCATTTCTGTATCTATGATAGATTCCTGGGAGCAGAGAGTAACATGGTGATTGCCAGCGGCTGAGGGGAAGGGCAAATAGGGAATTTTTTTAAAAAATGGGTGAGAGTTCTTTTAAAAATTTAGAAAGCAAGTCTTCTGACATCTTTGATGTTCCGGCTCCTCAGTTGTAGAGAAGCATCGGGATGATTGCTGTGAGGGCTGGCTGTGAAGGGTGCCCAGCCACTGGTTAGTGCTGTCCCCTCTCCCAGGTTGAGGGGAGCCCCGTGAACAGAAACCCCTCCGTTATGTCCTCCCCCATCTTCTCTTGCCCCCCTGAGACATTTTGCTTCCATTAGAGAGCAGTGCTTTCAAGAGGAGAGGCACGGGCACTTCCCTTCTCCCTCAACCCTTCCAAGACTTCACACAGACAGGGTTTAGCATCAGTGTCCTAGCTTCAGCAGGGGTGTTTGACAGGGACAACTCTACACTGTTATTGGCTTTCATTGAGCAGACAGTAGCCTGTCACATTACAGCTCTGGCCTAAGTGCTAAGTGAAAGCAAGGCCTCAGAGCTGTGGGGGGCCTGGACTCCCACTCAGCCTCTGCCGCCCCAGATCGCTCTACATTACTGGTGGACAGTCCTTCTCTCTCAGACCCAGGACTGGCCAACAGAAGAGTCCCAAGATCAGCATGGTGGGGACATACGTGTACTGGCTTGGGGACCAGTCCCAGATGTGTGACTTTGAGTAAGTTACCTCCCACCTCCATGCCGCCATATTGGAAAATGATGTTCCACAGTAGCAGTGCTTGCTTCCTGATGTTGCGGCAAGGATTGAAGGACATAACGTTTGTAAAGTGCATGGCTTAGTACTTGGCAAATATTTGACCTAATCTTTGAACGTTTACTATCAATTTGAGGTACTTCTCCCCAGATAATATTTCTCTTCCTTCACACTAACATGTATACACACGGGTGTTTTTCCTCTTTTTCTCATTAAAAAAACCAATTATGTATGTATATTTTATAATATATATTTGTACATATATAACATATACATATGTAGTTGTACATATTTATATATTATAATGTGTGCAAAGTATGCATTAATGTATAACTATGTATGTATATTACATACAGAATTTATTCTGCAAATTACTTTTGATTAATTAAAAATACTGTGCCTCTGTTTCACCTAAGGACATCTTTGGTACTTTTCCATGCTTGTACATAAAAAGCTTCATTCAGGCGCCTGGGTGGCTCAGTTGGTTAAGCATCTGACTCCTGATTTCAGCTCACATCATGATCTCAGGGTCCTGAAATTGATCAGGCTCTTTGTTCATCAAGGAATCCATTTAAGTTTCCCTCTGCGTCTCCCCCCAACTCATGCTCGCGCTCTCTCTCGCTCTCTCTCTCAATAAATGAGATCTTTAAATGTAACCATACTGTATGTAGCCTTTTGAGACTGGCTTTTTAAACTCAGTATAATTCTCTTAAGATCCATTCAGTGTGTTTTATGCTTCAATAGGTTATTCCTTTTTATTGAGGAATACTATTCCATGGTATGGATATACCACAGTCTACTTAACCATTCACTCAGTGAAGGACATTGGGTTGTTTCCAGTTCTGGCCAAATATAAATAAAGCTTCTGTGAACACTTATGTGCAGGTTGTTGTATAAACATATTTTCATGTCTCTGTAATAATTGCTCACAGATCAGTTACAGGATTATATGGTGAGTGTATTGTTAGTCTATAGGAAACTACCAAACTATTCTCCAGAGTGGCCACGCCATTTTACACTCCCACCAGCAATGTATGAACAATCCAGTTTCTCTGCATCTTCTCCAGCGTTTGGTGTTGTCACTATTTTTTATTTTAGCCCTGCTGATAGGCTTTAGTGAAACCTCATTATGGTTTTAATTTGCATTTCCCTATTAGCTAATGACGCTAAGCATCTTTTCATGAGCATATTTGCCATCTGTATCTCTTCCTTGGTGAAATGGCTCTTTAGATCTTTTGCCCATTTTCTAATGGGACTGTTTGTTTCACTCCTGTGGAGTTTGAGAGCTCTTAAGAAAACTTTGTCTAACATTGATTTTGAAATGCTGGATGGGCCAAATCAGAATTCCAATCAGACACATAATGCCTACGTACGTGGGGAGAGACCAGCTTGAGCCTCCCTTGCAGAATTATCATGCTTCTCGTTGATGCATAGTTCAGTCTCAGAATCTCTTTTATATCGTACTTGAAGTCAACAGTCAGTGGGTATCCCTTTAAAAAATGGGTTTTTTTATTGTATTCTTTTCAGTGTTCCAAAATTCATTGTTCATATACCACACCCAGTGCTTCATGCAATACATGCCCTCCTCAATACCCACCACCAGGCTCACCCATCCCTCTCCCCCCTTCCCCTCCAAAACCCTCAGTGTGTTTTTCAGAGTCCACAGTCTCTCATGCTTTGTCTCCCCCTCCAATTTCCCCCAATTCACTCTTCCTTTCTCCCTCCCAATGTCCTCTATGTTATTCCTTATGCTCCACAAGTAAGTGAAACCCTATGATAATTGACTTTCTCTACTTATTTCACTCAGCATAATCTCATCCAGTCCCATCCATGTTGACGCAAAAGTTGGGTATTCATGTTTTCTGATTGAAGCATAATATTCCATTGTACATATGGACCATATCTTCTTTATCCATTCATCTATTGAAGGGCATCTTGGCTCTTTCCACAGTTTGGCAATTAAGGCCATTGCTGCTATGAACATTGGGGTATATATGGCCCTTCTTTGCACTACATCAATATCTTTGGGGTAAATATCCAGTAGTGCAATTGCTGGGTCATAGGGTAGCTCTATTTTTACTTTCTTGAGGAATCTCCACACTGTTTTCCAAAGTGGCTGCACCAACTTGTATTCCCACCAACAGTGGAAGAGGGTGCCCCTTTCTCCACATCCTCTCCAACATTTGTTGTTTCCTATCTTGTTGATTGTGGAACTGTTAGAACCATTCTAACGGTTATAAGGTAGAAACTCAGTGTGGTTTTGATTTGAATCTCCCTGATGGCTAATGATGATGAACATTTTTTCATGTGTCTGTCAGCCATTTGTATGTCTTCTTTGGAAAAGTATCTGCTCATGTCCGTTTTTTGATGTGATCATCTGTTTTTTGAGTGTTGAGTTTGAGGAGTTCTTTATAGATCTTGGATATCAGCCCTTTGTCTGTAGTGTCATTTGTGAATATCTTTTCCCATTCCGTGGGTTGCCTCTTTGTTTTGTTGACT
>CM053621.1:6022213-6038659 GCA_028646535.1 Procyon lotor | reverse complement strand
CCAGGCCTCCTCATGATCCTTCTCTTCTATCAGTTTGCCCTCTAGATCACTAATTCTATCTTCTGCTGCCTCAGTTACCCTAGCTGTTAGAGTATTTAGATTAGATTGGATCTCATTGATAGCATTTTTAACTTCGCCCATATTGGGTCTCACTTCCACCCTTAGAGATTCTGTATGGTCACTAATGGTCTTTTCCAACCTAGCCATTGCCTGGATAATTGTTACCTTGAATTCCCTTTCTAACATACTGTTTATGTCCATATCCAATAGTTCTGTGGCAGAGGGCACAGTCTCTGAATTTTTACTCTGTTGGGTGTTCCCCCTCTTAGTCATTTTGGTGAAAGGTGGTTGAAGGGAGGTATAGCTGAATATATCAACCACAATCCAGACAAAGTGTACCCTGGTGCCAACAGTTGGAAGGAAGCCTCAGTTCCTCTTCACGAGTTTCTTCAGTGTCATCCTGACGTGAGGACTGGCGTCTTCAAGCATGAGCAGTCCTTCTCCTCACAGCCTTCCAGGTGCTGACTCCTAGCTTCCAGCAGTACATCCCATGGAAAGTTGAGGTGTGAGTAGGTGGGCTCCCTGACTCCAAGCGAAGCCCTTGATCAGTCAGGGATGTCCTTTCAGAGTGGGGCCAAAGAATACCTGATTTTAAAAACCACACACACACACACACACAAATTTTAAAACCATAATGGCCAAGTTCTCTGGCAGTCAGCATACTGCCAAGTGATTATCCACCTGGTGACTAAGCAGTGAGTACCCCCATCTGATCTTTTCTCTCTTCCACGCATGCCCACCTAATGTGCACCAGAAAGTTCTCCTCTGTCTCCTTGTTGTAAAAGTATACATTGCTTTTCCATATTGCCAAGATTGAAATTTGTTATGATCAAAAGCCTAGGCTCTGAGTCAGCCTAGGGTCAAACCTCAGCTTCACCAGGTGGTAGTGGTATTAGGTCTAGTCAGTACAGTTGTGCAGGTTGTGCACTGCCCACGTGCATACAGATGAGGAGGTGATTGGAGGCTGATATCCAGATTACCCTGTATTTGCCAAGCTCTGCAAGCTGGCTTAAGGTTGGTTCCATCTTGATCAAGGGTATGTTTCTCCCTTATATAAAGGTGCCAATCACTTACCAAACTGTATGCCTGTTGAGCGAAATGCCTAGAAAGGCATTTTATTCAAGTTCAAAAGAGGAGGTGCCTTCTTTTGATTTGCACATATGCTCTTCTAAGCTAGCAGAGGCCCTATGCTGGGTTACCTGGGGCAAGTTACTTAAATTCTTTGGGCCTCAGTTTTTGTGTTTGGAATGTGGATGGTAATAGCAGCTATCTCAAAGAACTGTTGCAAGAACTAAGTGGGTTAATACCTGCAGAAAGCCAGGCATGGCATCTGGTGTATGATAAAAGTTCAATAAATCTCAAGTCATTGTTATTATTAATACTGTTTAATGATGCAGAGGGACTGGCTCACCTGTGTGACCCAGTTTGCAAACTAACAATTGGAAAATGAGACTTGGTGTGTTGCACAATCAGGACAATACGGTTGTTTATTAAAACAGCAGAGTTTCTAATTTATAGCTTCAGAACGCTTCCAGGAGCAGAATGCTGCCCTGATCTGAGAGCTGGGGAGACGGATCAATAGGGAGAGGCCGGCCGAGTGTCGTTGGTCCTGGAGCCCGGCCAGCCTGGCTTTACCGTTCTGGGTCAGACACCCCAGCCCGATGCTCTCTCCTGCTGGCCTGATGTGATTCTTCCTCAAACAGTCTTTTTTTTTCCCCTCTATTTCTTGCAAGATACAAGGTTTTCATTTTCTTTGCTTGTGAAAATCCCATCTGTTCTCTGCCAATATTTTCTCTCCCAGAATAATAGTCTGAGGATCTGAAAGGGACTTGAGGGGCTGACTTGTCCATTTGTTTCCAAACTCCAGAGGGCAAAGGAATCATGTGCAAAGCATATTAAAAATGCAGAATCCCCATCCCTAAGGATTCTGATGCAGTCCTCCTGGAGTGGGGCCCAGGCAGTTTTCTTTTTAACCAGCACTTGCAGGTGTTTCTAATGCTTAGCTGGATTAGCCCAACCCCTGCAAAGCTCAGAGAGGGAGCTCAAGGTCACACAGCAGTGCAAAGCAGAGCCAAGACTAGAGAAGGCTTCTAGCAGCTGTTACTTCCTGACAAAGATCTGCTCCTCCTTGGTTTCTCTCCCCTCCACTATTGTTTTTTGTTGTTGTTGTTGTTGTTGTTGTTGTTGTTGTTGTTGTTTTTAATTTGAAATGTCAAATAGCAAGTTTTTTTCATTCATGGCTTTGGCATTATAAAGACCCACAAATGAGCTTAGAGGCCTTGGCTGGCTGGCCATGGATGCGTTTACGTCCTCCCTCCACCACCAAAAACACACAGTATAATGTATAGGCTCAGAGTTGGGTGCTCATAGCCTTCCTGGATTCAGTGGCAGGATATCCATCCTTTCCTAACTGGGGATTAGCAGAGAAAAAAGCCAAAAACCACCAACAACAACACAAAAGAACAAAAAAACAGCAATAAAAAACCCAAGGGCAAAAATGCTGGAGCCTATCCAGGACACAGCAAAGACAATGGGACAAAAGGTAGATTCAGCATCTTCTAAACAACACTGGCAGGTAAAGGAGCATCTTGGGAAGGTGGGATAAAAGAGGTTATCTGGGAGGCTTATCACTGGGGCAGGCCAGAAAGGGACTGGTAATCAGCCCATCAATTACTTTGTGCACCATTCTGTACATGAACTATTCGCTGAAGGTGGACCCATGTCCTGCTTGGGACCAACTTTGACTATGGGGGAGAAAAGAGGAAAGCAATTCGTCTTTGTGCAGAGACTACAGATGCTTTTCTAAAGTCAGATCGGATATTCATCTTGGAAAATGCACATGCAGTTTGCACATGGATACAGACACACGTGTGTACAAAAGCAAATACACATTGATCTACACACCAAGCATGCATACAAAATCACACGTGTAGTTACGTGCATACCGTATATGCACAAATAAGCTTCTAACATACTGTACCTCCCTGAGCGATCCCTTCCCTCATTGCCCTGTGGGTTCCTTCAAGCGGAAACCATATCTTACCCGTCTCAGTAGCTCCAAGATTCAGGACAGGAACTGGAAAAGAATAGACATTTAGCAAAATTTCATTCACCTTTACTGAACACAGGCCTATGCACTTGAACCTGAGCTAAAACCATTCGCCTCCAAATACACGACCGAGTACAGATGTGGGTTCTTTTGGAGATTTTTCATTGCATCAGCGGAAATCAGGCCTAACTGTGGATGTAAATATCCAGGCAAAATCGGATTGCCCTACTTGATCCTGTTTGAGGAGGCAGCAAGAATGCTCCCAGAGCTCCGATGCTGAGGCCGTGCAGGAGAAGTCCAACACAGCCTTCGGGTCTGTGCTGGACATGGGATCCCACCTCCAGCAAGGACTCCGCTGTTCTCCCCCTCTGGTCGTTATTTATCACTATCGTGGGCCTCCGTTGGATCCCCAAGCCCCTCCCGGCTCTCCCACATACTCTTTCAGCTCTTTCTGATCTGAACATGGGATACGTTCGATTCCTGTATAGGTTTCTGGTGGCGTCTATAACAAATAGCCATAAATTGGGTGGCTTAAACAGAACATTCATTCTCTCGAAGCTCTGGAGGTCTGAAGTCCAAAACCACGCAGTCAGCAGGGTCACGCTTCCTCTGAGGGCTGGAGAGAGGATCCGGTCTTTGCTTTTCCAGGGTTTGGTGGCCGTCGGTGTCTCTGGACTTGTGGTCCTGTCACCTCTTCTTCTGTCACATCTCCCTCGGCCTCACGCTTATAGGGACACTTGTCATTGGATTTAGGGACCACCTAGAAAATCCAAGATAAGCCTAACTCAGCTATAGCCACAAAACCTCTTTTCCCAAATAGGGTCACATACACAGGTTCCAGGGATTAGGATATGGACATATTTGGGGGAAGGGGGGGACACCGATCAGCCCACTGAGATTCTTACGTTCAGGAAGCTGCTAAAATAATAGGAAAGTCCTCCTCCATTCCAACTTTTTGGACAGAAGTTTTTCTGAAATGACGGTGCTCTGAGACTGTTTATAAGAAAATGCAGACTCGATATTTTCATGCACTGGCTTGCGTCATTTAGGATGATCTTAGAAAATATTGATTGGTTAGTAAGCTATTCATCCCAGAAATATTTTAGTATTAAAAAAGAAGGCACTTTCAAGTCTACCACAGTCATGAACAGAAAGCATGTGGGGGTAATTTTGTTTTCCCACTCTCTAGGACAGTCACCCAGCAGAGCAGAGTGAGTGTATCATATCTTCATCCAGGGGGAGTTGGTCGCTCCTTTGTCCAGCAAACTTGGGTGAACCACAGTTTGGATACAGCTCTGTCCGTTCATTGCACTCATATGAGAGTTCCTTTTTTAAAATATTTATTTGTTTGACACAGCACAAGCAGGGGGGGCAGCAAAGGGAGAGGGAGAAGCAGGCTTCCCACTGAGCAGGGAGCCAGTGTGGGGCTCAGTCCCAGGACCCTGAGATCATGACCTGAGCCGAAAGCAGACACTTAACCAACCGAGCCATCCAGGCATCCCTGCAAATGAGACTTCTACCATTATCCCTCCTTTGGTGAACACTGCTGACCTCAAATGGCTGGAGGATCCACAAGTGAGTCTGGGAGGAACATCTTGTTGGATGTTTTGCTGTAGGTTTGACATGGCTTGAGGCAGTGGGCACTTTTAAGAACTGGTGCAGGGAGAGAGGGCAAAGCTTGGCAGTTCATAGAATTCATTGGAGAGCCTTTGGCATTACAGTCAACTCTTAACCACCACTCACGTGAGAGGAAGTGGCCAACTGGCTGTCCATGACCAGGGGCTCGAGGAGACTCTGGCCCGAAGCACGCCATATTGTGGGCGTCTGAGGAGAGCCAACAGGGATGGCCACACCTCCACAGGGATACAGAATCATCTGAGGAGAGAGAGAGAGAGAGAGGAGGAAGGAGGGACAGAGGGAGGGAGAGAGTTTCGAAGACTCACACCCCAGAGATTCTATTCCAGTTGGACTGGGGTGACACCTGAAAATTTTGTATTTAAAACAAAAAACTCCCCCAAATCCTTCTCCACTTAAGTGTTTTTACCCAGAGCCATGTTCAGGAGCCATGGCCTCGAGGAAGGGACCTTCCTGACCGGATCAGAAGTCTTGGTGCTCTGCAGTTTTCCTGTCACTCAGATTTTTTAAGGGCCGCGGTCAAGTCTTATTCTTACTTGAATTAACTAGCACGGTACCTTTCACGTAACAGGAGTCAAGAAGGCATGTTGGACTTGTAGATGTGAGGGATATGAGTTCCAGTGTGCTTGGCAATAATTTCTGAGTGACCTGACCACCCCCTAGCCTGGGTTCAGAGAAAAGCAGTCACAGCGGTGGTTAAGGAGGAACAATCCGGAGTTGAGCGGCCTTGGTTAAATCCCCACTCCTGCAGTTACCCTGTGACTTCAGACAAGACCTTTACCTCTTGAACGCCTCAGATTCTCACCTATGAAATGGGGATAGTAGTGGCACCTACCACTTAACAGCTGTTGGGAGAAATACTTGTGCCCAGCCCAGTGCCCAGGACCGTGGGGAGCACTCGACAAACGTTGTAGCTATTTTAATTATTACTGATTTGAATAAGCAAAAACATGAACATACTCCCTGTTACCTCACAGGTAAGCAAAAATTCCTTGGCGTTGCATAGGAGTCCCTCCTCAAGAGATTCTTCCCTGGCCCCTTTGTCCCTCACCCCTGACCTTCTGGAAATAACCAAATTGCTAGTAGCTCCCCCACATTAAGGTGCTCTGTGTTGCCTCGGGGCTGTGCATAACACTGGCTCTGTGACAAACTGCCCCAAACCCAGCTGTTTAAGATCACAATCATACAGTGTCCCTCCTGTGTCTGTATCTGTAGGCAGGGTAGGAGTTTATTACACCGGCTGAAGCCTGGGTTCAGATGCACTTCAACTGCTCAGTGATGGTTCCACATTCATTCTGGGCCCACGTTGAAGGGCCAGTAGCTCCCACTTCTGCAAGAGGACAAGCTTATCTTCTAAAACCCATTTTAAGTCTCTCTGCCTCTTTTACGACTGCCACCTGCTACCATCTCATTGGCCGCGTCAGATGACTGAGCTCATGGTCAAGTGCACATTGTGCTTCATGAGGCCAGGCAAGCCGCACAACCAAGTTCAACATTAATGGGTCCAGTGAACCTGTTCTTCCTCTGCAACTGGGAGGGAGTCGGTATTTTGAACAGTACATCATTGACCTAACACAATCATTCTCAGTTTTGCTATAATTCATTTTGCTTATCAAATGTTTTATTTTCCATTTAGAAACCTGTAACATTTCCTTGTTCAAATAGACTTCTTAATGAATACATAATTATGATATTCTGAACTAACAAGGAATTAGGTTCTCCCTTTTCAGTTCCCGTTATAGCTTTCATTTTGGGACGTGTGTGAGAGAGAGAGGAGGGGGGGAGAGAGAGAGAGAGAGAGAGAGAAATGATTAAGCATGCTGTATTGTAATTCTGCATGTGTCTCTCTCTGGATGAGTGACATTACCCAGTGGTATAATAGTTTCATTGACTTACCCAACACCAACACCTCCCTCTTCCTACTGCCCACCTTCACTAAAATGACAGAGGTGATAAAGATTTACCTCTTCTGCTTGCGCTGCGGCTAAGACTGTGACATAGTCCAGCCAGTCGTACCTAGCAGAAATCTGCAAGGAAATCTTGGAAAAAGTCTTTGCTCTCCAAATAAAAGGGGTTCTGCCTTGCCCCTTCTTGCTAACTTGTCATGAATATGGATGTGATACGGTTGACAAGCACAAAGGAGATACATAGAGAATCATAGGAATTCTGGTCGACATCTTTGGATCAGTGAACCAACACCAGTAGCTGCGTACCTCAAGATTTCTTATGGGGGAGAGGAGGTTCCTATTATTTGCAGTCAAAGGCACTCCTAACTGTGCTATTCTCAAGGGCAGGGATTGGCAAACTCTAACCCATGGGCTAAGTCCATTTATTTTTGTAAACTTATTTTTGTAAATAAAGTTTTATTGGGACACAGCCATGCCCATTTATTTGTTGTCAATGGCTCCTATTCTGTACAGTGTCCAAGTTGAGTATCTCTAATAGAGACCATCTGGTCCACAAAGCCTATTTGCTGTCTGGCCCTTTACTGAAAAAATTTGCCAACTCTCTGCTCTACGACAAAAGTTATAACTTCTTTCTTCTTTACGTCCCTCATTGTCAGGGCTGTTACACAATGGACATGCTATAATTATATGATGTAATATTATTCTTAGCCATCATTTATTGAGCACTAACTGTTTGCCAGGTGCTGAGCTAAACACTCTACGTTTATCTTATTTAATCTGCACACCGCCTCAATTGTTAGAACTCCTACCTCTTCCCTCCGCAAATGGAGAGACCAGAGCTTGGTGGCATTGAACAATAAGGTCATGAAACCAATGAAGGGCAGAGCCACCCCTCAAGTCTGTGTTTGGCAGACTTCAAAGACAAGGCTCTTAACGTCCAAGCTCTTGTGTCTCCCCGTTGTCCAGCTGCATCCAGCTGGACACTGTCTTTCATAGGTCAGTGAGACGGACTTGATCCTCTTCTTGACGCCACCCGGGTTTATAAACAGTCCTTTCTTCTGGGGGGGCTTAATCACACCTCATTGGAGAAAAGAGCCTCTTGGCAAATTGAAAACGACTCTAAATCTCAGAAACAGACTTTACTGCCACCAAATAAACAGAAGTTGTTGTAAATCTGTGTGTGTGTGTGTGTGTGTGTGTGTGTGTGTGCGCGCGTGTGTGTGCACGTGTGTGTGTGCGCGCGCGCTGGCTGAAAAAGGAGCAGCTTTGCATCTCTCAGGACTTCCAGCGGTCATTGTCTCCCTCTGCCTATACTGAGACACATCCAGTCAAAGAGATTTTTACTTCCTGTCTGTCAACTCCCTTTAATTTTAAGATAGATATCTTGCCTTATCTTTTGCTACAAAAAACAAAAAGTCCTTCTTGCTCATTGCGAGTGTTCTCAGCCAGACCCAGCAAGGGTGCGGAGTTGAGACTTGACACCTCCCCTCCCCCCATCTCAGACACCCACTGCCCAGATGCCCAAGGTGCTGGCACACAGTTCACTCAGCTGTCTCTGAAGCAGGGAGAAGAAAGAGCTGGGTGGACATTTTATCACACCAGACTCTGCAAGAGCTCGACTCAGGGGTCTTGCCGAAAGATGATGGATGCTTTCAGATCAAGTTAGTTTAAACATCATTAGGGGAAATCCTTTGGTTTCTCTTAGACTAAGAAGAGTTGAAGACGATCAGCCTGAGGTTTAACTTGGACTTCAAGTCATCGATGAACACATTTTAAGAGAAAAGGGAAGGAATACTCCTGGAGTAGACACTGGGCACTCCTGCCGGTGCTTGCTTTCGTGGAATGATACGTAACACATCTTAGGCACCATGTTTTCTCTTGTGCACATACGAACTCATTCAATTCTCACGAAATTTTATACAGTAAGTATATAAATTATACTTACTTTTATAATAAATATAAAAGTATATAAATAAATAATAAATTATTATTTATTGAGATGAGGAAAAATGGGGAATGGAGAGCATTTTTCAGTTATCTTTGGCTGCTAAGAAACATCCCCAAACCGGGGCACCTGGGTGGCTCAGTCGTTAAGCATCTGCCTTCGGCTCAGGTCATGATCGCAGGGTCCTGGGATTGAGCCCCGCATCGGGCTCCATGCTCGGCAGGAAGCCTGCTTCTCCCGCTACCATTCCCTCTGCTTGTGTTCCCTCTCTCGCTGTGTTTCTCTGTCAAATAAATTAAAAAAAAAAAAAAACACACATTTAGAAACATCCCCAAACCATGACAGTTTAAAACCCAAGTATTTACCTAGCTCATGAATCTGTCAATCATTGGAGGGTTTTCCAGTTGAAGCCAGCTCAACTGGTCTTGGCTGGGCTCCCCCATGCATCTTTGGTTGGCTGATGGCTGGATGATCTAGAACACCCTCACTCACTTGGATGTGAGTGGATTTGGAAGGCTCTTGGCCGAGGAACAAGGCATCCTGACCTTCTCGCCATGCAGCCTGCTAGCCTGAGCTCCTTCAACATGGCACACATGTCCCACAGCAGCAAAGGGGGTCAAGCACTTCTTCAGTCTCTGTTTGCATCACATTTGCTGTGGTCCATTAGCCAAACCAAGGTGCATGGCTAATCCCAGAAACCCAGCAGAGGGATTACCTAATTGCATGGAGAGAGAGAGAGAAGCCTGAATACTCTGGGGCCATCACGGCCTTGGTCTGCCACAGAAAGGTTCTGCCACTTATCTAAGATCTCACAGCTAGCAGGTGGTGGGGAGAGGATTTCAGTCCAGACATTCTGATTCCAGAATCTGCATTCTTTTGGGGGGGGGTGTGGAGGGACAGAAGGGGAGAGGGAAAGAATCTCAAGCAAGCTCCACATCCAGCATGGAGCCCAATGCAGGGCTCAATCTCAAAACCCCGAGATGAAGACCTAAGCTAAAATCAAGAGTCTGACACTTCACCGACTAAGCCACCCAGGTGCCCCCGAAACTTGCATTCCTAAGTACCATGCTTTTTGACAATAAATGCATTATTTCACTTAATTCTAAAAAAAAAAAAAAAAACCATAAAGGAAAGAAAGGGTCATTACTAGCTTTCTTTTAGATTTAAAAAACAGTTGAACTTCAGTGAGGTTAAATAATCACAAAGCTCGGGGCACCTGGGTGGCTCAGTTGTTAAACATCTGCCTTCAGCTCAGGTCATGATCCCAGAGTCCTGGGATCAAGCCCCACATCAGGCTCTCTGCTCGGCGGTAAGCCTGCTTCTCCCTCCCCCACACCCCCTGCTTGTGTTCCTGCTCTCGCTGTCTCTCTGTCAAATAAATGAAATCTTTTTTAAAAAATCACAAAGCTAGGAAATGGGGAGATCTGACTCACTCCACTACATCATGCCGATACCCCCTGTGCCCGCTGAACACACCTGCATGCCTAAGCCCCAACCAGGGACCACTTTCAGAATATGAGTTCAGGAAGTAAGAGAGGACTTATGCAGGGTTGTCAGCACAAGCTGAAGTCTTCCCTCGCCACTTCCCAGCTATTGCCCTGAAGTTTTATTCCCATTCAGGAAATTAATTTCTGCCTGGCAGAGTGGTAGGTGTTGTGGCATTCAAAGGAAATGAAAAAGACAAATTTTTAAGTTCCCAGGATGCCTACAAAGTGCACAGTTAGGAAACAGCAGATGCCAACACACAATGAAGTAGGTGGATGTGTAGACAGATGGCGGCAGTTATGAGCCACTGGAAGATGAGTGTGAACAGGGTTAAAATCAGGGAAGACTCCCCAGAGGAGATGGGCTGCAGGAAGAGTGGGATATGGATTGCCTAAGAAAAAAAGGAATAACCTTTCTTAGACTTAGATCTTTCTGAGAAAAAAACATAAGCATGGAATTGCTCATGGTTAGGTCTCTTTAACAGTAGGCAACTCAAGCCAACTTAAGCCAAACAGATAGGCTTCCAAATTTATATAAGAATTCAGTATGCAAGATGGCAGTGCACCAGGAAATCGGGCATTAATTGGAATCATGGGCTCCGATGCCATGACAGCACCCTCTGTCTTTCCTCCCTGCTTGATTATTTCATGGAAAACAAGCTTCCTTTCTTCTTGTTCTACAGGGTACAAGATGGCTGCCTGTCCATACAACTCCAAGTTCCCAACAGAGTGAATCCGATCAGCCCAGACTGAGCCAACAGCCCCCCTTTGGTACAACAAGCTTCTCCAATGGATCACCAACACTGTGGCTGGGGAAGCCAACTGGTGAGTCTGAGGACTGTCCTCAGCAGAGGGACAGTGGTTTCTGGGCTGGGCAAACACCATAAAGTGTGTCTGGTAAGGGCTTGTGTTAGAAGATCAAATGGCAATGAGTCCAGCTAAATCTAAGAACTTTTGAGGGATGGTAGGGAGGAAGAGAACTAGGTGCTGTTAATGGAGGGTACTGAATTCTAGCCAGAGGACATGAGTCTAAGACTCATAAATAATCATGAACCTTGAGGGGGTAGTTACGTGAAGGTTTATAATCACACAGTTGAAAATCATATATTTACATTGTGAAAGTAGCACATACTCATTATGGAAATTCTGGCAAACACAGAAAAGTATTAGTTGTTATTTCCTTCCATTTTTACGCCAACACACTGACATCTGGCAGTAGATGACGGTCACTTTCGGGAACAAACAATTTAACTGTCCACAGTGGAAATCACCTATGAAGTCCTAGATCATGGTATATAGCTGTATTATGTCTATCTCGTATTTGCTTAACATTCTTGTTACTTGGGTTTTTTGGCATTAAAATTATACAAACTGTACAAATTATCTTTAGGTAGCATAGTTCATGAGTATTTCCACGTGTCCCTTGGTATTCTCCAAGATTACACTGCTTGATCTTTAGACTGTCCCATAATGAATTTACCCATTCCCCTATGGTCAGACAATTAGATCATTTCGACTTTTTGGCTATTATAAATGACTGTGTGATGAATAGTCTCCTATATGAAACCTTCATCCCCATTGGTGACCAGTTTCCCGGCAGTGGAACTCTGGGCCACAAGGTAAGAACATTTTTAAGTCTTTTGATACGCATTGCAAATTGTCTCTCCAGAAAGACGTGGATATGTGTATGCTTACCAGCCATGCATGAAGATACACATTTCATCTCAGCCTGACCAGGACTGAGTATTAACAGAAGGTCAAAGGCAAGCACGGGCAGGTCCATTGCATTGTTGCCCACACATAATGGTACCAGGCTCCATTAGAGTGACTGCCTCCATTTTCACATGGGGCCCAAATACTCGACATCGCCCAGCGAGAACACTCTCTATCCTATTTTAGCTGTGCTAGAACTGATTGCCTTTCTGACACTCTTTTGTCTCTTTACATTTTTATTTCTGACCAAGGCATCGTTTTATCAACATGGTGTCTTTAGTTATTAACAACCTCGCTAAGTCTTTCTCCAGCCTAGAAACTTGAGCCTTTTCTTTGCGGTCTGTCTCTGGCCTGATCCACCCTTCATTGATCTCATAGTTTGATTACCAAAGGACGGCCTCTTTTGGAACATCCAGGTTGGTTGTTGGGAGGGGATAAGATCTCCTTTTTCATCACTAAACTACCCGCAAAGATGGGTTTCTTCCTGATCCTCATGGCAGCCACAGGAAGTGGGCAAAGAAAGAGGGAAACCCAAGTTCAGACAGGTTAGGTGGTTCAGAGCTCATTTGTGGCCATGCCAGAACTTGAATCTGATAGTGTTGCTTTGTACATCATCTCCCAAGGGAGAGAGATGGTTCTGAGCCACCAGTTAGAAAGCTAATGTCATCGGTAAGCCATGATACTTAGACGGCCTGAGTGAGGGGTATGTTCACAAGCAGAGAGATGAAGCGAATGAATCTGCAAGTCTCACAAAGTGAGGACCCCGGCTAGGGGAAGCCTGTTGGCAGCAGGAGAAAGTGCAATCAAAATACGGAAAAGGAGCAAAAGAACACTGAGGTGTCAGACTCCTGGATCCAGCGGTGCCTAAGGCAACTAGCTCCACCCTACTGTCCATGGTTACCTAAGCCCAGAAAATCCCAGTTGACTTCCCCGGTGTCAGCTGGAGGGGAGTTAGGCGTTCTCTAGCCACTCTGGACCCAGAGACTGAAACTCAGCCTGCAGAGAAAGACATGGCCGTCCTTGGGCAGGCGTGTGCTTTGTGAGCATCCGAGAACTTTCTGTGAGCTCAGTCTGTGCCCCTCATGTCTTCCCGCTGAGGCCGCTCAGACCACTGGTAAGAATTTTCTGAGCATCTCCAGTCGAGCTGGCCCACTAAGTATCCGCATCTCCATGCTAGAGTTTCGGTTGGTAGTTGGCAGCTCTACAAATTTGCTCCCTCGGGATGAGGGAGCAAAGGTTAGGGCTGTGGAGGGCTTTAATCAATAGTGCATGCTCCTGAAAAACAGGCAGGAATCAATAATATATTTCCACACTCGACTTTTTTTTTTTATCCCCAAAACAACAGCAACAAAACATTTATGCCAGACTGCAACCGAAAAAGTCCAAATTTTTTTTTTAAAGTTCTTCTTTCCTTTCTTGCTGTTTAATGAAAGGCGTGATGAATGTGTTTACCATATGGAGATGAGAAAGAATCAGTTAGAAAAACCTAGAAAATGTGGTGTTTCGTAGTGGGGGTTTTCTTTTCCATTTTTGAAAAGAAAGCCAACTGCGGTTTCTAGAATGTGTCCGTAGGACGATGTGTGATAAGTAAGAAAAGGAGGGGAAGGTATGGTTGGAGCTCGGGGTGTGTAGTGAGGAATTCCTTGGCGAACTCATGAAATACAGTACATGGTGCGCATTGGGCCCGCGGGGTGCGTGTAGGGCGGTTGTAGGGTGGTTGGTTGGACAGCGACCACTGTCCCTGCCAGCGGATTCCCAGGGGCAGGCACTCTGAGAACCATCCCCTGGGCTAGATGATGTCTTCGGGCAAGATACCTACTGAATAATCAGGTTGCCCCTAATAGTCTTACCGAACACAGATGCTGATTTTAACACTGAGGTTTGTTTGAATGAATGAGTAGACAGAGCCATCCTGTGAACGTCTTTTATCTAAATGGCCTGAGATACACACCTTGACGTTGGGGACATGTGTTTCAGATGGGAAAGGGTGAGAAATGTCAAAGAGATGAAATCATTCCCGCGTTTCGTGTATCTATGAGTTCACTAACTCTTTTTTTTTGTTTGTTTGCGTGTCAAGCGTGTTAATATCATAGACACGTGGGGTATTACGTTGGATAAGAACTCAGTATTTGGAGGGAAAAAAAATCTCCCCTGGTGATTCCAGCGAATTGCCGGGTTGAGAAACACTGGACCAGATTATCCAGTGTCTTGGTGGCGATCTAAAGAACTTGGACTTGGAATTAAAAAAAAAAAAAAAAGAAGAAGAAGACTGCTGACCTCATGCAGATAATTAGATCCAAGGAAGATCATTATATTGTCAGACCTATTTAAATAGGTCTCCGGGCCCACCAGTGGCCACCTTGCTCTTTGAATGCTACCAAACGGGAGGTCGAATCCAGAAGGAGGCGGCAGAGCATAGTGATTAGAGGCAGAGCTTGTGGGGAACGGAACTGGATTCAAGCTCTGGCGGGTCATTCAGACTTCTCTGCGTGCCTCTCTTTCCTCCACTCTAATACCTGACCACTGATGTCTACCTACTGCATAGGGGTGTTGTCAAATATCTATTGAGGACTTAACCGCATGTCGGGTTCTTGGATGTCATAGTGAGCAAAAAACGTAACAGTGCTCATTCTCGTGGAGCTTGGCTTCAGAAGAAGGGGCTGGACCGTAGTCCATCACCACGTGCGATTGTAAGAAGAGGGAAAAAAATGACATAAGTAAGCACACACCCATGCCTGCACACCCATCTATATACACGGCCTGTGCTGTAAGGAAAAATGACAGAATCGGGATTATGTAATTACCAAGGGATACACCTCTTAAGGAGAAAGAGCAGGAAGTAAGAAATGTGTAATGGGAGAGCCCATCTGGGAAATGAGGCTGGGATTTGAAGGATCAGAAGCAAACTGGGTGAAAATGCAAAGGACGGAGGGTGCAGGGGAGCTGGTGAGGAAAGGGAAGTCGAGGCAAAGGGATGTACGCTAGCAAAGACCCCAAGGGGCGAGGTCATAAGGAGGAAAAGCAACCCAGCATTGCCTCCAGTGCCTGGAACTACTCATCCTCAGCCATTCACAGCAGCTGTCCTCTCTGAAGTTAGACTACACATGGGTGAGAAAAAGAAATGCAAGAAGATATTAACTGGATCAGATGTTTCCTGATCTTTAAGACACTTTTATGTATTCATGATGTAACACGACCACCCCTCCAGCCCCCGCCAACCTGCCCCGTGCACTTTAAGACTAGTGCTTGGAGCTTAATGAAGGTCTCAAGAAAGAAGGGTTGGCTTTCATTCAGACCCAGGACAAGGTGCTCACCACGGAGTGACAGGTTAGCTGTCAAGGAGCTGTCCGGGCTGGATGCGGAGACACGCTTTTTCTAGAGTGAAGATCGATGTTCCAGCTGGCCTGCATCCTGGGAGGTTATCAGCTGCTGTGGCTCATTGATGGGTGTTATCCCACCTGAGAGCAAAAAGTGCTCGAGACAGAGTTGCCGCCCCCACCGCACCCTCAGTCTCTCCAGGAACGGCCCGAGTGGCTTTATGGAGTAGCACCCCTCGAGAATTTCCCTGGAGTTCCCTGTGGGGACTGGAGATGGAGTGGGGCACTGTGGCCTGCCAGCAGTTACTCTATCTTCCAACCACGGATAACACGAATTTGATCAATTATTTTAATAATAAGTTGCATAAGGAGCTCCATGCTTCTGGGTGAGCAGGTTTTATGCTTCCTGCCTACAGATTTTCCGTTTCTTGATCTTTCGTGTTGTCAGTCTCTGGGGCCTGACTGTTACCTCACTCGAAAAAAATAAAGTGAGTCTGGGGGCCCGATCCTGCACCCGGCTCGTAGGAAGCCCATAGTAAGTGTCTTGTGTTTTAGCAGGTTGGCCAAGAGGCCATACAGAGCAAAGTGAGAAGTCTGGATCTTAGAGCTAGACAGAGCTAGACCCGAGTTTAAGCTCTGTAACTTAACCAGCTGTTGGACGTAGGGCATGATTCATTAATTACCCTGATACTTGATTTCTTAAGCAGGAAAACAGAGCACACTCTGGAATTATTGTTCAGATCAGTAAATGCTGTGAAAATCACCTGGCTCAGGCTTACTTAGTGATAGATACTAGGTTTATGGAAGTTATTCTCATTTCTCATCATTAATATACTAGAATTATTTTTTTCAAGACTTTATTTGAGACACAGAGAGCACACGCACACAAGTGGGGGGGGCAGAGGGAGAGAGAGAGGCGGACTCCCCGCTGAGCAGGGAGCCCAACTCAGGGCTCGATCCCAGGACCCCAGGATCATGAACTGAGCCTAGGGGAGACACCTAACCTGCTGAGCCAAGCACCCCAATACACTAGAATTATTCTTACTTATTTCTTTAAATATATATATATATTTTTTAAGATTTTATTTATTTGACCTAGGGAAAGAGATCACAAGTAGGCAGAGAGGCAGGCAGAGAGAGAGGGGGAAGCAGGCTCCCTGCTGAGCAGAGAGCCCGATGTGGGGCTCGATCCCAGGATCCTGAGATCATGACCTGAGCTGAAGGCAGAGGCTTTAACCCACTGAGCCACCCAGGCGCCCCCTTCTGTCTTATTTCTGTCTTATTTCTGTCTTGAGTTTCTTAGGAAAGTTCTCTTGACTGAGGAAATGCTGTTTTG
>CM053621.1:6006649-6022113 GCA_028646535.1 Procyon lotor | reverse complement strand
TGTGATTAAAAAAAAAAAAATACTCTTCATAAATTGGTTAAAGCAGAAGAACACAAAACCCACGTGTTGTCAGCTGCAGGCATGGCTGGTACCAGAGGATCAAACATTGTCACGAATCTGCTTCCCGTCATCCCTCGTCTCCACTTTGCTCTGCTCTGGCTTATTTCCAGGCAGGTCTCCCCTTGTACTGACCCAAATGGCCTCCCAAGTTAAGAGGGTGCCAGTTCGTTCAGTGAGGCTGACAGAAACAAAGTCGCTGTCTTTCCAGTCATTACAGAAAGATTCCTGGCCCTAATGCTCAGCTGGGCTTGGATCATATGGCCTCCCTCAGCCTGTCCCAGGGGCCAGGGATGTCACATTCTGATCGGCCAGACCTCCGTCGGGAGCTCACACCTGAGCGGGAGAGGAGCCCGTCCCCAGCTGACAGGTGGGTACCCTTGCCCGAAGAGCGGTACCCGGATATCAGGAAAACACCCGTCCACTTCACCAACCGTGGGTCGTCTTCAATTCTTGTCCCTTCCATGTCAACACCCTTCCCCATGAGCCAACAGTCAGCAGAAGACACTCACTTTGATCAGCAGCCTTGGCCTCCCCTGGAGGAGACACCAGGCCTCTGTCACTAAGCCCGCTGCCAGCCGCCTCCCTGCCACCCTGCATGGAAAGGAGGATCGTCAGGGAGGCCGCTAATTGCAGCCTTCGCACAGCTCCCCATCACCCGCTGTCAAAACAAGTTAAAGCCATCTTGGAAGCTTAGCCATTCCACCACTAGGAATCGCCGATGTAAGAGAAAATCGGACACTTCGCTTCCCTGTCTGATTCCTACCCACCCTAAAGAAAATATCCCTTACCTTCACCTTACGGTGACATAAACAGCCAACAGCAGCCATCATTTGATTTCCACTGACTATTGACTTGTGGCTGGACCTCACAGGGACACAGCGGGTGCACCTGCCTCCCTTCCCCAGGCTTACACCCATGGCAGACATCACTAATCAATCAGCTGCTCTTCCTTGATGAAGCTGACCCCAATCTCTGTCTGGGTCCTTTGCCTTTCAGCAGCCGTCAGGAAAAGAATGGCATTGGTTTCATTTGTAACCAAGGAAAATAGATGCCTTCTCACGTTTTGGCGATACCTGCGTTAAGGTCCATACGTAGCAAGTAGTCATCCTGACAACCCGCCCCCCCATATTAAACATTGTTGTCCCCGTGGCACAGATGACGAACGAGGATCAGAGAGGCACAGCAGCTCCCTCCGTATCACACAGCTCCCAGGTTTATCCCATGCTGCCTCCTCTATGCATTTTAAAAACAGTGGATATTCAAAGCCGCCTGCTCCCCCAGGAGGACAGGGTAGATGAAGGCTGGGAGCTTGATGACAGCCTCGAGTCGAGGCTGGCTCCCACCTCCCGCCTCCCAAGGCCCCAGGTGACTCACTGGTCCTGCACTCAGCGGCCAGCCCCACTTCCCAGGGGCACCACGCAGCAGAGCAGCTCCGGAGGGCCTCCCGGCCCTGCCCTCCGGGGGGAGCACAGCCGCATTAATGTGTTCCCAGGAAGCTGCAGCAACTCTCAGCTTTGGTTCCCGGAAAAGCAGGCAGCAGCAGCAGGTCAGAGCAAATGACACTCAGGGCCCCAAGCCTGCTGGACATGGAAGGGGGACCCTGGTGCCTGAGGGTGTATGAGAGAGAACCCAGCTCTCAGCAGGGGCTCGGAGGAGCCAGCGTGGGGGCGGTGGAGGGAGGCCTGATGTAGGTACAGGCAAAGCAAAAGCTAATGATAATAACTCACCAAAGCTGCGGCCTGCCTTTCATTTCCTGAAATTGCTCTGAATCTCCTCTTCCTCCTTTCCTTCCTCCCTACCTCCTGTCTTACTCGACTCAAGAGGCCGTGTAGCCCCCGAGAGGAAGAACCTGAGCTTTGGGTCTGAATCCAGCATCTGTTCTATCTGGCCCAAATAGCCTAGATAACGTGCTTTAGCTTCTCTGTGCCTCACTTTTCCCCATCAGTGCAATGGGGGTGATTGTATTTCCTAACTTCACGCAACGGTTTCTCGACCTGGGCACTATGACCCTCAGAGCCTGACAGCTCTTTGCTGTGCCAGGCTGCCCAGGGCATGTTGTAGGATGTTCCTGCCTCTGAGATGCCAGTAGGGCTGATGCGCCGTCCACCCCTAGTCTAGCCTCCAAACATTACTAAATGTCCCCTGGGAGTGAGGTAGGGGGGAGCAGGGGGATCGCAGAATTACCCCGAGAACCGCAGCTTTATTAGATTCTTACGAGGATAAGCCAGGATGATGTTATATATTATAAATCACTTGGAAGAGTGCGTGGCATATCATAAGCATCTATTAAATGTTATTTACATTTACTTACATTTACCGCTTCTGCCGCTTGGGGCCTTGGGGCCCTGCTTTTTCACACTTCCCACACAGACATGGCTCATCCATCCCAGCGCTGTTCCTGATGCCCTTGGGTAGGATCCCTGAATCCTTCCCAACACCCCAGACGTCTGGCAAGATCCAGGGGTTCCAGGGGTCCCCAAGCGGCTCAGTCGTTAAGCATCTGCCTTCGACTCAGGTCATGATCCCGGGGTCCTGGGATGGAGCTCCACACTGGGCTCCCTGCTCAGCAGGAAGCCTGCTCTTCCCTCTCCCTCTCCCCTTGCTTGCCTTCCCTCTCTCACTGTCTCTCTCTCTCTCTCTCTCAAATAAATAAAATCTTAAAAAAAAAAAAAGAATCCGGTGTTCCCTCGGATATTCTTTGAGGCCCAGGAACAGTGCCTGGCGCTAAGAACTAGGTCTGGGCAGTCACTTTATCCTGACATCATGATCACCTGTGAGGGCTCGGTACCCTCCTGTCCTTGAACAAATGGGGGCTCAGCAAGGTTAAATACATTCCCTGAGGTCACGTGGTTAAATGATAGCACCAGATGTGAACCCCAAATCTCAAAATCTTCAAATCCCATTTTTTTTTACTGTCCCCAAAGCTAAGTATCAAATTCATAGAGTTGGATCCCAAAGTTCATATTTTTTTTTTTTAAGAGAGAGCACACATTCTCACACACAAACAGGGGGAGGGGCAGTGGGAGAAAGAGAGAGAACCTCAGGCAGACTCCACACCCAGTGCAGAGCCCGATGCAGGGCTCGACCTCACAACCCTGAGGTCATGACCTGAGCAGAAACCAAGAGTGGGATGCTTAACCGACTAAACCACCCAGGTACCAAAGCTGATGACCCTGTGGGTCAAAACGTGACCCTGTGGCTTATGCACTAATACTCAGCAGAGGGGGAAATGCAGATAAACTACCTCTCCAATTGATACCAGAAAGCCCGAATTGGTGTCATTTGCCAGTCCCTACAATGCAGAGACTCTCACCGTGGGCAGTGTGAAACTGTCAGTGGTTCAACGCCCGACTCCTAAAACTCCTGACAAGGTCACAGTAGGTTTCAGTAAGCTGGTGCGCGTAGGATCCAGCACATTCCCTGGTGGCTTCCTGTCCATCTGGAAACAAAGCAAGACTCTAGTAAATCAGTGAGCCCCATTAAACCTGGAGGTATGGAGAGGAGTGGAAGTATTAGCTAAGGCAGAACTGCTCTGCCCCTAAAGCCTGATGTCTACACACAAACCTGTGTTTGGGCTTGGGGTCACACCGCATTTTCACCCTCGCCCCTGTAAGCCCCAGATTCTATGCCTGGAAAACCAGTCCAGGCTGACCTTGGCTTTGCGAACTCACTCATTGCCTACAAGTTAATTTTTTGGAGGGGGAAAACAAACGAAAAATCCTCCCTCCTCGGCCTGATCCTTCCCAGGCCTGCAAGAATAAATATTAGCAGCAAGATGGCGAGTCTGCTGGATGTGTGATTTGCATATGGCTTCCCCTCCAGAGAGGCACTGTGGCTCGGCCACCGGAGTTGGCCCCTGCAGCTGTGCACCAGTGGAGGAGGCACCAGGGTTCATCTCACTGGGCCACGTGTGAGGTTTCGTGTCATTACTATGAAAGTCCTACCTGTAGTTGACTTGATGAGCATTGACCATGGGCCCAGCAAGCAGAGGCCTCCCCTCTTCTCTGCGTCCCAGCTCCCCATCCAGAAGGCCGAAGTGGAGGGTTCCATCATGTCCTGTCACCTGTGTGGTAGTTCCTCTCCCCTGTCACGAGCCCCAGCACCATCAGACTCTCCACTGAGTGTTCGGGCTGCTTCTGTCCTCTCTAAACGTTGGATGGAAATGCATCCCCAAGGGGCTGCCGGGTTGCGTTCTGGATGTGGAGGGCACTTCCCTGGAAAACACTCCTGGAGAGCATTCGGCGTGATGCGCCTCCGTTCTACCCAGGAGCCTCCCCCCCCCACTTCAGTAAAGAAGAAAATCAGCCACAGCCACCAGGAGGCTTCCCTGGAGTCTAAAGCTCTGAATACAAAAGGTACACACTCCTTTTGTTCTATAAATTCTGCCACCGAGTCATCATCGAAGGAGTCAGAGAATTCTCTGGAACGTGGGTGGTGTAGGAAGTACAGAGAAGCCGCCGGGAAGAGGAGAGAAAAAATACGGATTTTAGCGTCAGAGGGACACGTCTGTTCAGCGTCTGGCCCTGCCTTGTGCCGGCTGTGTTTCCTCGAAAAGTTATTTAAACTCTCTGTGCCTCAGTTTCCTAATCTGTACAATGGAGGCAGGGATATTGACCTCATAGGGCTCCTGTAACCGGATGAGGAGGTCATGGTGGGGTTTCCTAGCCCAGCCTGAAGCACCTGGTGAGTATTCTCCTAGGGACTGAAATAGCACATCAAAGAATCCAGCGTGAGCACCCAGAGGTCGGCGCACACACTTTCCTTCTGTTCCGTCCTAATGGTTTGAGGATTTCCCTAATACTGTTTAATGTCCTTTTCACCTGTAGTACTATATGCCCCCGCTAGGGTCCTGCATGTCTTGCTGGCCTGTAAATTTTGCTTTTTTGCTTTTTATTTTTTTTTATTATTTAAATGAGATCTTCAAAAGCCAGATGCCTCTCCTGGCCCCAGAAAGACGGAGAGACTCAGGAAGGGCGGCATACCTCACGACTGACAGAAAGAAGATCAGAGTCTGCTGAGAGCAACCTAAACTGCCCCCATGTTGTGCTTGTGTGGAGAGGGACTTCTGAATCCACCGAAGCCTGACTGGAAATGTTCTTTGTGAAGACATCCTGTGGCTCTCCGGAGACTTGATAAGGATAGTCAATTTCCCCCTCCTTTATGAGCGAGCTTTATCTGGGTTTTCTCAAGTTTCTGAGGAGCCTTGAGAGTCCCCTTGGTGAGGGGAAAGGTCCTGGCATGTCACACGCTCAGAGCTGAGACACCCCTGCGCCGCAAATGTCCATTTATTAACTTAATCTCCTCTTGCCCATTTTATTTTTTTATTTTTTTTAGATTTTATTTATTTATCTGACAGAGAGAGATCACAAGTAGGCAGAGAGAGAGGGGGAAGCCGGCTCCCTGCTGAGCAGAGAGCCCGATGCAGGGCTCGATCCCAGGACCCTGAGATCATGACCTGAGCTGAAGGCAGAGGCTTTAACCCACTGAGCCACCCAGGCGCCCCCTCTTGCCCATTTTATAATCCACCCCTCGGAAATCTGTCCATTGGGCCTTTGTCACAAAATGTGCCTTTGCTCTTCATGCTGGGACACAGAGGGTGGGCTGGTTGTATGTCTCGGCCTGTTTACCCACCGGGCCCCGTGAGTGGGCCTCGGGGAAGATTATGAGGTGAGGAAATCTAGAATTGACATATTCAGAGATGTAACATTGGCAGCCCAGGTCTACGGGCCATGAAGGCGCCATCACTAAGTCAAGGCCTAAAAGACGAACATTTCCTTCCCCTTACTCGGCACGGACTCTGGAAATCTCATCCCAGAGATATCAAAACATGAAGAGATATCTTGTTTCAAGTATGTAAAATATTGTTATGCAAAGATAGGAAATGACTCGATTCATGTTATTTAAAGAGCAGGAACATGAATAATGAATAGAATTTACACAAGGGAAGGATGTCCGCTTGACATTAAGAATATAACAAAGTATCCAAAAGGAGATTTAGGGCTTATGCATCTAGTAACTCGAGCACCAGCCATGTGTCAGACGCAGCTCTAGAAGCTGGGGACGTAGCAGTGAGCCCAGTGAGCCTATTTCCCATGGTCTCGCTCTCTTTCCGTCTTTATTCATTCATCCATCGAGAGTGTTAGCGTTTACTGTTACCAAGAACTGTGTATGGCACCAAGGCCCCGGAAAAGAATAAACAAGTAGATGGAGGATGGCCAAGCATGGAAAGTGTGGAAAATAGCTAACACAGAGTGCTTTCTGTGGGCCTAGCTCACTCAGTCCTCCCAACAAACCCCACTTGGCCTAGAATTATTGTCCACATTTTACAAGGCGACTGAGGTCCAGACAGGCTAAGAAACACGCTCACATGAAACCCACAGAGGCTGAATCAAAGTTCCTTTTCTTAAACGTTCTGGACAATTACTGCACATAATGGTTGTAATTGGGAGGAAGGGGGTGCGGGTAAACCATCACTCCAGGAAAGCCAAAGCCCTGCTTTGTGGCATTTTCCAACTTCTGGGGCATGGCTGCTCCCACAGTAGCTGATTTGAAGTTAGCAGTGGTATAATAACGGAGTCACAAAATTCCGGAAAATTTAGTCATTGGTTCTTGTGAACTGGTGCAGGCTAGGCCCAGCATGTGACTGAAGGTAAATGGGAAGTACTGAAAGATCCACAGGAGAGCCCCACCCAACCCAGGTCGGCTCAGTCGGTTGCAGAACCCAAGGAAAAGGAGCCATGAACTCCTTGGACTTAGGTCCGCGGAGCAGCCCATTCTCTTCTGCATTTTTTTTTCTTTTTTTTTTTAAACCCATTTTTTTTTTTCTTTTTCTTTTTTAGATTCTTGGATTCTCTGAGATGCTCCAGTACCCTTCTTACAAATTGCTTCTTCCCCATGATGATTAAAAAACTAAAGAGGGCTGCCTTGGTGGCTCAGTGGGTTAAGTGTCTGCCTTCGGCTCAGGTCATGATCTCAGAGTCCTGGGATGGAGCCCCTCATTGGGCTCCCTCCTCAGTGGGGAGTCTGCTTCCCCCTCTCCACTCCCCCTACTTGTGCTCATTCTCTCTCTCTCTCTCTGTCAAATAAATAAAAATCTAAAACAAATGATGATGACAAAAAAAAAACAACCTCTAAGGAATCTTACCAACAAATGTAGAGGGACCACTCTACTGAGAGAATGAGTAAACATTCTTCCATGGGGCAGCAGTGGTGCATTGGTGTCGATAAATGTGGCTTCAGTAAACAGACATGCTCTTCTGATACTCAGGGACCTGTACTTCCAGAGCAGTGGAAATTGTCTCCCCACCAAAGGGAAGCCTAGCAGCATGATTCTGGGTACACTTAAACATGTGTTTATACACCATTAGCCACTGGGCAGAAAGGCTGAGAGAACACTGTGACCCACACTGAAGTTGGAAAAGCTGAAGGGAGTTGCAAAGTTGAAGAGCTTTCGGTGACGAAGATGCATTTTCTCCAAGAGTATCACAGAAGCCAATAGTGAAGTATAAATCAGTTTCAAGGCAAAAAGGCATCCAAACACCGTAGGAGTTCAGTAGAGAGTAAAGCAATAAATAAGGATCTGTTCTGAGGTCTACTTGAACTTCACAGGTGGATCTGAACTTTTCTTAGCCCTGTTTTCTGTCTCTGTGACCTTGAACGGGGAGGGTAGCTTCCATCTTGGAACTTCAGGCACCACTTGCATGAGGTGGGAGAAATAACTGAGGGCGGGTCTGAGAAGGTAGACAATGTGGACCGGTTAGTGTCATGCTGGCCCATAACTAACATTCAGGAGGTGGTAGTTCATGCTGTCGGTGTCAGTGGTGCAGATGATTACAACTCAAGTTCTGCCTCATCCAGGATGCCGTTCCCTCACCAATTTTCCCCGCCTTTCAGGGTGGTCTTGATGGGGTCCTCGCCTCCACAGTTAGATAGATAATTACCTGTTTGAATAGGAGCAAGGACTGTGTTTCAGGTAGCTTCCGGGTTTCATGGGATGCTAAAATAAGTTTTGAAACCAAATTCCGTTTCAGAGAGGTTTAGCCATTTGTCAGATCACACAGCTAAGAAGGGCGGAGTCCAACAAGCTAAAGAACAGGTCTGTCCTACTCCCCAGTGCTCACTTTCTATTTATCTTTCTTCCTTAGTGTGTTATAAGTTAATTAAACTTAATGTTGGGCCCCATTCTTCTTGTTGATGATGACAATAGTCTTGTGTTTCCAAATCCCACGTTGACCTATGATACAGACCTTTTGATCAATCATGCCTCCATTCAGTATCAGGTACACATGGAATGGATTCTTGCCCTTCTCTTGCCCCTGAATTATGGATTCAGCATCACAGAATTCAACTGCAAACTGATCTGTTTCATTTGATGTCAAGGATGATGTTGGACATTTGTGGAGGGCTCCATGTTGCTGGGTTGCACCTGGTAGGAAATTAGAAATTTTCTGGTGTTGGGGTGCCTGGATGGTTCAGTTGATTAAGCATCTTATTTTTTTTTATTTAAAACAAAATTTTAATGTAATTGTTTATTAGTCTCAGAGGTAGAATTTAGTGATTTATCAGTTACATATAACACCCAGAGCTCATTATATCAAGCACCCTCCTTACGCATCCGACTCTTGATTTTGGCTTAGGTCATGATTTTGGGGTCCTGGGATGGACCTGCATCAGTCTACGTGCTCAGAGGGGAGCTTTCTTAAGAATTCTTTCTGCCTCTCCCTCTGCCTTTCCCCCTCCATCTCTCTAAGAATTAATTTTTTTTAAAAAAAGAAATTTCCTAGTGCTTGCATTCTGATGAGTTTAGATTCCTTTTCCTTACTAGGATTTCCAGGCATTTGCTCTGCTCCCATGATAGATGCCCATGCCGTCCAGGGTCTCTTGCAATCGTGCCCGGGAGGCTCTCAGTGCTGGGGCAGCTCCTCGAGGGTCTGCACACCCTCATTGTTGCTCCTGTTCTTTGGCTTCAGTGGAGGCTCATGGCCAAGAGCTCTTGATCTCAGCGGCCTGGGCTCCAGTCCCACTTCTGCCACCTTCAAGCCGTGTGAACTAAGTTAACCCCTGTGAGCCTCAGTCCCCTCATTTACATAATAATAAGGACGATATTCCAAATGCATAGGTCTGTTGCGAGGAGTAGATGGGATGCTAGTGTAGACGGTCGTCAATTCCACACACACCCCGCCCCTCTCCCAACCCAGAGCTCTCTGGTTACAGCCAGGTTGGCCTCTGCCGGGGGAAGAGGAGCTCAGATGACGTCCCCTGCCCTTCCTCCTTCACCTCCATCACTCATCACACCCCTGCACAACGTCATGCTGCCTTTCCCAGACCTCCCTCTGCAATTCAGAACCGTGGGGGGAAATGCATGCTATGGGGTCAGAGCTCTGGATTTGGACTCCCGTGCCTCTGAAAGCTACCCGCACGCTCTACGAGCCGTGCGGTGCATTTCAGTCTTCCTGGAACATGAAGGATAATGTGAGCAGAATAAAGCGAAGACAGAAGTGCCTGTCGGTGTCTGGCATATGAGGATCACACAATCCCTGCTGCTGCTGTGCCTGGATACCTTTGTCCTACATACAGGGATAGTGCTGTCTTCGTGAATGTCCTCTCTCTCTGCCTCTGTGTCTCCCTGTCTGCACGGGTCAGTTACCACAGTCTGTGTCTGCACAGGTCTTTACCTCTCTGTCTTTTTCTTGGGATCTCTGTGTCTCACTCTGTCTCTTCTAACCATTCTCTCCCTCCCCGTGTGTGTGTGTGTGTGTGTGTGAATTCTCTCAGTGTCTGTATCTCTGGAATCCTCTCTCAATCATAGTAATTAAAAGGATAGCCTCTGGGTCCATCTGCCTGAATTTGCAGACCGGCTCCCCACTTGAAGAACTACGTGAACATGGACAATTTATTTAGTCCCTCTGAGCTCATTTTCTTGCTACAAAAGTAAGGAAAATAACAAGAGTTTACCTCTTGGATTGTCACGAAGAATAAATGAGATAATTTAGCTCGAGAACCGAGCACAGTGCCTGGGACAAATGGATCACACAATAAATGTTAGTCTTTCGTTATCACCATCATCAACCTCACCACTGTCCTTGTCACCACCGTACTATCATCACCATCATCATCATCACCATCATCGTTATCACCATTATCACTATTACCATCACCATCGTCACCATCACCATCGTTATCACTATTACCATTACCATCATCACCATCACTGTGATCGTTATCACCATTGTCACCATCATCGTCAGCATCACCATTATCACTATTACCGTCACCATCGTCACCATCACCATCATCACCATCACCATTGTCACCATCACCATCATTGTCACCATCACCACCATTATCACTATTACCATCACCATCATCACCGTCACCATTATCATGACCATCACCATCATTGTCACCATTACCATCACTATTATCATCATCATCATTGTCAACATCATCACCATCACCATCGTCACCATCATCACCATTATCATCATCACCATCATCGTTACCATTATCATCATTTTCACCACCATCAACATCATCATGGTCATCACCATCACCATCATCATCATTTATTTTCCCTATCTCCTTTGATCTTTATCTTTCTATTTCAGGTACATTCTCCTCTCTTTCTCCATATTTCTGACTGTGCGTGCGTGTGTGTGTGTGTGTGTATCTCTATCTGTCTCTCTCTCTCTCACCTTCTCTCTCCCTCTCTCTCTGTCTTTCTGGAAAGGGATTCACGGCAGCTCTTTCCCCAGATTTGTTTAGCCCTGTCAGCCTCCTGATCAGGGCTAGATCTCAGGACACCCACAAAAAATGTTCAGGCAACCCTGGGGGTGCTAAGGGGCCGCTGGCAGTTGGGGAGCCCTCTCCAGGTTGCTCAGTAGAAACCCCAGGGGTTCAGCGAGGACGGGGTGAGTGCTGGCGCACTCATCTCATGCCATGGTAACCACCTGCCGGGCGTCCCTACAAGACAAATGGTCCCACTAGAAAGCCAAGCAATAAACAGCATACAGCGTGGGGGGTGAGCTCTCCAAAGGGAGCAGAATGTTCAACGATAATTCATCTGAACTCCCATTTTTAACTCAAAACACAAATTTGGTTGCCAATAGAAGTCTATAAAGAATTAATTAGGGAACTTCACAAACAGTCAAAATTCATAAATTTATCACTGTCGAGAAGAATCATTTCTCCTGTCAGACATGAAGTATGGCTGTCAGAAGATGGAAAGGAAGGAAAACACTCCAAGTAGCGGACTGCTGTCTCATGTTTTTTCCAAGTGAGGGAAAGAAGAGCGTTAAGAACTCAGAGAATGCAGTGAGGGGGAGAAACCGGTAACAGTCCTAGACCCAGGCTCCATGACAGCGATGCCCTCCGTGCTGGGGCCCCAGGCCCAGCGCGGGGCTTGCCACACAGTAGGAGGCAGAAGCACTTCTTGAGTTGACTACAGATCCAGAAAGAGGCAGTTGGCAGGGGTGGGACTAATGGCCCAGACCTCTGGCCAGCTCCCACTGCCTTCCACCACTTGCCCCAAGACAGGAAATGACGCCTGGCAGGGTCTCCCTGCTCTGAACATTCCTGACCCTGCCCCCTGCAGCAGCCCAATAATAACAAAGCCCACGGCTTTGGAATTCCCCACAGGCTTTGTTCTGTGCTAGCTCCTATCAGCCTTGGTTTCTTCATGTGTGAGAAAGACGCTAATAATCGCATCTGCATTGTAGAGTTTTTACAGAGATTAAATGGGAAATCCGTGTGAAAGGAGACGGTTGCTTCTGCTGTGATTACTGTGGAACTTAGAGGGACTTAGGGTTGCAATAGCCAGACACACAGATGGGGCAGATATTTCTTTCTCACTGTTCTGGACGTCAGGAAGTCCAAGATCAAGGTTCCGGCAAGGTTGCTTTTGGTGAGGTCTCTCCCCTCGCTGGTGCCTCCTCTGTGTCCCTATCTCCCCTTATAAGGACCCAGGTCAGCTTGGGTGGAGGCCACGCTGACAGCCTCGTTGTAACTTAATCACCTCCTTCGAGGACTTATCTTCAAATATAGACTGAAGTTATGGCCGTTAGGCCTTGGGCGTATGAATTTTGAAGGGACACGGTTCAGCCTACAACTGAGACCTTCAGTCTATTCATATTCTGAGTTAAGAGAGTTAGGCTGAGTTAAGCTCATATTCTGAGCTTAAGAGAAAACAAATATTTACCTTCCCACTGGCCCTGAGCAGAGCTCACCCTTGCAGAACAGTTAACCTAAAAGACGTCTGTCCAAGTAGACCTGTTGGCAGGCAGAGCGGCCAGCGGGTGGGAGACCCGGGCCTCTGTCTTGGCTCTGCCCCCAGCCAGCTGCATAAGATCTCAGCCAAGTACCTTCTCTTCTCCATATTCCTCATTTAGGGCTGGTTGTACCACGTGGAGCCCAGGATCCCATCTGCTAAGGCTCTAGCTATACGGTCAGTCAAGACACCCGAAGGATCTGTAAAGATTTGTACATAAAATACCAGTTTGTTGCCCATCCCCCCCACCCCCCGCCAACCGTTAGTGTGAGGAGCTGATTTTTGGAGCTCTCCATGGTAGTGGGCAGGTGACAGAGGACCCCAAAACCATGGGAGAAAAAGAACAACAAAAAGGGTATCAAGAGGACACCTGGGGGGCTCCATCGGTTGGACGTTCGACTCTTGACTTCAGCTCAGGTCACGATCTCGGGGTCCTGAGGTCGAGCCCCGCGTCAGGCTCAGCACTCAGCACGGACTCTGCTTCTCTCCCTCTGCTCGTGCTCTCTTTTTTTTTTTTTTTTTTTTTTTTTTTTAAAGATTTTATTTATTTGACAGAGAGAAACACAGCGAGAGAGGGAACACAAGCAGAGGGAATGGTAGCGGGAGAAGCAGGCTTCCTGCCGAGCAGGGAGCCCGATGCGGGGCTCGATCCCAGGACCCTGGGATCTGACCTGGGCCGAAGGCAGACGCTCAACGACTGAGCCACCCAGGCGCCCCTCGTGCTCTCTTTCTTAAAGAAACAAATAAAATCTTTTAAAAAGGGGGGAGAGGTTTCAAGGTTGTGAGAAAACTCATGCAAGTCACTGTCACTGCGATTTTTCTATCTTGTCCGGCGAGTTGGTTTCAGGATCAGTTTGTTAGCAGGAGAAAAAACGTCTAAGCCCCAATCTTGTCCCCTTGGGCAGCACAGCATATGGTGCAAAGATGCCCCTTTGCCATTACCAGCAAAACGCCGTTCGGCATATTCAGGATCACTTCTGGGAGTCTACCTCTTCTTTAGCCTCTTTCTCTCCTCTCCCTCCAACTCCTCATTCTTACTGTTCCACTGCCAGCGTCTTGCTCTCCCGGAAAGCAGGCCCTTAATGCCCTCAGCTTCTGAGTCATGCCTGATTCCTTGCTCTATTGTAGGAAGAGGCTTCAAGGCTTTCCCTGCCCTCAGGGGAGGTCGGTCATTACAGCGGTTAGAACATTCTGGAGCCAGCTCGATGAGGCTTGAATCCCCTGATCTTCCATGCATTTGGCTGTGTGACGCTAGGAAAGTTACTTACCCTCTCTGCGCTTCCATTTCCTTATCTGTGAAGTAGGAATATGACAATTGTGCCTGTTTCCTTAGGATTGTTTTGAGGGTTAAATGAGCTTATATATATACATATTAGACGATATATAGTCTGAGGACAGTGGCTGTCACGTGGTATGTGCAGCCCAAGTATTTGTTTGAACTCAGAGGTGAGCATCCACACTAGGTTGGAGGTTGGAGTAGGGCAGGACAATTTATTGGGGTGCATAAGGAAAATATCCGTTAATTCCTTTTTAATTTTTTATGCATCTCTTTTATAAGATATAAACTACATGAATACAGTGGTACATATACATGTACATATATATGTAATCCTTAATATTGTGGCAGAATGCTCAAAAAATTCTAATGGGGTATCCAGTCAACAAAGTTTGGGGGCCGTTGGTCTAGGAACAAACAACTCTTTATTTAAAAAAAAAAAAATCATTTGTATATGAGTCCTTTTCAAAACACACCTTTTTCTTGTTAACACTGACTTTCTTTCTGAGCATCATGTAGTTGTCACTTTTGTGTTAATAACAGCACTGTATCTTTTAATTCTGTCCTACTAAAGACTGCCTCCCCACCAAGAGTGGAGGAAATCTCATCTTGCTCCTAATGAGTTTCACACTCACCAAAACACAACAATAAAGATAGCACCTGAGAGAGAGAAGGAAAAAACGTCAGGGACGTTTAATACATAATAAATCAGTAATTATGGCTACTGTACAACTAATTTCTATTAGCTGTGTCCTGCTCATTAGCCTCCACCTTCAAACGCCGATTTTCAATGATGTACATCATTTCATTTTGTAACCCTCTTACTGGGCAATTCTCCGGGAAAAGCTGCATTTTTGTCTGTCTGCTTTTTTTATTCTGTCCGCTGCATTTCTGATTTCACATATTGGCTTCCAATCCTTGGGACCGACTGTGTTCCCAGAGATTCTGCGTAATTTGGATACTTGCCTTGCCATCTTGTTCCAACCTTCTTGTATCAGTGGTAGGAATCTCTTAGAACCTCTTGTGAATACCCAGAATTGTGAGGTCTTGCTTTCTCCTTATAAATTTGCATCAGAGCTCCCTGCGTCTTACACACCTGCCTGTCTCTTGCTAACTAGGAATACCTGAAACTAAGGGAGGTTTCTCCTGGTGAAAGCGATTGGTGGTGAGCTCTGTCCCCAAGGAGAGTCTCCCAGCCTCAGCACTGTTGATTTTGGGGCCAGATAATTTTTTGTGCGGGATTGCCCTGTGCACTGCAGGATGACTAACAGCATTCCTGGCCTCTGCCCTCTGGGTGCCGACAGCAGCTCCCGAGTCCTGACAACCAAAATATGTCTCCGGATTCTGCCACCATCTGTCCCTGGGGGACCCAGATCAGCCCAGCTGAAGCTACCGTCTTAGCGGGAGTCAAGCAAGAGGTGAACACTCAGTCAAGGTCCCCAAGTTCAAGTGCTGGAGGGGAACTTGAACCACGTTCTGAAGTCCCCGGAGACTATAAAATTCTACAGGATCAGAAAAACAGTTTTTAGGTCAGTGGTGTGTTGGTGGTGTGAGTCAGGAGAGAGAAGAGAGGCAGGAACAGGAAGGGCTTAGAATCCAGGCCAAATGAATTTGGAGTCGCCCAAGGCACCAACTGGGTTGTTCCTCTTCCCTCATTCCCACATCGAGCCTCATAGCATCAGGCCTCGTAGAGGCTCAGTTGGGTGTAGGAGGAGAGAGAAGAGGCTCACGTAGGAGTCTGAGATTCATAGCAGTGGATGAGTGCAGCCAGTACCAGGTGGCTGCGTGGCCCCCAAGTGGCCTCAGAGACATTTAGCCCTTCTCTTCCAAGGAGCAGGTGCATCTCAGCTTTGTACCCCTCCC
>CM053621.1:5970573-6006149 GCA_028646535.1 Procyon lotor | reverse complement strand
AATTTGATCCGACATCCGCTGGGCACCAAAGAATTCTCTCTGTGCTGGAGATTAAAAGGGAATAAAGGTTTTAACGAGTCATTATTAGTATTTATATTAAAGCAACAAATATTTGTTCCCTTAAAGAAGTAGACCCACCCAAATAATATTAAACTGTAGGAATATCCAAAACCCGGCTCGGGATTCCTTCACTGGACTCCAGAAGCTCATGTAAGCTGCTACGCCTCTGGTGCCAGCCTATGGTATGCAACACACTGTGGGTCAAGCCGACCGATGGTCGTTTGAGGAGAAATCCCACGCACCCTCGCTATCGGATGGTCTCCTGTGGGTTCTCTTCAGCCCAAACTCCAGCCTTTAAAACAGTTCCAGGGGCACCTGGGCGGCTCAGTGGGTTAAAGCCTCTGCCTTCTACTCAGGTCATGATCTCAGGGTCCTGGGATCAAGCCCCGAGTCGGGCTCTCTGCTCAGCAGGGAGCCTGCTTCCCCCTCTCTCTCTGCCTGCCTCTCTGCCTACTTGTGATCTGTCTCTCTCTGTCCAATAAATAAATAGAATCTTTAAAAAAATATATGTGTGTGTGTGTGTATATATATATATGTATATATATAAAACAGTTCCAGTGTCCAGACCAGCTTGGTTGATTCCATGCCGTTTAACTCTTTGAGAGACAGAGTAGCTGCCTCCTTGTTTGCTTTAGGCAATCTCAAACTGCATGCCCTCCTGCTCTTCTTCACCACCATAGTGGGTGTAATTATCAGCATTGCCGTGGTGGTCATCACCACGGTCATCATCATCACCATCGTTGTCTCATCATCATCATCACTATCATCATCATCACCATCATGATCATCACCATCATCACCATCACCATCATCACCATCATCTCCATCACCATCATTATCATCACCACCATCATCATTATCATCACTGTCATCACCATCATTGTCTCATCATCACTATCATCATCATCGCCATCATGATCATCACCATCATCACCATCACCATCATCATCACCATCATCTCCATCACCATCATCATCACCATCATCTCCATCACCATCATCATCACCACCACCATCATCATTATCATCACTGTCATCACCATCATTGTCTCATCATCACTACCATCATCATCACCATCATCTCCATCATCATCATTATCATCACCACCATCATCATCATCATCACTGTCATCACCATCATTGTCTCATCATCAACATCACCATCATGATCATCACCATCATCACCATCACCTTCATCATCACCATCATCTCCATCATCATCATCATCACCACCACCATCATCATCATCACTGTCATCACCATCATTGTCTCATCATCATTACCATCATCATCACCATCATCTCCATCATCATCACCATAATCATCATCACTACCACTTTCTGAACACTAATATTAATCCAGACTAAGGATGTGTTAAGTATCCACTGTACCTTGTTTCAAATCCTTAGAACATTCCGTATAGGTAGTTTTATCCCCATTTTATAGGTAAAAAAAACTGAGACTTAGACAAAGCAACTTGCCTAAAGAGTTCATCTGGGGAAAATCAGAATTCAAACCCATAGGTTACAACATCACAGAAAACTCATACTTCATTGTGCAAGGATTCGTTTCTCCAGCTCAGCCCAGGTTTCCCAAATCCCCTGAATGTAAACACTGGCAGGAGAATGATTTCTTTCCTACTTTCCTGACTTGGATTGGTGTAATGTTTTGCTCTCCGGGATGTGGACCGTAAGCCTGGAAGTCATCAGAGAGCATTGAAAAATCCCTTTGTTCCAATTCAGAAACGGCCCGCCAGTATTGGAAATATTGCCACAGCTTTGTGCGGTTGCCCATTTTTCTCCATGATAAATTTTGTGTCGTGGTGGTTTCCTACCCACCTGGCTCTCTGATGTGCTTTTCCATTTGGGTTTCTTTGGTGGTATGCGGATAGTAATAAAGGCGCCACTCCCATTTTTGCCTGGAACTTTCATCACCATGCATCATAAATAGCAAAGAGTGCTCACGAGGGACTCCTGGAATGTATAGAAATGGATGTTACTTCTGTGGCTTACCACTCAGACCTGGAGAGATTTATCTTTGCACAGCTAGGAGCTGCTGTGGCATTCATCATCCGACTGCAGGCAGAGAAGCAATGGGCAGGTGCTCACTGAGCAGCTAAATGGGGAGTGCCTTGTCCACATGGAGGTTGGGCCAAGTTTGACTGACTCATGAATATATGGGGCACCGGATGCATCCCTGGAAACCACAAATGCTAATGAATTACTCCCAAAATGCAAGCCTCGTGAGGAATTGAGACGAGTTTAGAATGAGTGTTTGTGTCCTCCCCACAGTCACATGTTGGAATCCTAACCCCCAAGCTGGGGCCTTTGGGAGGTGATGACATCATGAGGGGTGGGGTCCCCATGAATGGGATTAGTGCCCTTTCGGGAGAGACCCCACGGAGCTCCCTCACCCTTCTGCCATGTGAGGACACAGTGAGAAAGAAGCAGTTTCTCACCAGACATGGGATCTTCTAATACCCTGATCCTGGACTTCCAGCTACCAGAACTATGAGGAAAGAGGTGTTTATTATGTAAACCCCTCAGTCTATGGGCATAGCAGTTGAAACAGATCAAGACAGAAATCCTGTCTGTATTGTTCATTTTTCAATTCTTTTTTTTTTTTTTTTTTTTTTAGATTTTATTTATTTATTTGAGAGAGAAAGAGCACTGAGGGAGAAGCAGACTCCCCGCTGAGCAGAGAGCCCGATGTGAGGCTCGATCCCCAGGACCCCGAGATCATGATCTGAACTGAAGGCCGACACTTAACCAACTGAACCCCCCAGGAACCCTTTATGTTTTCAGTCTTACCACCTTGCTCAGTGCCTGATACATATTAGATGATCCATAAATATTTTCCAATTGCATTATAAAAATTCTCAAAAGTAGCAACGTTGAAAGAATTTCAAGTCAAAAGCCATATATATTCTCTACCTAGATTCTACCATTAAAATGTTATTTTATTTGCTTTATCATGTAACTATCCTGTTATCTATCCATCCATTTATACATCTTATGTTCTGAAGCATTTCAAAGTAAATTGCAAATATCAGTACACTTCCCCTTAAGTACTTCAGCATACACATCATTAACTTCAATATTTGTTCTTTTTTTTCTTTTGATGAAAATTTACATACAGCATAATGCACACATCTTAAGAGTGCATTTGTTGGTGGTTATGGGCCGTACTGTGTTTCCCCCAGATACACATGTTGAATCGTCCTAGCCTCTGGTTCCACAGATGTGATTGTATTTGGGGACACAGTCTTTAAAGAGGTGATTTAGGGGTGCCTGGGTGGCTCAGTCGGTTAAGCATCTGACTTTGGCTCAGGTCATGATCCTAGGGTCCTGGGATCGAACTTTGCATCGGGCTCCCTGCTCCATGGGGAGCCTTCTTCTCCCTCTCCCTCTGCCTGCTGCTCCCCCTGCTAGCGCTCTTTCTCTGTGTCAAATAAATAAATTTTTTTTTTTTAAAAAGGTGATTTAGTTAAAATGAGGTCCTATGGATGGGCCCTCATTCAATGTGACTAGTGTCCTCAGAAGAAGGGAAATTAAGACACAGTCACCTACAAGGGGAAACAGGGAGAAGATGGTCATCTACAAGACCAGGAGAGAGGCCTCAGAAGAAACCGACCCTGCTGTCGCCTTGACCTTGAACTGCCAACCGCCAGAATTACCAGACAGTAACTTCCTGTTGCGTAAACTCCTCGGGCGGTTGTGCTTGGCTATGGCAGTGCAGCGAAGCCGTGCACTGGGTCTGACACAGGCATTCATCTGTGTAACTCAAGCTCCTATCAGAAAACAAAACATCGTTACCCCTGGAACATTCTCTCGTGCCCCTGCCCAGTCCATCCCCACCCCAAACACAACTCTCAGTCTTTCTCCTCTCAATTAGTCATCTCCGTTCTAGAACTTCGTACAAATGGAATTATGCCCATGCACTCTTTTAGGAAGGTTTCTTTCGCTCAGCCTGATGTTTTTGAGATTCACTCAAGTTTTTCCACGTGTCCGTACTTCAGTCCTTTTATTGCTAAGGTTAGAACAGGGCACACCTCTAGCTGAAGGCATCCCTTGAAAGCCTCAAGGGAACCAAATCACAGAAAAAGACTTAACTTGAATCCAGCTCTACTTCTCTTTAGCCAGGACATAGGGGATTCACAAGTCTTTGCTTTCCTTTCCGTAACTTATGGATAAGAACACCTTGCACCGTGGGTCTCTGCAATCCCGAGAGCCCAGCATAGTGAAGGTGGTCAGGAAATGGGAGCCCCTCGCTTCCCCCTAGGCCTCCCCTGCCTGAGATCGGCACCTTTCTCACTCACATCTCTGTTCCTGACTCGTTTGGGACCAAGGAAAGACCCTTACTCTTCCGTCCTCCCTCTTTAGATCTTGCTACTCGAGCTTTGACATTCCGTTGAGCTGGGAGCCACGGCTCCTTGTGTACGTTCAGGCTCTGAGCCCTGGAGAGAGGGGGCAATGTGCAGTGATGCCGAAATACAAAGGGGGAAGAAAACAGTGAGGAAGAAGGATCTATTTAGCCCCTGCTTCCATCCTGAGCTGCAAAGAGAAGATTTCACAAAGTGCCCTCCCCCATTCCCCTATCATCTTAAGAGACACACTCACGGCATCTCGGCATCTGGCATCTCGTCTCTCTTCAATTAAAGATAAAACAAAGCCTCTTCGCATTTAACAAATGATCTGTGTGAAATGAAAATAAAAGCCTTTCATTCAGTGATCATTCCATGTTATTATTATTAACCACTGGTTAACTCGTGCTAATTGAGCTCCTCTGGATAAAAGGTTAACATTTCTTAATACAAAGCAGCCACTAAACCATTTAGCAATTTTCAGAACGCATTCTCTGTGCTTTGCCTAATTAAAGCACCGTCAGGGAGAGGGGCTTACGCGTTGTCTGTCAGGGGTGGGAGGGTGATCTCAGGAGCGGGGAGTGGCCCACCACCACTCACTAGCTCCCTAATTCACCATGCTCATTCTAAATGAGTTCATAAGCCTACGCTTCTTGAAGCTGCCCAGACCTTTCACAGTGATGAATGCTTGAAGTCTCCTGGACTCAGATCTTCACTGGGTAATTAGGAGATGAGGTAGATGGAGCTCTTCCAAATTGTACTCTTGAGTAGCCCAGATAGTTTAGTTTAAATTGCTGGAGAAGCTACATATGTGATAGGGTGGAAGCTTCTAGAATAGCAACAATGACTCTTTCTCGAGCTTACAGCCTCAGGCCCATAAACTCTTCCTCACTTGCAAAGTGTAAACAATAAGACCCACCCCGGAGGGTTGTTATGAAGTTTGGAGGTGATGCATAGAAAGCATCCAACATAGTGTGTAACAGGTGCCCTCAGCGGGGGTGGATCTCATTATCATCGTCACCGCCATCCCCGTCACCCAGCAGTGAGTTTATGGCCTTTAACTGGCAGCCACACTGAATTCCCAGCAGTATATAAAAGCATTCTCTTAGGACATCTGTCCAAATGGGGGCCAAATGCTACATTAAATGCAAGCGGGGTAGAGATGTGTATCCTCCAAGTATCTGTGTAAGGTTGATTCCTTTGTCCTTCCGCCTCCCCAAGGACTGAAAAGCAAGCACGGCGACCTAACACAAATGATACATTATTTGTGTACAGGGAAAACGATGCTACTGTAACCTGTAGCACACAGAGACATAAATAAGTCTTGTTAAGTCAGAATTCTGCCCAGGGGTTGGGGAGAGGAGGCTCTTTACCTGGCTTTCTTTTCTCCGGCCACCGGAATTATGGCTGTGATGATAGTAAGACGGTTGACCCGAACCTGCCGTCCAGCTTCACGATACGTACAGGAATTCTGGAACTCAGACGTTTTAACAGTCAAAGGAAGATTTAGAGAGAATGCCTGAGCCTCTTCGCTGGTTTCTAAGGAAGCCTTGACTCCTGCCTTTTCTACACCTCTGAGGTCCCAGTTGATGGGCAATGAGATCTGCCATCCTTTTAGCCTAAGGTCAAGTTGTGAAGTTCAAGGTCAAATTGGGTCATGTTGCCCACACTAGAAGATCCAAAGGGGAAAATGTTCAAAACACATGTAGGCATGGTTCCCCTTTCTCAGTCTCCACCTACGTGCCAGAGTGATTCTGACCATAGGTTGAAATCCCAGGTACCTGCAGGGACCAAGCAAGTGACATAGATGAGCAACCACACCGTGTTGCCAGGTGGGGAGATGCGGGGTTAGCATAGAGTCGTATTTTTTTTAGGAGTTAAGAGGTCGGGGTTTTGTAAAAATCTTCCATTTTTTTTAGCTAGTGGCAAATAATTTTTAAAAAAAAAGTAAGAGTCAGACAAAAGTAATCAAGGGCCACATTCAGCCCTTATGTAAACAGTCAAGAGTTTTAGTCACTGGAGTGAATCAGAGCCAGGTGTCAATCTCAGCTCTGTCTGTTGACCTTGGAGAAACTGCTTACCTCCTCTGTGGCTCACACTCCTCGTCTTCAAGTAAAGGCAGTGACGGTGCTTGCTTCTTCCGTTGATCTTCAGATTAGCGAAGCTCATACTCTCGGAACAGGCCTGCACCCCAGGGCGGAGAACTGGACCCGGAACAAAGCAGGTTTTCAGCATGTGTTTTCATTTTGAGTGAAATGAGTAAATAATCACCGTCGTGATTGCCATAAAGTCACCGGCCCTCCAGGGATCTCAGGCCCTGGGTCTCGGCACCCCTGTTCTATGAGATTTTGTTTTGTTTATTAAAATTGCTGCTCCGCTCTCTTGAACCTAACTATTTAAATTTGGCTTCCCTTCCGCTGTCCCCAAACTTGTGCAGGACAGACCTTCCTTGATGAAGGCCCGCGACCCCCACAAGCTCAGTCCCAAGGTAACTGAACCTGCCGTGTGGGGGTGGCCCTAGGATTCAGTGGGAGAGCCACCATGATACAACAATTATTAGCGCTGTTAGAACCATGTGAGGCAGAAGCCACCTTAGCAGTTTCTGGAAATCGGTCCGATGAAGAACCCAGAGTGTGTCTGCGTCTGTTTCTCGTTTTTTAATTTTTCTCTGGAGCCTCCTAGATCCGATCACCCTGAGATGGCAGGAGAACCCTTGTGGAACATTGTCAGCCCTGAGTTACCTCATGACTGACAGCTCTTTGCAGTGGGGACCAACAGCCATCTGCCAAGTGGCCCCTAAGGGTGCCTGCCAAGAGAAGTGAGGCTCCAGGGAGCAGGAATTGAAAATAACCGAGTTTTCACACGCATGCACAGATGTGCACACACACATGCACACACCCAACCAGTACCCTCAACAAGGTTCAGATATTGAGCTGTAAAGACCGAAATCCTCAAGGGTATTCCAGAAATAATTGCATTGGAGTGGGCCTGCGGAGTCCGTGCCCCTTAAAGCTAGAGGAACCCACATCCCATCACGTGTCACGTCCTTATCCATAAACAGTTGACAGGGATCTCAGAGAAGCCCAGTCTATAGTTACACGATGCATTGCTCTTCTCGACAGGACCGTCCATGCCCCGGTGCGATCTGCCTCTCCTCCAGTCACTCTTGGGCTGCGCTGCCTGGCAAATGGCAGGAAGATGGGCAGGATTTCCTCCAGCCGGCCTCCCCGCCATGCCTTAGATCCACAACCCTGCCCCCAGTCCCTGGAGCCCCACTGAGGTACGTACCACAAACTCTGCGTATCACCCACGCCGCCTTCCTGCTGCCGTGACTGCCCAGGACGTTTCCTGGGCTCTTCAGACAGTGCTAAGAACACAGCCCGTTCACCTTTCTATTTTCTGCACATTTACTGACCTTCAGTACTTCCTAAAACCTTGAGGTTTTAGGCTGCTTCTCTAGCAAGACCCAGAGAGTGGAAAAAATAATATCAATTCCGTATGTATTTAGTGCTTCCAGGGTCCGAGAAGTTTTTTTAAGCCTTTAATGAGCTCTGCTTTTCATGGAAATTAACGTGAGGCCTGCAAGTGTTTATTGTTGTTGTTGTCATGTTAGGGAGGCTGGGGTTCAGAGCGGGTTATTCACTTGCCCTCCGCTGCCAGACAGATGACAGAGCTCTGTTGGAGCACAAATCCATCTTGACTGCAAAACCTGAGTCCTTGAAAGTATCAAAAATAACAAGAGCCGACACATCTGACGCCCGTCTGACTGGATGCCGGGTCCAAGCCAAGCATTTAACATGCCTTTCTCGCTTCCTTCTTGTATATATCCTGGGAGCTGTGTGCCACTCTACCCGTTTTAGAGATGAGGTCACTGAGGCCAGGGGCGATTAAGCACTTGGCCTGAGGAGGCATGGCTGGTGGGTTGGAACAGCAGGGATCCCAGCCCCACTGTCAGGATCACAGCTCTTAACCGAATGCTATGGAAGCTTGTTACAGAGATTTCATAGAGGAACTCTGACCCACACTGACTTGTGGTCTCAAAAAGGCTCCCCATACCCCCAAATCCTGTTACCGAAAAACCACGTCCAATTAAGAAAAAAAAAGTCAATAGCAAGACAGGTAAAACAGTTTGATACTTGTATCCTTAGGGGTACAATTCAGATCCTTCTCTTATTCCTGAAACATCTGGAAACATAGCAGTATCCCCCCCTCCCCCGCCCCGTGGAGACGTCTAGGCCCCCACACGGCCCGAGCTGCTACCCTACTTTTTTCTCCCAACTGTGTGTGTTCGGGATACTGGGGTTTTCCTACAGTATCCTGTGCCAGAATCCCAAGTTACTCAGGATTTTTACATCAGGCAAGAAAGCAGGGAATCTCTCCCTTGCCCCTACCTGTTACCCAATTACAGCTTCTAGAATCAATTCCCAATTGAAAGAGGAGGCGGCGTGTGTCCAGCCCTTGTCCTGGCTCAGTGGAGATGCTCCCGGAGTGGGGAGCCTGAGCCCTAGCATTGCCCAAGACTGGGCACCAGGGATGAGGCCAGCGGCTAGAAGCACACTGCCTTTCTCCCGGGGAAGAGTGACCATAACGTGGCTGCCACCACTGGCCAGGAAAGGGGTTTGTGGTACCCTGTCCCTCCATGCCCAGCAGCTCTCCGAGACAGCACCCAGCCCCCGCGACCTCCCGGTGCACTTCAAAACTGTCACTGGGGACCTTAACTCAGCTCCCACCCAGAGCTAACCCGCTCTGCATCTGTGTAATGCTGTTCCCCAGAGGCCGCTGCTGACAGCCGGAACCCCTGCCCCAGTGCCTACTCGGCTGGCCACCTGGCCAGTTCCTTTCAGCGCCAAGAAACATTATGTCCACATCTGGGTTCAAGTACGTGCCTTTCCCTTGCTCGCCGAGTGTCCCTAGGGCAAGTCACTTCCCCGCTCCGGAATCCCATCTCCCCCTCATGAGTTGGGGATTATAAATACCCTCTTTGCAGGGACCTGTGACAGTCCATTGAGCTAGCCCAAGTCCCTGGCACAAAGAAGATGCAGCCTACATATTGAGTCAGACCCTGTGCTCTAGAAGGCCCAGTGCATGGAGGTGGTGGCATCATACTTGAACTCTAAGCCAGGCTTGGGGCAATCACTCGGAAGTGGACACAGAGGCTTTAAATCTTTTTTTTTTTTTTTTTTTTTTTGACACTGTGATGCAGGGACATTCTCTGTATACGTTTCTGAACGAAAGCAGAGAAACAGACTCCTTTTTTTCCTATTGTGCCTTTCAAACATGCCTCCAAAAAGGCTGTCTCTGTAAACTGTAACAGAGGTTCTAATGCCTTATGGCCACAGCCCTCAGTCGTTGTAAATCTCGATGTCTAACTGCTATGGGGGAAAAAATCAAAACAGTTGGCCTGATTCAGGGGACTCCAAAGGCAGCCGCTCCAAAGGCGTGGTCAGGATGCCCGGCACGGGTCCATTCATCCAGTGCTTGTCAAGGAAAAAGCCTGTGAAGACAACCTGATTCTCTCTCTGTCCGTGTTCTTTATATCGGGATGTTGGGACGATCACAGTAATCAGTAAGGAGACAAAACGAGCTGGAACAACATGTGGAGAGCTGGCAGCAAGATCAGGTGTAGGCTGGGGTCTGGGTGAGGGGGTGGGTGGCGAGTAAAGAAGACCTTTCTTGGTGGACCAACACCAACGACCACTTGGTGTCCCTGATTCCAACCGAGGCTTGAAAATCAGGTCTTTCCTCACAGGCCATGCTCCAAAGAGTTTGTAGGAGCCTCCCCATGGTCAAGAAATTGCGAAAGTCTTGATAGACCCTTTTAAAAAAGGAAAGCTTTTAAAATATGACAGATCTGGCAGTGGATCAGAGCAATTGAAGTCTTTTCCGCCATGACCCAAGGATTTGCATTTGCAGGACCCTCGCTCTGGTCTAAGAGGCCACTGTCCTTGTTGCTCTGCCTTCCCCTCACCGGTTGGTGGGTGCACGCGAGGGATGGAGGGAGCCCTAAGCCGTGTCGCGTGTGAAGCCTTGGCGGCTGCCTTCCTCAGCCTGCCTGTGGGAGGAATCCAAAGGCCTCAAGTAATTGTCTCGGAAGCACCGATTCAGAGAGAGTGCTTTATAGGAGGCAAGATTCCCTTAGCCTCATCCTGCTGAGTCCACAATTTGCAGAAGCTCAGAATGAAAATAATGAGGAACTAAGCGTCAGGGGCCTTGCAAGCCAGTCTCTCTGTGAATGCCCGGCGTGCCAGCCACTTCCAGAAGGCCTCACCTTCAGGGTAGAGAGGCCCTCGAGGCCACCTGGGAGCAGCTAGGAGTCCAGATCAAATGGCAGTGAAGCAAGAGGAGCAAACACTGGTACAGCGGAAAGACTTGGGACCCAAGGGGCTCAGACTCATAACTCAGCCACTCACCTGCTGTGTGACCTCCAGATACTCTCTCTGCCTCTCTGGGCCTCCCCAGGAGAGGGTCATATGTATACCTTGACCTACTGAATTCCCGTGACAGCACTTTGAGATGGCCTATGAGTGTTCTGCAAGAGCACACCCTGGTGGCTTAAAAACAGAAATTTATGTCCCCACAACTCTGTAGACAGAAAATCCAAGTTCAAGGTATCGGAGGGGCTGGTTTCTCCTGAGGCCTCTGGCTGACCATCTTCCCACTGTGACCTCACATGGTTCTTTCTCCGTGTGCGTACATCCCTGGTGCCTACCACGTCCAAATTTCCTTCTAGAAGGATACCGGTCAGATTGGATCAGGGCTGACTCATACAACCTTATTTAACCTTAATCAGCTCTGTAAAGGCCCAATCTCCACATACAGTCACTATCTGAGGTCCTGGGAGGTTCTCACATCAACATGTGACTTTGGGAAATACACGTATGTGTCATAAGAGATGGTGAGTTCTTTTATGCCCCCATTTTACAGATTGAAAACTGAGTCTTGGAAATGCATAGGAACCTGCCTCCAGTCACACAGCTGAGAGTCACAGCCGGGCCTTTGCCATTTCGACTCTCTGGCTTGTTCTTTACATACCTGACACTGCCCGAGTATAAAGGGGAATTGAACAAATGTCCTAAGTGATGTGCGAAGGGCTCTGATTTGAAGGAACCCCAAAGAACATTCCTTCTCCCCTGGTTGGACACAGAGCCTAAACTACTACTGTTAGTGTACTTATAGGGATGTCTGAGTTCACTCGATAATATCCAGAGGAGTTATCAGAAAGCTATCCTTGATCACTTCCATTGACGGGGAGCTCATTTCCTCACAGTATATCTTGTGATCTTATCTCTCACCCAGAGACCCCTGAGAAATGATAGCATTTACGCAGGAAACTAACCAACAAAGCAGGTTCTCATTTGTCCACTCCCCACAACTCATGAAGCAAGGATACCTTGTCATCTATCAGCCGTGTGTGGCTCCAATAAGATTATACAAATGGAGCATAAAGGCCTCCTCATTGGAGAAAAAACAAGTGCTCAGGAGCCAGAACCCCTGGGGGCAGAACCCCGGCTTTGCCACTTGGTATGACCTTGGGAAAATCCCACGACCTTCCTGAATCTGAGCTCCCTCACCTGTGGAATGGAGCCAGTCCCTCATGGGATGAAAGAATGAGTAAAATGCCCTGACGGAGTTGAAGAGAGAGAACAGTCTCACCTCCCCCCATCACATGCCCGCCACCGTCCCTCCCCACCTCCCTGCTTGTCTTTCCTCTCTCCCCATCCAGACCCCTCTGCCACAGAGCGTCTGCTCACACCCCATGCGCACACTGCTCAGTAATCCGCTCGCTTTTCTACCTCTCACTCTGATGCTATCAGAATGCTCTGCCACTCTGCTCGCCAAGATCTGTTTTAATCTATCAGTGGTGCCTGGGCCAAAATTTGAATGATGGAAAGTAAGCGCATGTGGGGGGGTCCAGATGACAGGGATTTGAGGCAGGGTTTTACTTATTCATTTTTTTTACCATGTAACAAGGACAGACATTTGAAATAAAGCTAGGAATCGTTTTTAAATTCCATCAATGGAGATAGGAAAATTGATTTAGTGTCCAATTAAAAGCCCATATGTTCGAAGTGCTACCATTGACGGGGAAGCTTTACAGACACATCTTTAATGCATAATTCATGGCAAAGGGGTATGATTTATTTATGTTTATCGGTGAGGATGGGCTGAGCAGGAGCTATTTTAAACAAATAGTTTTACTGCCTGGAAAACTAAAAGAGGCTCAATTTCTATGTTTCTACTGAAAGCACGACTGATGTGGACTCAGCCCACCCATGTGCTCCGTGAGGACAGCCCCTCCCCTGACTCCAGGGAGCCCCAAGAATGCCCCAGAAGGCTCCGAGCCCACTCCCTGGGGCACTGCTAGAGCATCGTTCCCAGGAATGCCGGGGAGAATTCCCAAATGGGGGTGATCGTTGTGTCTGGACCTCCTAGGGCAGTGGTGAGGACAAATGGGATGACATCATCGGGAAGTGTGGCCTGGAGCTTGGGAGAACGCATGGGCACCAGGCAGGGCAGCAGCACTGCCCCTCTCTCCCCACCGGTGCAGCCTCATGGTCAAGAACATCAAACATATCCCTGGACTTGAGCAAGTTCTGGACCCTGGGCCAGTCATTGAACTCCCCTCGGTGTCAGCTCACTCATCTGTCGAATGGGTTGATGATGGTGCCCTGTCTCATGCTGTGTGCAGGGATTATAATAATCACATATGTCTTAATGCGCGTTCCCCAAAGGCAGTGTGGTTACCCCCACTCAGCAGACAAGGCAGAGGACCCCGCATCCCCAGCTCATGCCCGTGGTTCTGACGTAATTACTTAATATCCCCTTCCTGCACCATGTCTCTGTCCAGATAACACATCCTGTGATGATCCTCAAGAAGAAAACATCGGAGCGAGCCAAGTAACTTGTCCCAAATCACATAACAGAACTAGGACTCACACCCAGCACTGAATCATGCTCTCCTCTTCCCACCACACTTGCCTCAGCTTCCCCTTCTGCCTGTTACCCTCATTGTCCTTGGAAGAGGCTCTGGCCGGGCTCCAGGCCACGTGGATCCCACAGGAGAAGTGTGAGGCCTTTCTCAGGACCACGGGGGTCCTGAAGGGCCGCTGCTCGCAAGCCACGTGGCTGGGCTGGGTCGCACCCACATTACGCTCAGCATTAGTCACCCTTCAATTACGAATGTCCAAATCAAGCCTGAGACAGGACCTGGATGCAAATCCTTTATGGGGGGGTGGGTGGGGGGGTGAGAGGAAGCCCTGGGGGAGCGGCTAAGAAGTGAGGTGGGGCAGGGAGAAAACCAACGCGGAGTGCATTCGCGCAGAACCCGTCATGGGGGTCGGGAGCTTCCGACGCTGCAAACCGTCTGAAAAGCACATCCGAACGATCGCGCTAAGCAGCAAGGAAGCTGGGTGCTTACCCTCCAACCCGCATCGCACCCCCCCCCATTGCGGATTGCGCCTGCGCATGCGTGCTTGTCTGCCCGGGGCGCGGGTGAAGGATGCGCAGCCGGCCGGCCGCGAGCACCTCTCGGTGTCAGAGGAAAGCGCCAGCATGCGTGGGAACTGGGACCCTGGCCAGAGCCGCGGGCCCTGCGACAGGAGGTCAAGTGCTAGCGTCTGCGCAGTAGCTGTCCCGGGTCCCCGGGAAGGACCTGTGACCGGGGCCCCCGCCGCGAGTATTCCCGGCGCCAGGATCCACGCCACGCGGTGCGGGGAGAGCGTGGTCTGAGACGACACGGAAGAGACAAGGGTTCCGCAAGGACGAGGTCGAACTTTGGAGCTGGCCCTGCGGACACCGGGAAGCTTCTGAAGAGCTCTAAATCTGGAGCAGGCATCACACCAGCGCTCCCAAAGCGTCAGCGGGCTGCTCCGCGGTGAATCGCCTGCGGGGTCCCGAAGCGTGTTGGCAGCACAGACAGCGAGGGCTTCGTGGCCGAGAAGTCGTTCTGAAGCAGGACTTCAAGCAGGGGCACGTTCGCCTCACTAACCCACTCGGGGACATCCGGCAAGGTCTGGAGGTATTTTTGATCGCTGCAAGTGGGGCGGAGACTGCTAGTGGCATCTAGTGGGTAGAGGACAGGAATGCGGCTGCTTGTCCTCCGAGGCACCGGGCGGCCCCAGCAGCAAACGCCCCCGAGTGCAGAGCCTGAGACATCGTGCTGTAAGGGATTCTGCAGGAGAGCGGGACTGGCCAAGGGGACTGAGGCACAGCGGCCAGACAGGATGCCAGGCAAGGTCCCACGGGAGAAGGAAGGAGGGGCTCGTGGGGTGGAGGTGAGCAGGGGCCCAGAGTCCCTGGGAGAACAGCAGGTGCTGGCCACCACGGCAGAGAGGGAGCTGGACCAGTAACCGCACAGGACAGGACGTGAATAACCCCGCCTTGCACTCCGTCCAGGAGAAGCTGCCTGGATCAGGGTCGAGGCTACCAGGCCGGAGACAGCGGTCCATCGGCGATGCCTGCCACAGCCACGGGAGTGGTGCCCGTCACCCCCTGCGCATTCTTGCACAAAGTTCGTTTTTCCTTCTTTGGGCGGGGGGGCGGGGCGAGAGGGGGGGGCAGGGGTGATGACTTCGCTGGTTTATTACCGAGAGGCTCCACGAAGCGCCTGCACAGGGAGACAGAGCTCAGGAGCTGGGCTGTACGGACGTGGAGCTTTCCATAGTAGGAACGTCCCAGAGCCTCCCACTCCCTCAGGTGCCGGTGCAGGTGACGGAACGCGAAGCAGTCCGTGGGTCAAGGTGAGGCAGCGTGAAATGGTGTGTCTGCATCTGTGCCCCATTTGTACAGTACTAATGTGGCTCACGTGTGCACTGACATGGAAAGGCCACCTCGCTCCAGGTCTGGGAGAAACCCTACAACTTGGGGACCTCCCCACACCTCTGTCCCCATCTTCTCTCCCCTGTGAACTGCCCTGCGGGGTCTTCCCTCCTCCCTCTGCCAGGACTTCCCCCCTTCTGTTCCCCCCAGCGGCAGACTGTCCCACGTGTCCTCAGCTCTCCTGGGAAGGAATCCGCTCTGCTTCTTGGTAGCAAGCATTAGAAGAGTACGTTTGGGAAGGTGGTCTGTTTGATCCTGAACAAGAAACCGTTTCCACTCTTTAAGTTCAAAGAGTACAACAAGAGAGAAGGACTGTTTTTTAATTGCTGGCAGGCCTGATGGTGAACTCCCGGAACGGGGTCCACAGACCACCTGCCTCCCCAGACCCCAGTTTCGCCAGAGCAGCGCTCTAAAGGATTTGTCTCTGAGCTCTGGAAATGTCTCTGCCCCCTGCCTTTTCAGACCACTTGCAAGTTAAGGATTTCCTGATACTATTCTAACTTCATTCATTCCTTTAAAAATTTTAAAAAAAAACAACTTCTTACTGAGTACCAGTTCCATTCAGGTCCCCTGTGGTGTGCTGGCCTTTGAGATCAATCCAAGTCTGTTCCTCCTCCAAGAACCCGCAGGTGGTTGTGGGTTAGGAAGTCAAGAGAGGCCCAGGGTCTGTGGGGGACCCAGGAGGAGGTCTCCCCTGGGCCGAGGATGATCAGGGCTTATCTAAGTGAGAAGAAGCAAGGAGAAGGGAAGCCAGCCAGGCAGAGGATGCATAAAGGCTCGGGCACACGGAAGAACACAGAACACTCCTCTGCATCATACAGAATGCTTACACGTGGGAGACCTCAGGGTTGGCACCCAACCTCCCCCTCGACCACTGCCCCGAGGGGTCAAGAAGGTGAAGCTCTAGGACATAAATACATGGACAGTCACATCTCCATGCCTGGCTACACGCTCAGCTTCCCAGGACCCAAAAATCAGGAGGGTGAGTTTGGACCTTCCAGGGAAGAATTCATTTGTTCATCTAATACGTAAACATTCACCGAGCGGCTCCTATACATCGAGCCCTGAGATGATTCTGGGGATAAAATGGCAAAGCAAATCTGCAAGGTATCTCCTTCTGGAGCTCACAGTCAGCCCTCACATCCCCACGGATAACAAGCCCCAGGTCCTCTAGGCCAGGCCCCTGGGAGCTCCTGGGGGCGAGGACAACACAGCGGCTTTGAGGACATTCTCCCGGCGGCTCTCAGGGGCTCGTCTGGGTCTCTCGAGGCTCCAGCAGCATATCCCGCTGACCCAGCAGTTTTTCCAGGGAGGATCACAGGCTGCCTGAACAGGCCAAGAGTGAGGGACGAAGCCTGCCGCAGGGACCTCAGGGTGTCCTGTAGAAATGCAGAGCATTCAGCAGTGAGCTGCGAGTCCCAGGCAACGCAGGCCTAGCTGGGCTGCAGAGCCAAGAATGACTGCTGAGAGGAAAACCAAACAGCACACATTCTGGTTGGTCGCAGGAATGTTCTTGTCTCCAGAAAAGCCTCAACCCGGGCTGGTTCAAATGCAGAACTGCTTTGTGGAAACCTCCGCTTCCTTCCTTCCGGCTCTCGTTCAAAGGCCAGCTGATTCCTTTGTTTGCAGACTCCAGGCTTTTTCAGGACACAAATCTACTGTTAGCTCCTCGGTGATTAGAGGCTTTGTAAAGGCCAGTGAACTCTCCCGGGATGATGATTTCCTCTGAATCTCCCAGACCCCGGGGCTGCCTGGAATTCACCTTCATCCATTAGCATCTTCGCAAGCACTCCTGACCCTGGAGTAATCATCATCATCATAGGGTATCATCCACCGCCGTTAATTGAGACCCTGGCATGTGTGTGCTCTGTGACAATCACACGGAGGTCTCCGATGCTTCTGACCCTCCCACTTAAGCCCTTGAGTTTGGTCCTCCTGGGGGATACTGTGGTGTTCCCCCGACGTCTCTCCTTTGGGGCCCGAGGCCCTCATTGCTCCTGCTCGCAGGAATATCACTGGCTGACCACTCTTGGCCAGGCTCTTTCCCAGGAATTACACCCCCCACCCCCCCGTGTGGAAGGGACCAGGCTCCCCAAGGTCGCATGTTTACTCCCTGGGGGTTTGCGGGGGGCAACCTGAACCCATTGCCTGCATCCCAGCTCCCAAGTAGCTGGTGATGTTGTGACAGGATGAGGTCTCTCTCAAAACTGCCTGAAACGGTTGAGCTCCTCCCTGTGCCCCATCAACTTCCCTTACTCTTCTCCAAGTGTAGATTTCTAGAACATTCCCCACTAAACCTGCCTGCAAATCCCCACCTCAGAGTCTTTCCCAGGGAACCTGATCCCCCCCACAGTAGATTTTATCCCATCTCTTCTGCATAACAAAATAAAACGGGAGCTCAGAGAGGTGGTGTGACTTGCCCAAGGCCACACAGCCAGGAAATACAGGGAGGTACTAGACTCCAACTGCAAAGCTACTTCAAAGGAGTCTATCCTCTCACAGAATGCACACCCTTCCCTTCTTATTCCAGGAAATGCTCGTTCATATGCCCCTTTGCCCCTGCAGTGAATCACTCACTGAATCCCTTTTCCTAGCACTGCTGGGAAGAGCTCCAGGCACAGGACAAGGGATGCCCTTTCTAACTCTCCCGGTGTCAGGTTATCAAGACAGAAGCTTGGCAGACAGAAAATCGTGTCAAAGTCCGTTGGAAAATGCTCTGCAACCCTCAGGGGCAAAATGGTCACAAAAATTCATTTTCTCCAAATCAAATGGATTCAGACTCTGAGCTCCCATTTGCCGAGGGAGCAAGAAATGAAGTTTCTAGATGTTTTGCCATCTCTCCTCCATGCAAAATTCTCCCCATTGCCCAGTGCCTGGAAAACAGAGGAGGAACAGGGACCCGCCGCAGACGGGGGAGGGGGACACCTGCTGAACCCTCTTCTCAGCCATCCCTGGATGCTGACGCCCAGAAGGGCTTCCAGAAGCAATGGCCAGGGTGTCCTGTGCATGGACCACAAGCCCAGCCACACGGGGTCTCTCCACGGCTTTCCCTGTTCACCTTTGCAGAGATATCCTGAGAGGATCACTCATCTTCACTGACGGGATTTTGGAAAATAGGTGAGGTTGGGCAGGGTGAGGTCCAGAGTCGACGACCAAGAAAGAATTCTTGAGACATCTTTGGTGCAAAATAGTGGCTTATTAAGGCACAGGGACAGGACCTGGGGACAGAAAGAGCTGTTGCCCCTGGGTTGTGGGAGGTGGCTGATTATATACTTACTGTGGGTTTAGGGGAGACGAGGAAAAGGGAGGTTTCAAAAGGATTTTCATATATTAAAGAAGACTCACAGGATACCTGAGGCCTTGCCATTGTTGAGTTAAGGCTGTTTTCCCCTCAGCGAGGTATTAACGCGAAGATAAGTGGGAGCTTCCTGGGGGAACATTCCACTCTGCGCGCCTCAAGCATCTGTCAATGGGTCGCAGGTTATAAGGACATTTAGTTGTGTCTACGTTTCCTCTGGAAGCTGGCTTCTTGATAGGAATGTTTTGTTCTTATAGATTGCAAAGGCATTTGTAAACTGAGGGAGACTCCCGTCTTGCAGGATTGTTGACCATTTGTTTTTCCTTTCGGGCAGCCAGGCATGCCTGAGCACTGTCAGTCACCTCTGTCCTTCCCGTGGGGAGGGGAGGGTTGTGGGCTCGCCTTCTGTTCCCTCATCATTCACCACCTGTGGGACCCCCCCCCCAGATCCGCTCCCTCGTTCAGCCAGGGACCCCACCCCATCCCCACACTGGAGCCACTGTGATCTCTTCCAATTCCGGAGACTCTCTTCTTCAGAAAACCCACCTCTGTCACCTCATAAGGAGGTAAAAGTAGAAAAACAAAGTCTCACCCGTTCTTCCCAGGAATTCCAAGGCTTCCCGAGGAAGCCCCATGGGCCATTATTCAAAGACTTGTTGGCAGAGTAGTGTCCTGGGGCCACTGTCACAGATGACCACAAGCTCAGTGATTTAAAACACTGCAAATGTAGGGCGCCTGGGTGCCTCCATCGTTGTTAAGCGACTGCCTTCGGCTCGGGTCGTGGTCCCAGGGTCTTGGGATCGAGCCCCACACTGGGCTCCCTGCTTGCCAGAAAGCCTGCTTCTCCCTCTCCCACTTCCCCTGCTTGTGCTCCCTCTCTCAGTGTGTCTCTCTCTGCCAAATAAATAAAATTTTATTAAAAATCAAATGAAATACTGCAAATGTATTATCTTACAGTTCTGGCGGTCAGAAGTCTGAAATGAGTCCCATTGGGCTAAAATCAGGAAGTCAACAGAGCCGTCCCCTTCTGGGGGCTCTGGAAGAATCTTTTTCTCTGCTTTTTCCAGCGTCTCGAGGTGCCTGCTTTCCTCGGCTCACAGATCCTTCCTCTGTCCTTGGGGACTGCAGTGTGGCGTCTTCCGATCTCTCTCTCTCTCTCTCTCTCTCTCTCTCTCTCTCTCTCTCTCCCCCCCTCCCCATCACATGTGCCACCCTCATGCTGTCCCATTATCTGCCCTGATCTCCTCCTTCCTCTTATAAGGACCCTAATGATCTCAGGGGACCCACTCAGATGATTCAGAAGATTCTCCCCATTTCAAGACCCTTGGCTTCATCACTCGGTTAGAAGTCCATCAACATGTCTAGTGGGTCCGTCTGGCCCCCGCCCGTAACTCCAACACTAGTTGGTAGTGGGTCTTCCCATTCTGCAGGACCCACCACCACCCTTCCCACCCAGACCCCCAGGGGTCAGGAACTGCACGTATGTCCCTCGGCGACTCCACCAAGGCACCTGGTGTGTGCTCTTCCCCCTGAGCTCGTGGTCATCACGGCAGTAAACATTCAAAGGCAACAGACACTGAGGACCATCTAGTCCTGCAGGGTCCAGTCCTGGAGCCACGGGCCACGTGTGGCTCTGAAGCCCCCATAACATGGCTCTTCCAAATGGAGATGGGCTTCAAGTGTCAAATCTACACCAGATTTTGTAGATTTACAACAAGTTCGAGTGAGGGACCATAAAAAGACGAGGGGGAGCCTTACATGCACGTCAACAAGGGGAGAAGCCAGGCTCAAAAGGCTCTGTGCTGTCTGATTGCAACTGTATGACATTGTCAAAAAGTCAAAACTGGAAAGAAAAAATCAGTGGTTGCCACAGATTAGAGGAGGGACAAACGGGGAGCACAGGATTTTCAGGGCAGTGGAAGCATTCCATAAGGCACTGTAATGCTGAAGATACGTTATTATACATCTGCCTGATAGAATAAACAATAACCCATAGAACGCCCAAGACCACAAATGAACCTAAGGTCATTTAGGGGCTTTGGGTGACTATGATGTGTCCCTGTAGGGGTATCTGGTATGAAGATCCCACGCTGGTGGGGATGTTGGTAGTGGGGCAGGCTGTGCCTCTCTAGGGCAGGGGCTGGGCAGGGAATTTCTCTGCCTTCCCCTCAATAATGCTGCGAACCCAAAACTCCGCTAAAAGATAATGTCTGCTCCTTTTAAAAGATTTATTATTTGAGAGAAAGCACACGCACGAGCGGATGGAGGGGCAGAGGGAGAGAATCTTCAAGAAGGATTCCCACTGAGCGCAGACCCTGACGCAGGGCTCGATCTCATGCTCTGTGAGCTCATGAGCTGAGCGGAAACCAAGACTTGGACGCTCAACCGACTGCGCCACCCAGATGCCCGAAAAATATGTCTATTTTTAAAACCCTATAAAAAGAGAAGGAAAGATAATGTTTTTATGTCAGTTCCATGTGGTGATGATAATATTTTGGATATATTAAGCTAAATAAAATGCATTACTTAAATTTTGATGTCGTCTGTTTCTTTTTACTTTTCTCATGTGTCTAAGAGAATTTTAAGTTATATAAAATTATGTAATTCTGTAATTATGTAAAATCATATTTGCGGCTCATTTGATACTGCTGTTTGACAGTACGGGTCTGATCAATTGGTTTCTACAGAGCTGTCGTCTTCCCTCAGCCCTTGGGAGTGCTGGCCACTTCGCTCCCCCATAACCCAGAGCCAGTCACAGTCCCCAGTACAGAACAGACGCTGTAGTCAATGTTTGCTGGATGAATGGGACACCAGCCAGATAGGTGAGCCCTTCACTAGGCTGGGAACAGCCCTCAGGTGCTACACCTGTCACCCTCCTCTCGCCCGAACCCTCTGTCCTCACCTTGTGCCCTCTCTGTGAAATCAACGTGCTGCATACCGGGGGGAATATTTTGACAATGTCCTCAGAATCCATCCTGGCAACGTGTCCCCTGTTGCTCAGCCTGGGGACCTTTTTGGGGAACTGTAAACGTCCCAGCCCCTCCAGCAGAGCAAGCTCCCAAAATGTAGTCCCTTCGTGCTCAATATTTCATTGATAGTCCTTTTCATTCTTCTGGTGTTTCTGAATGGTAATCATGCAGGAATTCATATCCCCACTTACAGGCGAAAGACTAGGAAGAGAAATGTCAAGGAGCTTGCTGAAAGGTCACAGAGGATATTTGCTTTCCCAGATCCCATTCCCAAGCAGGCAGACATCTCGCTCAACCAGAGAGAAGAAGGTGGAGTGTAGTCCAGCCAAGGTTTGTTTTGCTTTATTATATTTTGCTTTATTTCCTCTTTCTGATTATAGAAGTAATACATCATCATTATGGGAAGTTTGAAAGGCGATGAAGAATGTAAGGAAGCCAGACAACATAGGCCTTTCCATCCCGCCGTTCAGCCACAGTCAAATAACAGCCCGTTTCCTTGCAGGCTTTGTTTTCAGGGCTCTTTACATAATGTGGAGTGTCTGCCACAGTTTCTCCGCCCTACTTTTTTATTCAGTATGATAGCTAAATATTTACAGTATCATTTCAGATTCTTCATGGGACAAGTTAAATGCCATATGCCACACAATAGGGCCTTGCTCTCCCTTGTTATGGATAAATCTTTGCATCATCTTAGGCTGTTTCCAGAATAGAGACCAAGAATTAGAGTTGCTGAGTCCAAGGGCAAGTATGCGTGTGAAGCCCTTGACCCACCCTGCAAGACTTGTAAGGAAAGAACTGATCTTGCCAACATGGCCCCGGGGGCCACATTGGCATTCCCCAGGCTCCCTGAGAAAATGAGTAAGGACTCGCTAATTCTGCCCTTTCACAGACCATGGAAAGATCTTCTGAATCACTGGGCTCAGAACAGATCGCCCCAGAGAGCAGTGTGGAGGGATCATCCACTCCCTGGGGAATTTGTGAGAGAAGTCAGAACTTCCTTTTGTTGCAGGAAATGGGATCCAAACTAAACTCACACCATCTACTGGAGAACACAAATTTTTGGTTCGTATGGCTTGGGAAGAATACTTCAGAAAGAAGTGAAAGCAGAGCTCCAGGGATGCGGCCCCCAGGCGATGGGACCAGCGACCAGCCGGGACTTAACATCGTAGAAACATCTCTCTCACGCTCCCCCTCTTCCTGTCTCTTTCTCTCCTCCCCCATCTGTTTATCACTTCCCCCTTCTCTCCTTATTTTCGTTACCTTCCACTACAGACAGGTCTTCTCTTCGTCGTGGGGAAAAGCTAACTGCCAGCATCTACAATTTACATCCCCCTTTATATTTACAGCCAAAAGCCTAAGTGTCTTTCCTCTAGCATCTATATATCAATTCCAGGGAAGAACTCTCATTGGCTCTGCTAAGGTCACGTGCTCCCCTAGTGAGCCAATTACTGATGCCCAAGGAATAGAGCCCAGTGATTGGTCGGACCTGAGACATACGCCAATCTCATTGGACAGATCTTTTACCAGATGAAATCTCATGGTCATCTTTTTTCAGCCATAGCTTCGTCATTGAAACGTGCTCATTTGTACCCACAGGCTCCGAGAACATCTGCTTATGAGAGCAAGGGCGTGGACATTCGATGCGAGTTGTCAAAGCCAGAAGCCACTCCTTAAGGTAAATTCAGAATTTCACTTTTAAAAACTAGAAGATGACAGAAACACACAACTGATGGGCCACCCACCGTTGATTGATTCCAAACAGATACCGCGTAATTATGCTTTTACCTGGAGATCGCACATGGCAGACGACAAATGTTTCTCTGCAATTATCTGATTTTGTGTTGCCTGATTTAGATGTGCAAGTTGCCAGGAAAGAGCGCTTATCCATAAATATGAAATTACCTATGTATGTTATCCGGTTATAAGACAATCAGTAAACAGAGTATTTAAGGAAAGCGTACAGTAATTAGGAAGGCGTGCTGTCAGGGGGACAAGTTACCTAAGCAGGTAATGATGTAGCTTAACATTGGTTTCTATTTAAATGTCATTCATCTGCGGATAGGAAGATAGTCTGCAGCTTTTAATTAAGTCACAGAATTTCCCAGGTTTGCTGTGCATTAGGTGGAAGGTGGTTTTAAGTTCTTTCTCTTTTACAGTGGGGTGAACTGAGGCTTATTTCTCTGGCACAGAACCTGGAAAGAAGGGTTATGAAATCTTCAATAGAATTTTCCACATCCTTTATATCTGCCTTCTATGTAAAATGCAGTACTTTTTCTAAATGTAAAAATTTACTGAGTTGGGGCACCTGGGCGGCTCCGTCGTTAAGCGTCTGCCTTGAGCTCCGGTCGTGATCTCTGGGTCCTGGGATAGAGCGCCACATCGGGCTCCCTGCTCAGCGGGGAGTCTGCTTCTCTCTCTCCTATTCCCCCTGCTTGTGTTCCCTCTTTTGCTGTGTTTCCCTCTGTCAAATAAATAAAATCTTTTTAAAACAATTTTTTTTTTTTTACTTAGAGTTGACTTCAGACTGAGACGGGACAATGGAGCAGATAGACACTTAGGAGTGTTGATTGCCTACTGTGTGCTTGGTACGGTGCAAAGCACGTCCCACCTTTCCTCTCCTTAGGCCCACCCTGCCTTTTATGGAGGCTGAACCCAAGGCTCCAAGGGCCGACTCTGTACGCCCAAGGTCACACAGCTCGGGAGCAGCAGAGCTTCCAAGGGCCGACTCTGTACGCCCAAGGTCACAGAGCTCGGGAACAGCAGAGCTTCCAAGGGCCGACTCTGTACGCCCAAGGTCACACAGCTCTGGAGCAGCAGAGCTTCCAAGGGCTGACTCTGTACGCCCAAGGTCACACAGCTCGGGAGCAGCAGAGCTGGAATTTGCAATCAAGCCCGTTGGTCTCCACGGTCCGCGTTCTAGCTGCCACAGCATGGGCTCGTGGGCTGGCTGCTAGAAGGAATAGAAGCCAAAGTTTTCTTCTGTCAGGTTCCATGATGCCAATTTTTGTGGCTCTACTCATAAATGGCACAAAAATAGCATCTGGTGAATCAGGGCTCATGGGAACCAAGTTCTGCTGGGTGGTTCTGTCATCTGTTGGATTTTGCAAGACAAAACCTGTAGGAGCGATCTCATTTGCTGCAGACATAATGTCTTCCCTTGAGGCTGGCAGGCTGCAGAGCTCAGCACGCGGGCCAGAGTCCACAGAGTACAGATTTTGGACTCAAATCAACCAGACTTCACCATTGCCCTGCTGCGGCTATAGCTGGGGATATGGGCAATAATTTCTCGTCTCTGCACCCTAGAACTCTTACCTGTAAATTGAAGTAAAAAAACATTACCACACATTACTTCGCTGAAATTACTACCTGAATTTTATTTACGTATGTTATATACTTGGACCAGAGCACATAAACTGGATGTTTTGCCCTTCCTCATACCCAGTTAGTTCGAAATGTCTGAAATGGATTAAGTCACTCATGCAACAAACATTTAAAGGGTGCCAGCCACATGCTGGACATGTGCTAAGCTTATATACCACTGGACAAACAGATGTAGTCCTGCCTTCCTGGAGCTTACAGTCTACCTGGTGAGAGAGATGTGAGGGTTAGAAATATTTTTGGCTTTAACTGATATTCTTTAGAGTCTCACACTGTCTAAAATCACATGTGCATTTGTGGCTTCCAAAATAAGAACCCCAAAAGGAGACCTAGATTTGGTTAAGCAGTTTGTTGCATCATGAGGGTCCCTGGATCTTCCTGACTTCTGTTGTTCTCAGTGTGAGAATGAGCTCTTGCCTCATGGTCACAAGATGGCTGCCCCAACTCCAGATACCACATCTCCACATGACAGCTTTGCAAAAGGAAGGAATCTTTCTTCTGTGAAGGAGAAAAATCTTGTCCAGAATCTTCTAGTGGACCTTCCCTCAGATATCATTGGCCAGAACTGAGTCAAATGCCCACCCCTAAGCCAGTCCTCGGCATAGAGAAAGGGAATTTCCACAAGTAAACCAATTGAGTCTCATCTCCTGAGGCTAAACACATTGCCTCTTCCTTTAACAACAACGACAAGGATGAGGAAATGTTTGTTGGGCAAAATGCCCAACACTACTTGCCACAAGGGGCAGGTGAACCATGTCAGATGCTGGGTTGGGTATGAAGCAACTGCTTGGAGATGATGAGAAACAGGCTGGCCGAGGTCCAAGTGCCCAGTGAGGAAAGGAGCCCATAATACATACGTGGTGAAGGAGCCAAGGAAACCAGAAAGACGCAAAGAAATAACACACGGAGTCCCAAACTCAAATACCTACACATGCCAGATTGGTAATAAAATTTGCAATAACCAGATACTGCTACTGGGAATTCTGGCCAAGGGCTGTTGGAGCCTGTTCAGTTTTCAAAAGAAGTCCGAAATCTAGATTTCTAAAGGAAATCCCCCAAACGTTCAGTGGCGGGAGCCTCACCCACACTCGCAGCTGACTGAGGCTTTGCATCTCGCCGGGGGCCTCTCCGAGTCAGCCAAGACCGAACCCAATGGATTACAACACTGCCAGCACATTGCAACCCACAAACCCTTGCCTGGACCCACGCTAATTAAATCAAAACCCTGGAGGGTGGGGCCCAGGCATCAGCATTGGAGGAAACTTCCCCAGATGAAGAGCCGGGCTGTAAACACAAGAGAATGGGCCGCTCATGAAGGTGAACCTCACACATAACGTGGGTCTGGGGGCTTCCCCATGCCAAGTGCAACCATGGGATTTCGGCCCGGCCATCGACTACACCAATCAGTTAACCTCGCATGACTCAGTTTTCCCATCTGTAAAATGGCAATAGTACTAAATAATAGCTATTATGCCAGATTAAACGAGACAGTGAATGCGAATGTCTTGACTGGAGTAGGGGGAAGCTATTATTAATTGCTTGTTTTCTTATTCTCTGCGTGGGGGAGTCATTTACCTGGAGCCTCTTTACCTGGAGCCAGGTAAGACCAGTCCTGGCTCCACATGCCTTGGGTGTGCATTCCAGGTTGTGTGAGCATGTGTGTGAGCGTGTTAGTGTTCTCCTGTCCCCGTCTCCGTCCCTGACCCTGCTCAGCAAAAATTGCACGCAGTCCTGTCACAGGGAGAGGTCTGCTAACTTAGAAAATGCTCATGATTCACTGTGGCTGCTGAGATATTGGGCGGAATTAGGAATACCTCTGCCCCTCCCTTCGAAGCTCTTTCTAGAACGCAGTCACGCTGTCCTTAACGTGAAAAGTGGAGAAAGCCGCAGCTCAGATGTTGTGTGTCACAGCAACTATGGAGAAGACTGAATGGCTTTGTCTCCTCCGAGCAGAAAGAGGAGCCGGCATCCCGAGGCGGCTGAAGCTGACCGTTTTTAGCCAGCAAGGTCTCCACAAGCGTGTTCGGGGCGACGTGCGTGAGGAGAATGCCATCGCTCACGACCTGGTGAGGGGACGTTCAGTAAGAACTCGGGATTGTGGAATGAAAAGAGGAAACGCAAAATGAACAGCTTTCTAGGCTCCCTGCCGCCTCCTGCTGTCACCTCTCTGACACCTCGGTCAATTAGGGGAAAAATCAGAGTCTGAAGTTGGCATTCCAGAATCCTCGCAGCCGAGCGGCAGAAGGCTCGTCTCCCAGAGGACACTACGGGGTGCTGAGAGGCAAACGGCAGACCGGCCTGGGAGACGCACAAGCTGGGGTTTCAGTCTCCTCTCATCCACAAACCACGCCAACCTCCGAACCTCTCAAGACTCGGGCTCCCTTCTCCAAAGTGGGGATAGGGATAAATCGTGGGTTTATTGGATCAAATGAGGTGACGTGGAGGCTTTGACGAATATTAATTGCTCATTTGTTCATTCAGTCGGTGACTAAAGATTGAAGGCTGACTCCACGTTCACCCTTCAGAGGCTGGGCTTGCGGCCATGAGCCAACACAGTCGAGGGGAAAGGAGCCCTCGTGCGCCGCTGGTGGGAATGGAAATCAGGGCCGTCACCGTGGGAGACGGAATGGAGGGCCTTCCAAAAATTCAAGACAGAAATGCCATATGATCTGGGAATTCCACTATCGGGGATTTTACCAGAAATAAGCGAAAACACTAATTTGAAAAGGTATGTATGCCCGTGTGTTACTTGCAGCACTATTTACTATAGGCCGGATGTGGAAGCAGCCGAAGTGTCCATCAGTAGCTGAATGGATTAGGAAGATGTGATGTGGGGTGTGTGTACGTACACCGCTGGGGGTGAAGGGTTTAGCTACGCTGGCAGGGAAGGCTTCCCGGAGGAGGTGGCAGTATCTGGGCACGAGCACGTCAGGCAGAGGGATCGTCCAGGATGCAGAAGTGGGAACGGAGCAGGAGAGTGGGAGGAAGTGCAGAGGCCAGAGCGTCTCGATCAGGGCAGGTGAGGCAGGAGACGAGCAAAGAGCGAACGGTGGCCAGCTGCACCGTTACGCTAAGTAACCCCGATCTGGGGTTTCCTCTGAGTTCTGAGCCATCTATAGATGCAGACAGACAATGAGGTAGGTTATTTTTCTAGCTTCATCATGAACTCCCTGAAAACCAACAGTGATACAGTAGCCTTTAAAAAAAACAGACATTCACCCACAGACCAGCCCCCCTCTGAACCTCACCCTTGGGTTTTGCCCGAGCCCTGGGTTCTGGGTGAGAGAACTGGCTGGTCTCCTGCGAGCAGTAATTTCCTCAGACATCCCCACGGAGAATTCCAAGTTCTCTGCCATTCCAGCTACACCTCCATCCTGATTTCTGTCCTGATGAAATGACTTTGAGTGAAAGGAGAAGAAAGAGCTCATCAGAAGGCAGCGGGGTACCAGACGCTGTCGGCGTCTCATCGCAGCATCCTTGGGTCAAATCGGCCAGCCTCATGCCTCCGTCTCCACATTGGTAAGAAGAGGGCAAGGGTATAATCCCTCATTTTACTGGAGGGAGCCTCCACGATAGCCCCACTGATTCTCATCTCCTGACACTCACTGGCTTTGGGACCACCCCGCTCCCGCCCTGGAGAGGCTGGCCCGTGTAACCAAAAGGGCATGGGCGAGATGACGAGTGTGACTCCTGGGCTAGGGCACAGTAGACATCGCGGCTTCTGCCTTGCTCCGTCTTGGATCCCTTGCTCTGGGCCAGGTCACACATCATGTCACAAGCATATCCAAGCAGCCCTAGCGAGAGGTCAGTGGGATGAAAAACTGTGCATTTCTGCCTTTTCATAGGGCCCCATAAACACCTTTATCCCTGTCCCGATCTCTGAACACTGTGACGGATTGGTGCTCTGGGCACATGATAAGAACCACGTCTTACCCATCTTGCCATTACTCCCATGCCTGCTACATAGTAGGATCTCAGAAAATGGATGGAGCCTAAAAATACTCACTCACCACTGGCTGAGCCTGCTCAGAGTATCGCCAACCCACCACCCCTTCGAGAATTTTACAGATAAGGAAACTGAGGTTCCGAGAGGCTAGCATTTTCCCAAGACCTCACAGCTGCCTAGGGATGCCTCCAGGACAGAGAAACCCAAGGAACAGAATGAATTTTTCCAAGCACTCTCAGCTTTCTAGGTTTCTCTCTGCTGTATCTCGCACTGAAAACCTGTACGCAGCTGACAGTCAAATGAGAGAAATATCTGCACAAAACACCCGCACCGGTGAATCCCGTGTAAAATTTGCAAGGGTGATGATTGCCATTCAACAAACATCTTGCTTGAGACCCAGAGGCTGGGATCCAAATTCTCGAGCCTTTTGGGTTTCCAAGTGTCTTCACGTCCCCGGCGCTGTGACATTTCAGTAGCTGGCCCTCAGATGCGTTCCCTGCCCCCCATGCCACCTGCGGATGGGCAAAGAGAGCCGGAGGGTGGCGTCCCACTGGGTGAGCCCTGCTGGTGTCACTCAACAGTAATATTGTCCCCCCTTGGCCTCTTCATTTGCTGTTCACCGTGACCGTATCCGTCCTAAGGAACTGACCAGGTACTGAAGCGGATCTCGTCTGCATTCACGCACTTCTGCCAGCCTCACGGAGACCCACTCGCCCGGGAGCTCGGCCAACTTGAAAGGAGGCTTTTGGGGTTTTCTTCCACCTTTTTCAGACGACTCAGGCATTTCTGCTTCTCTGACCCGTTGCCTTTTTTCTGTTTGTCTTTGGTGGGCTCACAAAGCACATACTTTGGGTGACTAATCTTCCACAATAGCACCCTCCAGAACTTTCTGGCATGATGGAAACGACCTGTGTCTACACAGACGGTAGCCCCTAGCCACGTATCTTCTGAGCACTTAGAATACGACTTCCGTGGCGGAGGAACTTTTAAAATTTATTTTGTTTTAACTAATTTTCATTTAAATAGCTCCACATGGATACTGGCTACCATTTTGGACAGTGCAGTTCTTGGTGGTGGTTTTGTTTTTCTTTTTTAAGATTTTATTTATTTATTTGTTTGTTTGTTTGACGGAGCGAGAGCACAAGCAGAGGGAGGAGCAGAGGGAGAGGGACAGGCAGAGTGAGCACTGAGCATGGAGCCCGACGTGGGCCTCGATCTCACAACCCTGAGATCGTGAGCTGAGCTGAGATCAAGAGTCGGTCTCTCAATTGACTGAGCCACCCAGGCACCCCTTGGACCGTGCAGCGCTGAAAAGACTAGATCAGAGCTTCTCCAACTTAACGTTGACACCTGTCACCCAAGGACCTTGTTAAAAATGCAGTTTCCAATTCAGTGGGTCTGGGGAAGAGGCTGAGATTCAGAATTTCTAACCGGCTCCCAAGTGGTTTTGACGCTGCTGGTCCATGGACCTCACTTTGAGGATTGAGGGATCTGGGTGGTGGTTACACAGGGGTTTATAAGTAAAAATTCATTCAGCTGCTCACATTAGATTCATGCATTTCCTCTTTTTATTTTTTTTTATTTTTTATTTATTCATTTATTTTTAAAGATTTTATTTATTTGACAGAGAGAAACAGTGAGAGAGGTAACACAAGCAGAGGGAATGGTAGCGGCAGAGGCAGGCTTCCTGCCGAGCAAGGAGCCCGATGCGGGGCTTGATCCCAGGACCCTGGGATCATGACCTGAGCCGAAGGCAGATGCTTAACGTCTGAGCCACCCAGGCTCCCCTATTTCCTCTTTTTATATTCTAGCTCCGTCTTTCTAAAGTTTTAGTGTCTTCAGATTATAAGCCCGGTGGTTCTTGCCATGGATTACACATAGCATTGTTCCAAATACTGTGTGGCCCATACTTATACTAAAAAAGCATCCAAATTTAACGGGGCGCACTATTAGTGTTTTTGCCTGCCATTGCTGAACAAAATTTGTTGCCCATTTAAATTACCATAGATATTTCTCTTAATACCGGTGCCCAGGCCCTGCCCCACCTCCGAGAGCCCAGCTGGTCTAGGCCTGAGTATGTGCAGAAGCTCCCCGGGTGATTATAATTTGCAGCCAGGTGTAAAACAGTGTCCTTCCAACTTCAACCCCTGGAAGGGTCATTAAAACACAGAGGGCAGAGCCCCACCTCCAGAGTTTCTGAGTCAGCTGCCCTGGGCGGGGCCTGAGAATCGGCATTTCTAACAAATTCCCAGGGGATACTGATGTTAGCGATCCGGGGAGCACACTTAGAGAACCTCTAGTTGACTCTCTGCTGACCCAGGGAATGTATTAACCTCCCCCAAGAACAACCTACTCCCCAATTCCTAGTGAGGTATAGGGGCAGAGGCAAGCATTCAGTGCGCCCCAAACTGCCCGAGAGTGAAGGGCGTGATGCCTCCCCAGGGGCTCACTCTGCTTTATCCGCCCAGGTGGTGAGAGGCTCTCAGCCCCTAAGCTGCTTCAGGTCAGATGGACCTGGTCCCCCCACACACTAACCCCAGGACCTGGAGGAGTGTGCATCCTCTCAGAGCATCATCTGTAAAACGCACAGCTTCTCTTGAGAAGGTAACATGGGCTGCAGCGTGCTGTGGGGTCCAGTGTGTGGCTCCCGCTCAGAGGAACGCCCTGCTGTCAGGCAGCTCCGGCCATCACGCTGCAGACCACCACTACCCATCCCAGCACTCCCATTACTAGCCATCACCAGCATCACCATTACCGTTACTACCCATTACCAGCGTCACCATTATCATTACTACCCATTCCCAGCATCAGACCGGCAGTACCATTACTACCCATTCCCAGCATCAGACCGGCAGTACCATTACTACCCATTCCCAGCATCAGACCGGCATTACCACTGCTACCCATTCCCAGCATCAGACCGGCATTACCATTGCTACCCATTCCCAGCATCAGACCGGCATTACCATTGCTACCCATTCCCAGCATCAGACTAGCATTATCATTACAACCCATTACCAGCATCAGACCAGCATTACCCATCCCAGTATCACCCTTACCATTGCTACCCATTACTAGCATCAGACCAGCATTACCATTACTACCCATTCCCAGCATTAGACCAGCATTACCCATCCCAGTATCACCATTACCATTGCTACCCATTCCCAGCATCAGACCAGCATTACCATTGCTACCCATTCCCAGCATCAGACCGGCATTACCATTACTACCCATTCCCAGCAGCAGACCAGCGTTACCCATCCCCACGAATGTACAGCTAGAAGATAGCACGCTAGGTTAGACCCAGATTTTAATCCAAGCTAATAAGAACCTACTCTGGCTGCTATTAGAATCATCTAGAGAGGGAGGTGCCTGGGTGGTTCAGTGGGTTAAAACCTCTGCCTTCGGCTCAGGTTGTGATCTCAGGGTCCTGGGATCGAGCCCCGCATCGGGCTCTCTGCTCGGTGGGGAGCCTCCTTCCCCCTCTCTCTCTGGCTGCCTCTCTGCCTACCTGTGATCTCTCTCTGTCACATAAATAAATAAAATATTTTTTTAAAAAAGTATCATCGAGAGAGACTTTGTCGAGTATACTGGGATCCTGCCCCACACCCGGAGACTTTGTCAGTTGTTCTGCGGTTGAGGCTCAGGCACTGGCATGTTGAAAGCTCCCCAAATGTTTCTCGGTGGGTGGGGGAGGCAGAAAGGGTTGAGAAACACTCATCTCGAGCTGGCTCTGATCCCAGTCTTCTGGCAAATTCTAGTACCTCTCTGCGTCTGTTTTGTCACTGGCTTCCACAGCATATAAACAAACCTTGTCTCTCTCACTGGACGGTGGGAGAAAAGAGGTGGACTTGAGAGACTCGGAGGTCTTAGAGACGCCGCAGGCCAGCCCCCTCGCTCCCCAGGAGATGAAGCTGGAGGGACTGCACCAAGGTCACGCAGCCGGTACTTCACGCGCTGTCCGTCACAGGAGCCATCGGTGGCTCAGATTCTACTGAGCTTTACTGAACTAACACTTCTAGGCTTGCTGCATTCAAGACACTACTCTAAATGCCTGTGACCGTTCACCCATGCCATGCCCACAGCAGCTCCGAGAGGGAGGTGGCAGTCACAGTTGCATGGCCATCTCACAGACTAAGCAGCGGAGGCCTGGAGACGGGACATGATCCGCCTGAGGCCACACAGCGCAGGACAAGCATTCTGACGGTTCCGTAGAACCCAGAGATCGCCCTCGCTTACTGGAATGCGTCCTTGCTCACGGAGGTTACAGATCCCAGGAGGCAAAGGTATCGATCGCTTTCCTGTTCGCCATCAACAGAGCCAACTATAAAGTGGGAAGGAGGCCTTAACGTTTACGAGGGAAGGAATGTCACACTTCCTTACACCTGCCGTTCCAACCCAGGACCTCTGAATGCCCTTCTAATAAAAGAAACCGTGAGCACCTCTTTGAACCAAGAAGGCTTTGCCAGCTAAGGAATTGAGAATTTGTTGTCAGGGGGCTGCTGGGTCGGACAGCCAATCCTAGATCCCTGTCAGGTCCTGCCCTGACAGTCGTCAGCCGGGGCTTCTAGAAGCCCGAAGACCTCCATGGCAAGCCCTAGCCTCCCTCCTCCCCCAACCGTGACAGTCTGCTGGGGAGACCTGGCCAATGCTCTGAGGGATTTTGAGACCCACATCTGCTACTTGGACTAGTGGCCTTTGATCCAAGGCCCCAGGATCCCTGCTTGGAACTCATCTTTATAAAACTCAAATCTGTTCGTGTCACACCTGCACCTAAAATTCTTTAGTAGCTCCCTGTTGCCCTCACAGTAAAGGTACACTCCTCAGCAGGGTCTGATTACATTCATTACGTGCTCCAGCCTCCCCCTCAGAGTCATCCCCCCGGCTTCTGCCATCCTTTACCCTCCAGCCGCCCTGACCTTCCTGTAATTCCAGACTTACCCTTTCCTGTACCTCCAGACATTTAGGCTGTGCCCCCTGCCCAAAGTGCTTTTCCCTCCCTTGTCTGCCCACTCACCATTCCTGCTTTGAGAGTCAAACTGACTGGCCTGGGGTGCTCAGACTAAATAGAGTTCCTGGGAGAGTATGCAGGGCGTTTGGGGATGAGATTAGCATTTGAACCGTGCCCTCAGGGAAGCAGAGAGCCCTCCCTGCCGTGCCTGGGTCTCATCTGATCTGTTGAGGGCCTGAACGCGGACCAAGGAAGTCGACAGAGAAGGGGGAGGAAGACCATGACATTCACTGGCCATCTCCAGCACTCACGCTCCCAAGCTCCGAATAAGCTGCCTTTCCATCCGCTGTGCGTGTCGGTGACCCTGAGTCAGACACTGACTTCACACCCCATGGGACTAGTTACCTGGTAAGTTACCTGGGCTTGCCCACCAGCGGCCCCAGCGCCATTGCCGTCTTTGTTGAGATGATCACTCAGCTGTTTCATCGCGTTTGACTCATCATAAGAAACGACTGGAAGCAGAAAAAAGTAAAAGCACCGTTATTGGAGAGCAGGGATCAAGTCTCAGTCTCGAGATTGAAATGAGCAGGCAGGCCGCGAATGACAAGTCTTCAGCCTCATCGGATTTGCGCCAGTTAATCATGCTTCAGTTGTGAAGGAAAAGGACAAAATTAAAGTCTGCGTTGATGCTGGAAACATTGCTTCTGAGTGTCTAAATGGATGGGCTGCAAAAACACTGTGCAAGTGAACGAAACCAGACACAAAAGACCACAGATTGTATAATTTCATTACACAAAACATCCAGAGAAGCCAAATCTGTAGAGACAGGAAATAGATGAGTGGTTGCCGCGGGCCGAGGGAAGAAATAGAGAGTTTTCTTTCTGGGGTGAGGGAAATTATTTAAAAACAAGATGGCGATGGTGGCCACACCACTCTGTCAGTTTGCAGGAGTCCTGTAGGGAAGCGTCTATACTGTTTGGGGCTGTGATTTGGGGGTGGGGTGGGGGCGAGAAGCTGACCTTGTCTGTAGCCCCAGCCCATTGCTGGCCCAAGGCAAGTTTTGCTGAATTGCCCTAAAGCTAACTCCCTTCCTGCCAATAACGGGAAGGAGCCTCCGGCGTGGCCCCCTCGTCCCATGGCGGGTGGCTTGCTCTTTGATCAGGCCGATGACTCACAGGCAAATGGTGCGGGGTCTGATCCGCCCTTTACGGTTTTCTCCACTGCTTCATGTCCTGCAAGATGGAATCCCCCGATGGCCAAAGACGTGTGCCCTCAAGTCCTTCCATTCTATAGATGGTGGGCTTGCAAACACAGGCTCCTGTGTCTGCCGTTCGGTATCCACATACTTAACTTCGGTGTTTCTTGTGACTGCTGTGGGCTCTGGGGAGCCTTTACAAGGCCCCCGCCCCCACCCCCACCCCGTCCTCATCCCGCCGGGCACCGCTGCCCTCCGTAGCCGCAACTCGCCCCTCTGCAGCCACATGGTTCCCATGTAACGGTGACTGATTGTTGGGCGACTCGGCGTCATACTCCACACTGTGCACTGCAAATTGCAACCAGAATATGCTCCCAAGTAGCATATTTGCATGTTAACTGGGGCTTCCGGGCCCCATTCCGTGGGAATTGCTTTAATGCTGCTGGAGCATCTTCCTTAAAAGACGGATACGGAGACGAGGCAGCAAGGAACTTGTAGGAATTACACAGAAGAGGTACTAACCTCAGCTCAATGGAAGGGAAGAGCCTTGAAACAAACAGGTCTGTTCAAAACCTCGGGTTTGCCGTGGGAGGACC
>CM053621.1:5950394-5970073 GCA_028646535.1 Procyon lotor | reverse complement strand
ACTCCCCATTTTTTCTCTCCCGTCCAGCCCCTGGCAGCCAGTAATCTACTTAAATGGGCATGAGGTCTCTTTCCGGATGACTTCTATGTTAGAGGGTGTTTCCAGCTAATGTGTGGAGAGGAGATTATAGGAGGTCCCAGGTAAAAGCTAGGGGACCCATTATAAGGCTGTTGGAATAAATCAGTCTTCCCCAAAACTCTTTGAGATGGGAGCTATTATTATGCCCATCTTACAGATAAAGAAACTGTGAGGGTCCGAGGGGTTAACTCACCCGAAGTCTCGTGGCTAGGATGAGGGAGAGAAGTGCCAGGAATGGGGTCCCGGTCTGTCAACCTCGGGCGCCTAACCATCACTAGTCCTTCCTGGGAGGTCGGGTAGGTGAGTGACATCATGGGCCTCTCGCCCTCCTTAGGTCACGTGACTTTGCCATTTCCCCCAGCTAAAGGAGGCGACCTACGTTCTCGCATGCGCTGGGTCGGGTTTGTTGGGTTTGGTCACTCTGGTCAGTGGGCCGTTTGGCTTTGAAAGTGTGTGTGCGGTGGGCTCGCCCTCTCACACTTCTCCCGACACAGTGAGATAAAAATTCCAGGTTAAAGAGAACCAAGACCCATGCAGAGAAGACTTGGATCTAATCCCCAGCCTGGAGGCAGGCTCCGCCGAACCCTCACGATTCGCCAGACCCGATTGAGCTGCACACTCAGGAGGGAGGAAAATTAATGCTCGAGGTGGTGAGCCACCAAGATCTGGGGCATGTTTGTTACACGCTGCTACTGCAGCAGACGCCGACGGGTCGAAGAACAGGACCTCCCCCTCCCCCCATCTTTGCAGCCCCATCTGAACACTGACAACACAGGCTTGGCGGTGGTGTTCCGGTTTCCATAGCTTTTTGGGACGTATTTTCTCGTTTAGCCTTCACAGCCAGCCTATGCAGGAGAGTTTTCCCCGTTCTGTAAATCGAGGTGCTGAGGTCCAGAGGAACCGGGCCTCCTTCCTGGTTCCGTTCACGCAGGTTGAGCCGGAGCCCGAGGTCTCCAACCGCAACCCCTCCTCCTGCCGCCTTTCAGCCGCCTGCCCCTCCCCCGCAGCGTTCATTAGAATTACTTTACAATTAGGTAACGAAGGCGCTGAAAGGAAGCCGGCAGAAACGCATGATGGCCCAGACTTTAACAGCACCCTCGCACTCCATCATCATCAGCGCGAGACCCCTGCTCCGCCTTCCGCTGCCCCTGAGGATTTTTCTGCCTCGCGCTTAGCACACTTATCTGGCTGCATTTTAATTGCTCAGCTCCCACTTCCACCTCCCCCAGCCACCCCAGAGCTTGTGCAGAAAAGGGCCGAGCGCTCTTCCTCTCCAGGTTCTGTGATTTTCACAGGCTCTGACCCACAGCAAAGGCCGAGGACGGTTTTTTGAATTAATTCACACAAAGGTGGCAGCTGGTTTTCCAATACTCGATTCCCCTCAGTCTGTATTTAATGAAGTACCAGTTTTAATACAGAGACGCCGAACACCCCAAAGAGGAGTGTGTTAAGCAGGTTTTGACCCTACAATTTCTATTCCATTGTTCTTGCACCAGAGACCTTTTGCTCTACCCCGCCTTAAAGAGATGAGCAATCAATAGGTCAGGAGACTGGGTGTATATGCGTGTGTGTCTGTGTCTATGCACACATGTCTATATATGTCTCCATATGTATGCGTCTATGTATATGCATATACACATCTGTGTATACAGGTGTGCGTGCATCTGTGTATTCGCATAGGCTGTGCATATATACGCTGTGTGTACCGACGTGCATTTGTGCATATGTAGGACTTTGAGCAGATGCACGTCTGTTTGCACACGAATGTGTTTGTACACACATGAATATGTATGACTTGTACCTCCATAGTCACATGTGTCTTTAAGGGCACACACGTGGTTCTGTGCATGCGTGTATGACCACGTGCGTGTGTGAGCCCCTGTGTGAGCCATATGCATGTGGATTCTCTCCACCTTCTCCTCTGCATTCCCATGGTCTCTGCCCATCTCTGTCCCTTAAAGCTGCTCATAGGCTTCTTACAAACAAACACAGGCAAACATCCGTCTTTGATTCAGTTGCAAGTGAATATTATTCATTCTGCCTGCAAATATTTATGGGGCGCCTACTATGTACCAGGTACCGTTCTAGGACCTGAAGTTAAGGCAGGAAGAAGGGGGAGGAGGAAATAGCGGAGACAGAAATCCTGCCTCACTTACATTTTAGTGTTGTTTCATACCATAGATCACTGGCAGAAATAATCAGTGACAAGTAAAACTATCAGGTCTAAAACGACACACACAAGAATTTATAAGAGGCTGAAAATAGGAAAAAAAAAAAAAATATATCACCAACAAAATTTAAATCTACCAAACTTGGTCCAGGGGATGTGAACTTGATAGAAAGCCTGGCCCTCCACAAAAACAATAAATGAGCAAGCCGATGGAAACCCTGAAAACGGCGGAAGTGAGCGCAGAAAGTCGGTGAGAGGAAAGAGATGGACGAATCAAACGTTTGTTGTAAATTTCACACCGCAAATAATGGATCCCATGAAAATAATTTTATGACAAAGATTTTAATGGGAAAAAATGGAAGCCATTTAGCCAAGCTGTAGAGAAAATTAAATCCTGGATTAAAATGGCTTAATGGAATTTGCTTCCTGAAATATGTCGTTGCAGAAAGTGTCTCAAGAACTGTCACATCTGCATGAGCTTTTAACAGTGTACGTAAGGTCCAACCAGTGGAGTAGAATTGGAAGGGGGCAGGATGTTCTTCCTCTGGGCCACATAATGCACTGGTAGACTCAGCCCTTGGCCACTGGGCGAGGTGCATGAGCTCCTTAGAGCACACACAGCCCCAGACCGGAGCACGGGCACAGGCTTGCTGCTGCAGCCTCTCCACTCAGCGTCTCGGACGTTATTGTGCATTCAAGTCACCCAGGGGCCTGGTTAAAATGCAGATTCTGATGCAGCATGTCAGGGGCCCTCAGGACAGATTCTGTATTTCTAGCAAACTCCCAGGTGATGGAGATGCTGCTGGTCTGCAGACCCGCGCTCTGAAAATCTCCATCTCTGCAGACAGCGCTGCTCTGGGACCAGAGCACACTCCTCCCCGCTCCCAGGGCTTAGATCAGCGGTCTGCATTGCATGGTCCTTTCCAGAAGGCTCCTCACTCCTCCCAAGGCTCAAATCAATTCTCTGCATTGCATCACCCCTTCCTGGAAGATAGTGGCCGTTCTCGCATGCTTTGAAAAATCTGCAATGCAACAGGATCCAGGCTTTGAGGAAGGCTAACTGAGCCTGCCCCTGGCATGATTGCTGATCCAGCCATTGGCCTTGGCGTGGGGACCCTCATTCCCTAATCGGAGAACTCATAGGGATTCACTCATCAATTCCTGTTCATAATCCCCCAGGGAGAGAGCAAGGCTTAGTCCAAAGAGAGGGATCGCTAAAAGTCGAGGACAAGTGGAATAGGTCTGGACTCTGAAAGCTGAGGGTTCTAGGTCAGAGGCTGGCCCCTGGCTCCCTGGTCTCCCCTCTGGGCCTCTGTGTTCTTGTCTGTATAATGGGAGCATCATAGTCTGGAATGAGAAATTCCCTATAAAACCCCCAGTGCCTGGCCGGCTCGATGTTCTATACATTCCAGTGCATCGTGCTTCCAGGAAAGGTGGAATTCCGGTCCCCACAGTGCGCAAGGGAGCCACTGGAGAAGCTGGGGGCTTCCTAGCCCCTTTTAAATCACCCTCAAAGACACATTCCAATGACGGAATCCCAAGTCCCAAGTCTAGCTGGGATGAGACTCGAATCCCAGAGGTCAACACTGCAGAAGAACAGGACCCGAAGAGGCTTTTAAAAATGGGACTCCCTTGGTCTTTGCAAGGGCAAAACAAAACCAGCCTCGGCGGATGTCAGCAGCCCTGTCTCCAGCCGGGAAGTGACAGGTCCGGGGGCCCCCGGACTTGCTACCGGAATGACTTTGGAGTCTCTTTAAGAAAAGGAAAATAAAAGAGCAAGTCAAGCACATTTTCCCCTTTTCCAGCAGCCAGTGAATCTCAGATGAGTTTCAAAGTACTTAAAATTCAGAAGGGTGGGAGCCTCAGAGCCCTTGGCCGTGGTCCTGAATCTGCAGTTTTAGAACTTGAGGTCCCAGGGAGCGGGCGCAGGCCACCAGTGTAGGACGAAGGCAGCAGTCACGTAGAGCACTCCCGCCAGAGGGTCCTCGCGAGCCCGGAGGAGGACACACCACGGCACCCACTGGAACCCTCCGGACTCCCGCTGGACGTGGGATTCCGAGCACGAGAGCAGACTCAGCAGTGCTTTCCGGAGTTAGGCTGAGCCAGGCCGAAACCCAGTCCTGACACTCTCGGGCAGTGTGACCTTGGCTTTAAAGCTCTGCTTCCACATCTGTAAAATGGAACACCTGTCGCATTGGGGGTCATGGAGACTGAGTGAGTTATTGCTATGAGCTAAATTCTTATACTGAAACCTAATCCCCAGTGGGATAATACTTGGAGGTGGAGCCTTTGGGAGGCGAGCGGGTGCTGAGGGGGCCTCATGAGTATGATCAGTGCTCTTATAAAAGAGACCCCCCAGAGAGCTCCCTTGCCCCTTCCACCACGTGCTTCCTGCAGGACCTTGTGTGTGGCAAGAAGCTGCTCTAGTCAGAGGGTTCCCACTCCACCCCACAAAGTCAGCCCTGAGACATGAGCTTTCGGGTAGGTAGTTCAGGGAAGTGACCATGGGGGACAGGAACGGGGCACAGAGAATAATGAAACAGGGAAGGAGAGAAGCCCATAAAGGGAGCGTCTTTGGGCTGGTCACCAGTTTGAGGGGATGGGCTTCCGTGTCCCCTGGCCAGCCCACCGTGCTGCCAGCAGCCAGCTAGACCCCCACACGCGTGCAGGCCCGAGTCCAGTAACCAGTTACCATGTGAGACCCTCCCTGTCGGCTCCCCTGAGAATCCATCCCCCTTCCAGGCAAAGATAACAAAGAGGAAACAGTGTATGTGTAGAGCACTCGACAGTGTGCTAAGAGCTTCCTCTGTCTAGCAAAGTAATATTCGCCGCACATATTACCAGACACACTTCTAACCCCTCCCCGGATCCCTGCCGACCCCTCCACAGCCCAGGATGCTAGGGTTTTCTGTGCCCCCTGCTTCCGGGAAAGGAGGTCACAGCAGGAGCCCAGGATGGGGAGAAGAATCAGTTCCCCGCTTTTGAGTTCCAAGACAAGCTTTTAAATCGCGTGGCAGAAATGAGAATGGGAGAGAATCATTTTCCGAGTTTCAGATGATTTGAGCATCACAAGTCAAGACCCTGACAGACTCTGGGCGTAGAAATGATGCCATTAATAATAGATTTGGAAGAATCTGTAATCAATTGGAGTGAGTTCTCCTGCCTTCAAGTAGTTGGAGATCACCAGGATGGTGCGGAGCAGGGAGGGTTACATGCGGCCGTGTCTCTGAGCGAGCTGTGAATCCATCCCTTTCCCGGGCCCCGTCCCAGGTAAAGGGACGCAAAGGAAGAGGATGGGTCTGGGGAGCTGGGAGAGAGCAAGAGGACACAAGTGTCTCGTTCCCCAGGTGCAGATTGGGGGAAAGCGCGTCGTAAAGCACCCCCCCCCCCCCGGCTCCAGCCGTCCATTTTTACGTCCTGGAGTTCACACCCTTGTGTAAGCCCCTCCCCTCGAGTCTGGCTTGAATTACTAACTTGCTTCTAATGAACAGAACTTGGCAGAAGCAAAGGGATGCCACACCCGAGGTCGGGTCATGAAAAGACTGTGGCTTCTGTCTTGGGTTCTCTCTTCCCCACACCCATGGAAGCCAGCTGCCGTGTTGGGGCTGCCCTCTGCGGAGGGTGTGCAAAGAACTGCCTCTGGCCTCCAGCCAGCAAGGGCTTGAGGCTGCCACCAGCCAGGGGGGTGAGACAGAGGTGTCTGCAGCCCCCCAACACCTGCAGCTTCTCCGAGACCCTGAGCCAGGGGCCGCCAGCTCAGCCGCACACAGATTTCTGACTCTCAGAAACCATGAGATAATAATTCAAGTTCAGGTTTGGTTTTTTTGTTGTTTTTTTTTTTAAAGCTGGTTGGTACATTTGGGACAACATTTTCTGCAGTGATAGGTAACTAATACGGTATGAAAGGTACACAGACAGAGGCCTGAGGCCGCCTCCGAGCCCCCCACCTGCCACAGCTTGGCCCTGGAAATAGCCAGATGATTTCCTTTGGGATGAGGTTAGTACAAGCATGTCAATCAAGGCTGGAAAAGTGGAGGAGCTCTGCCGTGATGAGGCAGATGTGACAAAGATAGAATTGAGATGGAGAAAAGCGTATGTTTCTGCATGGTCGATGCACGGCCGTGGATTTCCAGCTGCCACAAAGACATCATTGCCTGTAACGGCCACAGCAATCCAAGCACATCCGTCTTATCCTCTTAGTCCTTGGATATCTGCGGAAACCCTGCTCAGAGAGTTAAAGCAGCTTCCCTAAAGTCACACAGCTGGGAAATGAGAGGCCGAGATCGGGACACAGGTCATTTGACCGTGAACTCCAGCTCAGACCCGCTACCCTGTGCTGCCTTCTCTGCCTTCCCTGGTCCCGTGACCCCTGAGGCTTGAGGCTCCAGGCTTCTGATTCTCAAAGGTGTGCGAAGACTCCTCTTAGACTCCCATCTTGGGGTACCAGCTTAGACCCAGGCCTAAGACCCCAATTAATTCTGGGTCTTGTTTTCTGGGACCCTGATTTACTAACCAAGTGATGTGTTTGTTGACAAAATGGCCTGCCCCTCTTTGTTCAGAAAGGAGAGATAAGGAACACCACAGCCTCTTAGAGATAAAGCCGATGCCTGGCTAGAATGGTCCTGGTCTATGAGCAGGTTCACAGGGGGCAGATCAAAACTCCCTGTCGGAATGGCACTAGCCCAGAGAATGCACCTGGTCCATCTCTCCCAAGCTATCAGAAGCTCCTCTCTCTTGGGGTAGCAGTTTGCCGACGGAGAGTGGTGGTAAGTCATCAAGGCATCTTCAGGGATGCTCAGCTGTAGCATGAAGGGTGCCCCCGGACAAGGTCGGGGCTTTCAAGCCCATGAGTCAAGAACCAATAAACGGCTTCATGTTATCAGTCAGCATAGGCCGGGTTTTGCTACAGTAACAAACAGCCCCAGATCTCAGTGGTCTGACACAGCAGAATTTGATTTCCCATTCGTGCAACACGTTCTCCTGGGTCATCGGGGCTCTCTGTTCCACACAGTCACTCGGGCCACCGGAGGCCCCACCAGCGTGAAGCCACACCCTCGAGTTAGGAGAGCTCCTCTGTTGCTACAGCTGGGAGAGAGAGAAAAGCAGCCTCTGTCTCCAAAGCTCTCCAGCCCAGAAGTTCCATACGTCATTTCCAGCCTCGACAAGCAGCATGGTCCCAAGCAACTCCACGGGGTCTAGAAAAGTGGGCTTCCCCGTGTCTAGGAAGGAAAAGAGAAGCAGGCACTGGGAGACACCAGCAACGTCTGCCCCAGTGCCACTGGAATCCCCACCAAGGATGGAACCCGTGCACCAGGAGGCATCGCTAAGCCTGAGTTCACCCCACAGGACCATCCTTTTCTTTCTTTTTTTCTCCTTCACAAACCAAAATGTCTCCTATCCTCCTGGAGCCACGGAGCACATCCTCATTGACTCCAGGATACGACCGTGCCCGGTAAGCCGGCACTTCGTGAAGTCAAAGGATGTTGGGCCTTACAGGGGCTTCAGCATCATCACAAGTTTTATTTGGGGCAGTTGAGGACATAAAAATCCAGAAATGGATGGGATGGATCCAAAATTACACTTTTATTCATTTCTTTAACAAACATTTTTGAGTGCCTGCTACATCCCAGGAACCAAGTTTTAAAAATAGGGATACAGAAATAAATAAGAGACTAGCCTTGTCCTCAGAAAGCCCATGGAAGCCTCGTGGGGGAGACTGACATGTAAGCATACAGATGCCACAGAGCGTGAATGGCACCATGTGTGAGCGATGGAGAGACAGAGACAGAGAGACAGGGAGGGAGAGAGAGAGAATGGATCCAAGTCCCGTGGTGGGACACAGAAAAAGGAAGGAAGAGGAGCAGTGTTCCATGCGGGATAATGTCAGGGGAAATTCGTCAGGGAGGAAGTGATGTTCAGTGAGGGTTTGAAGGTGATTAGAAGCTCACTAGGCTGGACTGCGGTGGGTGTGCCCGGCATGAGGCCAGCTTGAGCAAAGGCAATTTCCAGACTCGTCTCCTGCCTCCCAAGTTTCCCGTATCAGGCCTGATAGTCCCTCCCGGGGATCCCAGGGATCCAGCTCAGTGCGTGGCTTATCGTTGGTGAGTGTCTGTTCCTAGGTGAATGTATGTCGCTGTGTCTCCTGTTCATTCGAGAGGTCGTGCCCCTGGTGTTGTAACCACGGGAGAAAGGAGCCCGAAATCTCATGGCCCGCCCTCTGCTGAAAGGTGCTGCTTCGGGTGTTCTGAGCAGCTGGGACCCGGGGGGGAGGAGAGGGGCCCAGAGGGCTGGTGCGGACCAATCTCCCCATCCCCACAGGCCCCATTTCTGAAACTCAGCATTGAGCGCTAATGCATTTTCCTCCCGAGACAAGGTGATTCATGGAGTCTCACCTCTGCCCACGTGTGAAGGCTTTGGATCTGTGTTTGCTACAATTAAACACAGAATGTGTTGTTTAAACAGTGCTGGGACTGGGACACAACAAGAAAATTCTGAACTCAGCCACATGCAGTCTGGTTGGCCAGGGAAAAAAAAGTGTTTTCACTGCAGAACTTTAGAGAAAGGGAAACCGTTTTCATTCCTGATTTTTAGAATTTCTTAAAATATCCTTATCAGGAATGGAACCCAGTTACATCTCTGGTGCCAGGAGTAGACTAGAAAGCCTGCTTCAAATTCCTTTGGACAGCAGAGAAAAGGCAAGCACCCCCCCCCTTGATTCTTTAAAGGAAAAACGGTTCCCCTTCAGAGCCAAGGGTACCCAGTGACTGTGTGTCTCCCTGAGCACCCAGGGAAGGGCTAATCTCTGTTTTTTGTTGTTGTTGTTGTTGTTGTTTTAAAGATTTTTATTTATTTGACAGAGAGAAACACAGCGAGAGAGGGAACACAAGCAGAGGGAATAGTAGTGGGAGAAGCAGGCTTCCTGCCAAGCAAGGAGCCCAAAGTGGGGCTCGATCCCAGGCCCCTGGGATCACGACCTGAGCCGAAGGCAGACGCTTAACGACTGAGCCACCCAGGCGCCCCAGGACTAATCTCTGTTAAAGAAGTTACCAGTTTATAGCAATAATGGATGTCTGTGGTGAGGAAAGGGTTACTTCTTGTTGTGAAGGAAAAGGAAACCCTTGACCTCGTACCCTAATAAACAGGGAGGTTTCTCCCTCCCAGCCCCCACCTGTCCTGCTCCTTACACCTCGACCTTTGTCATTTCTGGACGATTTCTTATTCCGAATGTCCAAGGCAGGTGAAGAGATGCTTTTGTTGAATGGATGAGAAGAAAAGAAAGAGGCAGAGAAGTAGGGAAGAGAGATGGAAGGATGGATGGAAGAGGGGGATGGGGGATGAGGGGGGATGGAGGGAGGGGTGGAGGATGCAGGGATGGAGGATGCAGGGAGGGATGGCGGGATAGAGGGGTGCAGGGAGGAAGGGAAGAGAGGAAGAAAATAGAGAAGGAGGAAAACCTTACCATTTTTAAGGACTTAGTAGTGGAACCTAACACTGCATATTGTCATCGTCCCTAGTAGAGAGGTGCCTCTTGGCCAGTCTCCAAATGGCCTGTCAGTTACTAGTTGGTGACAAGTGAGTCAACAGCAGCAAGGACACAATTGTGTGACAAGACTCCATTTTTTTTTTAAGATTTTATTTATTTATTTGACGGAGAGATTGAGATCACAAGTAGGCAGAGAGACAGGCAGACAGAGAGGGGGAAGCAGGCTCCCCGCTGAGCAGAGAGCCCGATGTGGGGCTCAATCCCAGGACCCTGAGATCATGACCTGAGCCAAAGGCAGAGGCTTTAACCTGCTGAGCCACCCAGGCGCCCCACGAGGCTCCATTTTAAGAGAAGTTTCTGTCTTATATCCTTTGTAACCAATACAACTTTAGGTTGGTGACCGTGGAAAACACGCTGAGGAAGTGAAGAGGTGCGGAAGGTACACTGAGGAAGAGAGAAGTGTGGCGGGCTAGGAACACCACAAATCCCACCCCACCTCGTCTTCACGGCAGCTCTCCCCCTATCCGCTTTGCAGATGAGGAAACAGAGGCTCAGAGAAGGCCAGTAATTTGCCATGAAGTGAAGGAGCTGGTAGATAGAGCAGTGGCTTTGACGTATTCAACCCATTGGAGGGTCTAGAAGCTTGGTGCTCTCTATATGTTATCTTATTTCATCCACACAGCACCGAGAGGTCAGCATCATTATCTTCACTGCCTTTTGAAGAAACTGCGACTCTGAGTGGTGATGCGATTTCCACCAAGTTACACAACAAATAAGTATCAGACCCATGGTCGATAGGACCCCAAAGCGTGTCCTTCTCCTTTGGCATGAGAATGTCCCCACTCCCTTGGGGACTGTGGTCCCCTGGAGGATTGAGTTAACACAACAAAGATAAAGACCAGTCCAACTCATGGTATATGGGGCATTTGTGGACCTTCCAAATCCCCCACTAGACAGAAAACACATGAGTATTTTCTGAAAGTCCTTTCCTAAGTGCTGAAGATGGGTTTTAAGGGGCTACAAAATCTTTCACACTTTTCTCTAAGAGATGGGAGGTCTCTGCCCCCACCTTTGGGTGGCTTCTGGGACCATGTGACCAGTCAAATATGACGGTGATACGGTCCCAGTTTCCAGCCCTAGATTTGAAGAGACTGGCAGCTTCCACTTCCTGGGTTTTGGAATGACTGATCTGGAGGGGGCCAGCAGCCACACCACAAGTCCAGGTGTCCTGAGCCCGCCGTGCTGTGACGAGGCTCAAGCTAGCCAAGCGGCGAGGCTGTGGGGAGAGAGGGCAGTGGCCGCCATCCAGCCCAGGCTCCAGAGGCGTTTCTTTCTTTCTTTTTTTTTTTTCTTTTTCTTTTTTTTAAATTTTTATTTATTTATTTGTCAGAGAGAGAGAGAGAGCACAAGCAGGCAGAGTGGCAGGCAGAGGCAGAGGGAGAAGCAGACTCCCCTCCAAGCAAGGAGCCCAACATGGGTCTCGATCCCAGGACCCTGGGACCATGACCAGAGGCGAAGGCAGCCACTCAACCAACTGAGCCACCCAGACGTCCCTCCAGAGGCGTTTCTGAAGGCATCCCGTGGGCAGTCTAGCCCCACCTGTAGCCTGTCTAGCACATGTAACCTCAGACATACGTTCCTCCAGACACATGGCCATCTGAGCCACACAACTAAGGGCCCAGTCCTTCCTCTGTCATAGAAAACATCAAGTAAGTAAACTCCTCCTTCTGGGAGGCCCCAGCTCTGTGACTGGGTCATGCCTGTCTCAGGGAGCTGAATTTGGACAAGGCACATGTCAGTTTCTGAAACCGCTTCTCATGGTCCCTTCCTGGTTCAGTCCGCACTGCATCATCGTAACAACCACCATCCCATGACAACCAGCAAGGACGTGATTGGAAAAGAGACTTGACCTTGGATATACAGCCTTTGTTTTCATCTCAAGGGTATGTATCCCTAGAAGTCTCATCTAATGATTTGTTTCTCTTTCTTATGAGCACTTCGACCTCTCAGAGGTCCCAGACCCAGACATCGCCCGAAGTGTTGGTTCCAGCAGCAGTAGTAGACAAAACGGCAAAATTACATAAATCCCACGAGTTGGCTAAAAGAAGTTGTGGAGAAGGAGTTGTAGAAGACGTGGGAGTACCAGTTGGCCCTCTTTAATCGCGGTTATCTGTGTTCATTCTGTGAACCGAGAAAAGAAGAGACTGAATCAGGAGCGTGCCCTTGGGCCCCACATTGGTTTACCAGGTGGTGGAGGTGAGGTCCAGATCTACTGTTGGATCCCCTTGAAACCTTCTCCACCACCCCCTGCGTCTCTCTACCCTGGTCTCCTGTTGGCGTCACCTTGGAAGTTCTATTCAGAAACCCCAATTCCTACACCCCAGCCCAGATCAATAAATGAGAATCTCTGGGGATGGTGCTCAGAATAAATACTTGCAGATTTCCCTCTGGATTTTTATGTGCGCGGCCAACATGGGAGAACTCTGCACCCTGAGATGGGGGTAGGCATCCCCCTAGAGCGAACTGCATAGAGCTCTCCATCAGCCTCTAGGGTGGGCCGGCTAGCCGCACGTGGCCCTGCCCCCCTGCTGCAACCATCACACGGGGAGCGGACATCCGTGTGTGGCTGGGCCACGAAGATTCTCTCCGCCAGGAACGTGGCATCTGGACTCAGGGACAGCCGCTTGGCAGAGGCTGAGGAAGTGGGCATCTTCTGCCGGCCATGAGCCTGGAGGAAAAGAAAAAGCCGGGCTGCTGAGAAAGGAAAGAGAACAGTACGTAGGAAGAAGAAGCAGGACACAGCCAGGAAGAGCGTCCTGCCGGCTCCTCATGCCTTCAGTTCCTGGTTCGAAACCCTCGAGATGCCCCGAGGTGCTTGGGCCCGGGGAACTTCCTGAGACCCTCCAGCATTCGTGGCGTTCTCTGGGTGGAAAGTGATAGGACTCAAACCAGCTTAAAATAAGGATGTTACTGATTGACGTACCAGTAAGTACAGAGAAGGAGGTGGCCTCAGGCAGGACTGTGCCCAGAGAGCAAACAGTGTCACCCTCTCGATCACTGGTTCATCTGCCACCTTCCCAATATCCATACTTGTGTGGGGGCTTCATGCTCTTTTCCTCCAGAATTTTCCTACATGGTAAGAAACAGGCTGCAAGCCGCAGCTCCCCATCATTCTGGCCCCAGGACCCCAGAGGCAAACCCCTTCTCCAGCTCCACATCAGAAAGTCCCAAGGAACATCTTTTGGCCAGAATCAAAGACCTGGTCACCCACCACCGATCCCTGTGAACTGAGACATGGTTTATTGTGATTGGCCAGGTGGCGGTCATCCTACCAGTCTCTGAAGCAGGGGGACCAAGGTTTGTGACTGACAGCGGCCCCGGAGTCACCTGATGGGAAAAGAAGATCTAGAACAGCAGACGATGAGCAGACAAGAGCAGATGTTAATACTTCTTCCAAGGCATTTTTTTTTTAAACTTAAACTCTCCCCAGTTGACTTCATTCTTTGCAGTCAAAATCCCTTTACTGGGTATGGCCATAAAAGGAGAACAGGAGGAACCTCCATGGTGATGGAGTTATTCTGTATCTGGACTCAATCAGTGCCAATATCCTGGTCGTGATATTGTCCTACTTTTGCAGGATGTTGCTATTGAGGGAAACTGGGTGGAAGATACAAGGGATCGCTCTGTATTATTTCTTACAACTGAATGTGAATCTAAAATAATCTCCCCAACAATTTTTAATTTAAAAAAAAAAAGCAGAAAACAAAATCTTGACTGAAGATGACCGTGCCACCCAAATTCAGTGTGGGCACGGGTTGGCTTCTTGATGGAATCCAATGGAAACCCATCATGAGCAACTGAATACCTCCAATTAGTCGTTCAGCCAACATCTTCAGAAAAGCCAAATCCGTCTTCTCCTAAATCCTTTTTTTTTTTTAATGACAAAAAATGAAGTCCTGACAGAATCCTTGGACAACACCATCATTCACAGCCACACACTGATAATTACAGGGAAAAGTTCAAGGATGTCCCGAAGTCTACAGTTCACATACCATAAAACATGCCAGAATGTGATAATCAGCTCAGAATTAGCACTAATTCTTCATAGGTTTCTGAGCACATCAAATATTAAAAATACAATTAGGCACTATGTTACTGCCCAGAAGTTTTGGCCATTAACTTTTCTTTTAACTGGGTCAGAGAACCAATAAATACAAGGAAGTTAAATGTTAATCATGATGGATCGATTTGACCTTCTTAAATAGGGGGTCGGGGAGCAGGGCTAAGTGACAATTTAGTGGCACAGAAAGACTTTGAAACCAGAGCCCTCCGGGGCACCTGGGTGGCTCAGTTGGTTAAGCGTCTGCCTTCAGCTCGAGTCATGATCCTGAGGTCCTGGGATCAAGCCTCACATCAGGCTTCCTGCTCAAAGGGGAGACTTCATCTCCCTCTCCTTCTGCCACTCCTGCTTGTGCACGATCTCTCTCTCTCTCTCTCTCTCAAATAAAATCTTTTTAAAAAGAAAGAAAGAAACCACAGCCCTGGATGCAAACCTGAACTCTCCCCTGGGCAAGAAATTCTATGAATTTCACCCCCAAAATAGACAAAACATTAGTGACCTCTGTCGTAGGCCTACTATGTGCATGTAAAGCAGTTAATATAGGTAAAGCATTTGGCACACAGTAGGTCTTCGGTGAGTGTTAGTGTCCCTCCCACTGGAAAGCAGTACGAAAAGGCTTTTGGTGTGATGAATGTGTTTTTATGAGAACATAAAAACTGGATTGCACTCCCCCATTTAATTAGGAAAAGAAAATGAAATGTTCTTGTGGCAGATATTCAAGTATATGACATAAAATACTATGATGGCCTCTTGGTCTTCTCCTCTTGAAAAGGAACAAAAGAGAATATGCCAGTTAGAAAAATTAAGAGACTATAAATCCTTCCAAGTCTGTGCACGGCCGTACAATTGGCCACTAGAAAGGTTCTTAAATTAACGTCCTCTTAAGAAATTAAATGGTTGATGGATGACGCAGATGTCTTTCTAACTGACTTATTTACAGGGGGAGATAAAACTTCTACATATTTTTCTTGCCCGTAAGATTTATTTGAAACAATGCAACTGAAACCGTAACACTCCCATTTCATGGAAACTGAATTGCTGCCTCTCTACCCCAAACTAGTAAAGGAAAAAAAAAGGGGGGAAGGAAAAGGAAGATGTCATCCACAACCCATTTTCAACTCCTTTTCACCTTGTGTTATAAGAAATATAGTAAAACAGCAGGAAAGCAATCGCTTGATGCAATATCTATTCCCTCCTTCTTCCTTGCTAAGCAGAGCCCTCTTTTTTATCACAGTGGCCATCTGCCTGGTTTAAAACTACATTTCCCAGCCTCTCTTGTGGATAGAATGACTAGGTGACACAGGCCAACAGATAAGAAGGCAGCAGAAGTTAATGGGTACATGTGTTAGTTATCTATGACTGCATAACAAAGTACCCTCAAAACGTAGCAGCTTGAAATAACAGATAGTCATTATCTCACAGTTTCTGTAAGGCAGGGATCTAGGAGCAGTTTCGTGGGGTGGTTGAGGCCCAGGGCATCTCCTAAGGTTTCCGTTCAAGATGTAACCATCTGAAGGCTCCACCAGAAAACCTTGTCCTTCCTGGATCAATCACATGGTTGTTGGCAGGCCTAGAGACCTCACTGACTGCCGACTAGAGAAGTCATTTCCTCACCTCTGCAGGGGGACTCTGCAGAGGATACCTGTGTGTTTTTTACAATATGACAGCTGGTCTTCCCCAGAGCAAGCAATGAGGAAGGGGAGGAGAGACGTATCTGTCCTGGGGCTAGAGATTACCCTACCCACTTTACAGATGAAGAAGCTGAGGTCCGGAGATGTTAAGGGACTCACCTAACTAATGAAGGGTAGAGTCTGGATTCTAACTCAGGTCCGTCTGACTGCAGTGTTGGTGTTCTTTCTACTGCAACAAGCAGCTGGTTTGGGATTGATACAAGTGTTTCTCAGTAATCATAATAATCACCATTTACTGAGCCTCAGCTCTGCGTCCAGCAGTTTTCTGGCTCATTGTTTTATTTAATCCTAACCACAACCCTGTGAAGTAGATGCTGTTTTCCCAGTAGGTGGACATAGGCTCAGATGGGTTAAGTGGATCCCTCAAATTCTCGCAGCTTGGCGGCGGTGGGGCCAGGACTCGATCCAGGCCCTCGGTTGCTCACGGACTGTGGCTCACATGGCCCTTGTGCCAGTGCGTGGGATGTGGCAGCCAGAGGGGGACCAGGAGGAGGTGAATGGCAAGCACCATCGTAATGGGCTCTTTCTTTGTGGTGATGACCTGTTTGCTAAGGACCAAACAAGAGGTTAAGGTGCCCAGCTCCACCCCGGTGAGAAATCACTGAGACCAAATCTTAGGAGTTGATTTATATAAGGTAGGAAAAGGACTCAGTTATAAAGAGCTTTTCTTTTTCCCCCTGGTCTAGGGAGCTCTGAGACTTGCCCTGCTGTCGACTTCCCATTTCTAAGCAAGAGACAGAAATAGACCATGGAGGACACCAGGGAGACCCGGATGTGCCTACAGCCCCTCGGAAAGGCTCTGGGAAGTCAGCACCTTACCTGACACAGGTCTCTGGCTTTTTTTTTTTTTTTTCAAGTCCACCCATCTTCCCGTGATTTACTGAGGGCCTGGTGGGAAGAATTCCCCTTGGTGTGTGAATTCCAATCTACTACAGAACACTGGGGCGGGGGCGGGTGGGTGCAGATACCAGCTGTCACAGCCAGGGGCACGTCCTTGAACCACAGCCCCGATCCCATTCTTACCCCTGAAGACAAAGGCCAGGCTTAGTGCCACCGCAGGGGCATCTCTCAGTCTTCCTGGAATCAGAGCCTCCCTTTTCACTGTTTCTGTCAGGCCTTGGGTATTTCCCTGCCCCTTGAAAAAAGCACGAGATGTACTGTCTCATGTGTGTGTGTCTGTATGTGTGTGTGTGTGTGTGCGAGTTGTGTAAGTGTGTATATATAGTATGTGTGTATGTGTGTGGCTTTGTGTTTGTGCTGCCCAAATGTCCCTGTGACTCTCTGAAAGCCACAGTTCCCAGTGCAAAAGCATCAGGGCTGTGGTACACTCCGCTGGGGTTACTAACCATGCCAGGTATGGGGAGGGAACACACAGGGCCAGACATCTGTCCGGTTGCCCATCTCCACGGTGCAAACGTTCCTCCGTGGGCTTTTCAAACCCCCTGACTTGGATATTCCCTCAAGCACCGATTGCATGCCTGGCCCTAAGCCAGAGGCAGAGCAGCACCCAGAAGACAGGAGGATGTGCTGTCCTTTCCCAGCAGCTCAGTAGCTGTGGAAGGAGTATTCACATTCTTACAGCAAGGGGTGGGGCATCCTGGGGGCGGAGCCTGAGCTGTAGCATCGGCCAATGGCCAAGGTGTAAAGGCTCCTCCCCGCACAGTGTCTGGAGCTGCCCATCCCCCCATGAGGGCGTTGGGAAGAGCTCATGGGCGTCTTGGCAGCAGACAAGCAAGTAGGTGAAGAAATCGCATTAAGTTGAGTCATAACCCAGCGGGTCCTGGGAAGTTGTGGAGCAGGGAGCTCCGACAGAGAGAGAGGACATCCCATTTGAGCCGCCAGCTCCGCATGGTGCTCTAGTTGGCAAAGAGGTCCTAATGGAATTTTTCCATGCAAAGTTTGATCTGGTTTTATCACAGAGGCTTGTTGGCTCTGCCACATCTTTTTTCTGTCCTCATTGCTTTAGGGCCGCCTCCCCAGGGCTGCAGGCTCTGTCCTGCAGAGAGCCGGTCACTTCTCCCCAGGAACTGCCGTCGAGGGCACCCTCCTCCTTCTCCCCAGTAATGTCGCCCTCCCCGGTGGCTGTGCCGTGGGACTCACAGTGAATCGGATCACCAGCGAGGCTGACGTCAAACCCAGGAGGGGCTGGTTTTTCTTCCTGCTTGAACAGGTATTCGGAAGCTCTTGGGTCCCAGAGAGATGCCTTCTCTTATTTAATTTTATTTATTAACAAGCATTGCAAAATGTCCCCGTAGGCCTTAGTCTGTTCAGACTTGTCCAAAACGAAGACTCAGAGAAACAGTTGGAAACGTTGGGGTCCCTTTTCTTGCGTTTTGAGGGTCAGTGGTGAAAATGGTTCTTCATATGGCTGCTGGCACCAGATTACCCGGGTTTCCATTCCGGTCCCTCTCCAGGGAAAATCTCTGTGCCATGGGGTGCATTGTGTCTCTCCCCAAAAATACATTGAAGCCCTAATCCCCTGTACCTATGAAGGTTCCAGCCCTTGTTGGCTGCGGGAATGGGAATAATCCTTTCCCGTCTGTGTGCTTTCGTTTTCCCCATCTATAAAATGGGGGTAAGAAAAGTCACCCCACGGGTGTTGTCTTGAAGATTAGATGAGCGTATATGTGCAGAGTTCTTAAAAGAACCCTGGACGTACTTAGCATGATCACTACCTTCACATTCTTGTGTTTGATTTCCTGAATACGTACTACATACCAGGCCTGGAGCTAGGAGAAGTTTGGTATTTTGTTCACCGTTGATGTTTCCACATTAATTTTGATCTGTTAAAATGTTGCTTTAAAACAGTATTTATTGTGATTGCTGTGTTTGGGGGCACCCTCTTAAATTCTGCACCCCAGGCAAGTGCCTCACTCACCCCACCCTCGACTCGGCCCTGGGAGGGGCACAGTGAAGAGTGGGTGCCCTCAGGCTTCTCTGTCCCTCTCCCTGCCTGCCGTCTGCTGTACGGCTGGAATTTCATGAATCGCGCTGAGTTCTGGTATGAAAATAGAATCAATAGTGAATTTAGAGAGGGTAGAAAACATTCGTCCTTGGGTCCCTGCTCCCAATTTGCTGCTAGTCACTTCAAGAAAAGGTGGCTTCAGAGAGAGAGCCCCTGCCTACTGGCTGTCCTTGGCAGAGACAGCCCTGCCCGGGGCTAGGACAGGGCTGGCACACAGCCTCCCCCCCACATCCGGGTGCGTGTGCAGGAGACTCACACGTCTCTTTTCCCCTCTCAGGTCTGGACGTCATGGGGCCCGTGGTCACGGCCTCTTGGCATATCCAACTTCTTAGGACAAAAAAGACGTAGTGGAAGCTGACATGGGAAGCTCATGCATTCCTTGGTCCCTCGTCCGCTCCTCCGTAGAGTGAAGACTCCGTAAGTAAAGGGATTTGGCGTGTGCATTTCACTCTGGTCTGTAGCCTCAGCCCCCATGTGGCTGCCTAGCAGGGGGCCTAGAGCAGAAGCTCGCCTGCTTCCTGAGCCAAGGTTGAATGAATCAGTTCAGCGATAAATAGAGAGTGAAAGAATTAGACAAAGGTTAGATCACAGAAGGCCACGTAGCTGGAGGGTTCGGACGTGCCCTCAACTTCCCTACCACACACAACTCCCACCAGTCTCGTCATGGGATCTCCCGTGGGGAAGGGCACGGAACAGTGAGGGAGACCCCGAGAAATGCCCGAATTTGGAAAAGGCGCTCTCTCTCTCTGTGTTTAGTCCAGAACCCAATTTTGATTCCCCTGATGGGAGGGCTGTTGTGTAATTACCAAATCTCCTAAGACACGGACATTGAATTATCTGCCTTCATTTTTGAGACTCCCAAGATCTCAGGACCAGAGCCCAACTGGCTGCCGCCCCGGCTGAGTGTGACAGGTGATTCTGCCCGTCTTTGAAAGAGCCGAGCGTGAGCCTGGGTCCCCGTGTGTGTAGGCCCAGCCTCCGCCTCTAACCCCACCCCACACCCCGACCTGTGGTGGGACCTTGTGTGGAAATAGGGTTGCCCCAGATGGGATCAGGTGAAGACACGATCATGAGGGAGAGCCTTGATCCCGCCCTGGTGGCCTCTCAAGAGGAGGGGAATCTGGACCCAGCCTTGATCCCGCCCTGGTGGCCTCTCAAGAGGAGGGGAATCT
>CM053621.1:5912478-5949894 GCA_028646535.1 Procyon lotor | reverse complement strand
GGCAGAATGGACGGGCTCGGGATGGGTCTGCAGTTGACAGGCTGACAGGGCTCCCAGACTGAACGTGGGAGGATGGAGAAGGAAGAGGAAGCAATTATAGCTCCTAGACACTGACAGGATATTGGATGATATTAAAGAATTATTAATTCCTTAGCTGTGATAATGGTATTGTGGCTACGGCCTTAATTGTCCTTACCTTTTAGAGGTCCATCCTGAAAGCTCTATAAATCAAAAGATATAGTTCTGGGATTAACTCCAAAATAACATGGGAGGGGGCGACTTTGGCAGGAGAGGGCCGATGGGAAGGCAACAAGATTGGCCCTGCGAGGGTCGTTGTCGGAGCCGGGCGGTGCTCACTCCATCGTTGTGTGTGTTTGGAAGTTTCCACAATAGATGTTAGAGGAGGCACCGTTCCCGGGACGGGGAAGGCAGCGTCCCTGTGATGGAGTATCAAGAAGTGGTTGTGGTTTTCTTGTTAATACCTTGATGGCGTGCTGGTACCTTTGTCTCGTACCCACTTCCTGGACAGACACCAGGCTCTCCATGGGCAGGCAGGAGTAGGGGACATACTGTCCACTCTGTGGACAACCTGAAACCCACTAGATGTTACACTGACCCGTGAAAGTCAGAAACCGCTCCCTGTCGGGCGGTGCTTCTCCAAGGGGGTGTTTTCAGCAGTGTCTGAGCACCGGGAGATGGACAGACGCACTTCTGGTTGTTAGCCCAGGGGTGGGCCCAGGGACGCCGTGCGCCCTCCTGCAGAGCGCGGGGCGGCCCCACAGCTGAGAACCATCCAGCCCCAGAGGGCAGTGATGCTGAGACTGAGAACCCCCTGATCCAGGGGCTGCTGGATCGTGGAAAGATGAACACAAATCTTCAGGGTTGGGGAGACCTGACAGGAAGGGGAAACTCTTAAAAATGAGTACGCCGAGCTGCAGAGAGACTGAAGTGCTGACCCCAAGTCATGCCGGTCTCCTCTCCCTGCTTTGTTTTTCTCTGTGCGCATACTGCATAAGCTCCTTGTTTATTTTATATCACACACGCATGCATGCACGCACGCACACACACACACACGCACGTGCGTGCTCCCTCCACTAGAATTTAAGCCTTATGAGGTCAAGGATTTTATCCATTTTGTTGACTGAAGTGTCTCCACCACCTAGCACAGTGCCTGGCACATAGGAAGAGCTCGTGCATATTTGTGGAATACTGGCATCATACTGACAGTCCAGACCCTTACCTTGGCCCATCCAGCCCTACCTGATGCAGCCCCCACTCCCTCCTCCCACCTCATCCTCCAGCACTGCTTAGCCCTGTGCTCCACAGTCACAGATCCCTCACTGCTTCTCAAACATGCCAAGAATACCCTGACCTCAGGACCTTTGCACTAGCTGCCCGAACATTCTCTTCCCCTACCCTCCGCATCGTTTATTTGTTCCCTTCATTCAGGCTTCTAGTTAGTCAAAGTCGCCTTGTCAGAGCAGCCTTCCCTGACCTCCCTATTTAAATAGTGCCCTCACCCCACCCCTACTGCCTTCTCCTTTCTGGTTTTATGTTCCATAAACATTCTCTACCAAGGGTACTAAAGTAACGAGTGTACAGAAGTTCTCATAATAAAGTGCAAGAGGCTAAGCCTCTAAAACCTCCCAGATGGGGCCTCTCCCTTTGTTATCACTTCCATAAATGACTTCGAGAAACAGAACATCTGAACCTTGCTGCACCAGGAGACGGGTACAGTTTGATCCACGCCATTTGACAGATGAGGTCAGCGTCATCACATGCAAAGGGTCCAGTGCCATCTTGGCTGCTTCTGAAGGTTTGCCCAAGAGCCTCTGGTAGCCGTAACTCAGCCCCAGTCATGTTGGAATCTGAGCACAAAGTTGCCAGATGTTTGAGTTGGTTTTTTTTTTTTTCCCCCTTTTAAAAAAGTTGCAAGTCTGGATTTTTATGTGAAAGTTCCTAATTTTTAACACTAAGCCTGTACCCTGCATGGCAACAATCAGCTGTAGCTAAGAGCTGCTGCCCATTTAGAAAGAGGCATGAATTCTTCAGGTCACCACAGGCCTCACCCAGAATGTTTTGCTCACTGTTTTACCTGCTTGGCCTCTGACAGTGTTTGATTTTTTAGCTCCTGATTTAAGGATCCTAGTCAATGCTAAGCTAAACATGAGCTAGCAGTATAATGTGACTGCCACCAAAAAACTAAACATGAAGCATTTGAAAGACTTAAGTTATCTTGGGTTGCATCAACAGAGGTATGTTGTCCAGGAAAAAGGAGGTTATATTCCATGTCTGGTTCCCACCATGAAATCTTACACCTAGAGTCAAGGCCACTATTTCAAAGAAGATTAAGATTATTGGAATTTGTAAAAGACCAGACAGAAAGATTGAGGAATTGTCCCTTATCCTTACCCACCTCACTCTCAAAAAAAGACTTGTCAGGGATATAGGCAGTATCTTCATATGTCTGAGTGGCACTAATGGAAGAGAAATAAGATTTATTTTGTGGCTCTACTAGAAAGTACAATTAGACCTGGTAGGTGGGAGATAGAGAGAGATAAATAACCCCTCAGCATCTAGAAACTGGATTTTCTCATTGTCAGAGCCAAACTGGAAGGGAATGAGAAAGAGTGACTGTCCTATCACTGGCAATACTCAAACTGAGGCTGGATGCCATTTCATGGGTCTACTGCAGAGGTGACTGAGGCCTCAGAAGTAGAGTTTGGAGGGGGAGAGAAAGCAAAGAACAGAGGACGAGAAGGACAGATGGATGGATGGATTTACTGAGTGCCCACTGTGTGCTGGGCCTCCATCGATGGCCACATTACCTTTCTGTCCCCTTCCGGATTTAGACTCTGGATCAGACCACTTCCCATCTGACTGCAATTAAATTACAGTCTCAGGTGAAAGTGTGTCCCACGTGTCCCATCTGGCCACAAATGCAAAGTGTACACAAATTCCGAAGGGCTTGCAATTAGGTTCCTTTCTGAGAGGGCATCCGGAACCAGAGCGGGGAAGCAGATCCAAAAGGTCACCTCTGACGCGCCCTGGTCCCCTCTGCTCCCCCTCAACAGCAGGGAAATTTTGGGGCTTGCTTGAAAACAGAGACACCGCGGGAACACTCCGTGACAACGACGGTGCATGTCCCTCCCCTCGCTCCGCTCCGAAGCCACATTCACAGGGGAAGAAATTGTCTTGTTTTGTAAGATAAGCTTGACAGCTACTCATTGTCTGTCTTCGAGGAGAGGTGATGAGAAATCCTCAGCAGTTGAGTGTTAACCAAGAGTCTGCGGCGTAACGAGAGGTCCCCAGGATTCACGGGGAGAAAATCACATCTTGCTGAGAGCCTCCTGAGCGTCTCACTCCATCCCCGGCGGGGGAACCTCGACCTCGGATCTTGAATTAGAAAAAGGAGAAGAGCCACTGTGATTGGTCTCCTGCCACGGCTGTACCGCCCGCCGAGCCGTGGTTGGAGTCCCTGCCGATCGGCTCCTTGGAGAGGGCGCAGCAGACCTCCCTCGCCGCTCCAGCTCTTCCCCAAACACTCGCGATTGAAGCCAAGTTCATTAATGTGTCTGCGATGTGTCTCCTGCCACCCGCGCCAGTTTCCTCCTGAGCCCCTCTCCACCAGGCCACTGCTGGCTTCCGTGGCATCCCTTTGAGTTTGGGATTCCCCGAAAGCAGCCCCTCAGATAAGGATTTGGGCAGGAGCCGTTCATCAGGAGGTGATCCCAGGAGACAAAGTGATGGAAAAGGGAGAAGGGTCAACACAGGATACAGTGATGAGCAGGCTCCCCTCTAGGGAGTGGGAGCTGCGTCCGGCTGGGGACTGTGACTGTGGCCGGGGCTCAGGGTCGCCCCACCGGGGCACGAGGAATCTGGGATATTTACCCACCGTTCTCGTTGCCTAGGGCTGCCCACAAAGTACCACTAACAGGGTGGCTTAAAGCGGCAGACATTCTCTCTCGGCTCTGCAGGCTACAAGTCAAGCTGTCTGCAGGGCTGTGCTCCTTTTAGAGGCTCCAGGGGGCCGGGGGGCGTCCCTGACCTCTTCGAGGGTCTGGCGGTTGCTGGAAATTCTGGGTGTTCCTGGGCACGCAGCCAGACCGTTCCCGTCTCTATCTCTGTGATGCATGGTGTTCCCCCCACCCCACCCCGTGCATCCCTCTGTGTCTTCCCACGGCCTCCTCCAAACACCAGACATCACAGTGAGGGCCCACCTTTATCCAAGTGACTTCATCTGAACTAATTATATCTGCAAGACCTATCGCCAAATGAGGTCACACTCTGAGGCCCCAGAGGATGCAAATATGGCGGGGCGGGGGGGAACACCATTCGATCCTGCATACGTCCACCAACTCCCTTCTCCCCTTATCCAGGCAGCCTTAGACAGTGCACGGGGCCAGCAGCTGTCCTGCCCACCATCCACTCGCTCTAGCCACACTGGCTTCCTCAACTCAGCGACATCCCCTCACACATGCTGTCCCCTCTGCCTGCGACACGCTTCCTCCCAAGAGCCATATGGCCAGTCTGTGCTGTTTCAGATCTGTAGTAGGTTCCTGTCAGATCCAAGGAACGGAAGCCCACCTTAAGCTAGCTTAGCCACTCAAAAGAGGAAACTCATTGGTTCTCGTAACTAAAAAGTCAGGCTCCAGGCGAGGCTGGATTTGAGGGTTTGAAGCATGCCCTGGGTGTTCAGTCTTCCTCGGACTCCCAGACACGTGGGCTCGGGAAGGTCGTCAGAAGCCCCAGCTCACCTGGTTCTGGTGGAGCCACAGGAGAAAGGCAGCATCCTCCCCACTGGCTCTGGAGGAAGAGCCCAGAGTGGATTCTGACTTCTCCCAGACCATGCGCCTCTGCCTGGACCATCACCGTGGCCAGAGGATTACAGTGGTCTGAGTCACATTCCTACAGCTGAGAGGAGACAGCCACACCCAATCCACAGCGAATGAAGGAGTCTCCCCAAAAGAAGTTCTATTACCAAAGAAAGGGAGAAGGTCCGAGCAAAAAACAGCTGTCAACTGAGAAGTCCGACCCTCTGGTGTTTCTTCAGAGAGCCCTCCCCTGACCTCCGTTCTTACCCCAAATCAGCCCTATGTTAGTCCCGTGAATCTAGTTCTTTTCTCTCATAGCACCTGTAGTTTCTTTATTACGCTTATATTTCTTTAACATCTGCCTTACCCACTGGACTGTGAGCTCCCTGAAGACAGAGGCGAGGCCTTCACGTCCGGAGCCCACCCCTGTCAGCGCAGGCCTTGACCGCAGTAGCTGCTCAGTCGTTGCCTGGCTTTTCTAAAGGAACTCGGGGATTATTCATTCCGGGGACTCGCAGAGCTGGGTCTCCTGAGACCCATCCCAGCCCAGGGCACGGGAGAAACAGCCACCCCGCTCACAGCTGTGGCCAGCGGTGCTGGAGTGATCCCAGACCCCAGCATGACTTGCACGGCTCACGACCCACCTTCAGACTGTCTCCTGTGAGCTCCGACCTCCGACCTTTACCTGTGTCTTCCTGTTACTCAGTCTGAGTCAGTCCGGCCTTGCACAAACCCCAAAGGGTTTAGCCGCCACAAGAGCCACGTTCAAATCACAATTCTCCTACTTAACCCTTCTGTGGTTGCAGGCAAGATTCTTAAATGCAAAGAGAATCCATTTCCACGCTGATTTTTTTTATAAAACTCTTTTCTCTTCCTTTACCTTTCATTACGGTGCTGTATTTTATGAATCCTTATAAAGTCTTCTAGAAGCCTTCGCAGAATGTGGTGGGGTATAAATAAAATATATCTGCAGAACAGAGATAATATTTACCATGTGGGGCTGCTGGGGGAATTAGAGATAACGTAGGCAAAGCACCTGGCAGATGCAGTGGCCGTTGTTATTATTTTTGGTGAGGCTGAGTCTCAATAAATACCTTCTCCGACATTGAGCAGGAAGCCAATTTCCTTGAAAATAAATGTCACAGATATGAAAGGGCTGATCCAAAAATAAATACAAAATCTCTAATGGGGACAAAACCCATGGGGATGGTTCAGTCCCAGAATGGGTCCCGTGCTGACCCCCTCTGGGTGATCGTCCGGGAAGGTGAAGCTGAAGGTGAGACCTAGCAGACGGGCCGTTTTCATGGCCTGTGACCAAGCCAGAGACACCGCTGGGCTGGAGGTGGATGAGGTGAACAGGAGCACAGACGTTGCCAGGTGATCGCACACAGAGGTCGGGAACAAAACAGCTCGGCAGTGAGCACAGACCATGGTGGGGAACATGGCCACAGAGCCAAAAAGTAGAAAACCAACCAGAGCTTTTCATGAGAGAGTTTGAAATGTCAAAAGAAATCAGAGCTGCAGATTGATCCAGCTCTAGGTGTATTCAAATTTTTAATTAATAAGAAAATAAAGATCATGACACCTATCCCCCCCCAAAAAAAAGTGGTGGGGGGAGCACGATGAAAGGTACTTTTCTAAAAATACCAAGATTTCAAGAAAAATCAACCAAGCAAACAGAAGAGTTCTCTGCGGTCCCCACAAAATGATGGAGATAAGAGAGATCTTAATTGAAAGTAAGGAAAAGTTCAAAGAAAAGTCGATATAACCATGAAAGAGAAACAAATGAAGGATTGGGAAGAATCTAGGGGGAAATAAGAAACAAAATGTCACAGCGGTGAAAAGTCGCTCTAGAAGAGAACAGTGAAGATAATGTGAACGAAAACAAAGTCAGGATGTAAAGGAGAGCTTTGATGAGACTCAGAGGAAACATGGCAGCATTTTGATAATTGTACGTGGGCAGGCTTGGGGGTGAGGTCAGCCGGAGTGGGGACCAGCCCACCACTCGCTGGGCATTGTCCAAGTGAAGAGTGAGGTACGGGATGTTGGAGACCAGACTCTTCCCAAGTCAGAAGTATTACCGTAAGATGACAATGTTATAGCTGAGAAGCCAACAAAGGAAATAATATCGAGTCATAAAGTGTGCCCCACGTAAGGCAGAAAAAAGAGAAAAAGGAAACAGCCCCTAGATGAGCTAAGTAGAAAATGAATAGCGAGGACATAGACCAATAATTACAGTTATTAATGTAAACAGTCTAAACACCCTAGTTAAAGGGCAGAGATTATCAGATTGGATTAAAAAGGAATGAAGCAAACCTTAACTATGTGCCACCTACAAGAATGAAACGATAAGTATAAAAGAACAGAAAAAGATCGGTCATGCCAACACCAATCAAAAGAGAGTTGGAAAATCACACAATGTAGATTTCAGAGCAAAGCCCATTATCTGGGAGAAAGAAGTTCATTCCAGAAAGATAGAAGGGTCGATTCGTCAAGAGGATAGAACAATCCTAAGCTTTCATCACCCAACGTGGAACTCAAAATATATGAAGCAAAACTGATAGAATTAAAAGAAGGAATAGACAAATCTATAATTACAGTCAGAGGTCCTCTCAATAATTAATGTGACAAGTAGACAGTGAAAGTGCAAGGGTATTAGAGGATTTGAAGAATGCCACCAGCCAGCTTCACTTAATGGATATTTATGGGAAAATTGGGTAGCCGTACACATGTAATACCTGTCCTCTGAAGTCGGAGTGAGACGTGTTCCAGCGCAGCTGCACCCCTGAGCCACAGTCCTTCACCTCTCAGTCCCTCTAACTTCTTGTTTTGTGAGACAGAGGTCACACAAACACCTAACCCTTTGGGTTGAGGCAGAGTTAAATGGGGTGGTGCAAGTCAGCACACTAGGAATACACCGCTCCCGAGCCAGTGGAATCCTGGCTGAAAAATGATCCCAAAATTCCATGAAACTCACAGCCCACAAATGGGAGACATCATCAAATTGCACGGGAACTTTAAAGGCAGGACCTACATATGGGCCCCATAGTGGGGGGGGTGGGGAATAAGTCCCCAGAGACCAATTACATCTGCAGAATGGCATGCCATCCTCCGGGGGCTTCCAGAGATGAGGCTCCTGGGTTCCCCTGGGCTCTTACTTGTTGGACCCGTAGAATTTCAGTTGTCCCATGCACACTTCAGGCCCGAGGTGTTATTGAAGAGGAGCCCGACACGCTCCCAACGTGGGTGACTGGCCTCAGCATATGGAGGTATTTTTAGCAGCTGATCTCCGAGCATAGCCAGATGTTTCCTTGATGTTCGCCACGGGCTGTCCCCTTGAAGAGTGCCCTGTTTCCCACACCGGGTGTCCAGAACAGCCCGGAGAAGAAGTGACAGTCAAAAGATACTACTTGAGACAGTTTCGATAACGTTGACTTTGGAGCAACGGACTTCTGTTCATCTCCGTGTAGGCATGTTGTCGCCTTAGCAGAGAGGTGTATTTCAGGAAAACGATCTGTAAAGTAAACCCAGCTTCTTCATTGACTTTCTTATAAAATTTTAGCTAGGTTTTCCCTGCAGAAACAAAGCCCAAAAGCAATTCGACATCCATTTAAAATAAGAAAAGAAATACCACGGGTGGCCAGGTTTCTGGCTCTTTTGTTGGTGGTGTTAACAGAACAGGTGATTTTTGAGGACTTTTCCGGAGCTTTGCACTATTTTGCATGAATTCCAAAATCCTTGCTTTCTCTTGCCAGGAAAAGAATTCTCTTATTCATGCAACGAAATTATCTCGCAGGCCACAAGCCTCCTGGCACTCCATTTTCAAATTCTGGAGTTCGGCTCTCTTTCTCTGCTTACATAATTTGCTAGCACTGCCAGAAGTCGGCACCAATATTATACTTTGCCAGGAGGGACCACCTTGCAAAAATGTGTTCCAGTCCCCAGATTGCTACAGTGTGTGTAAAAAAGAGTTCCGAGGCCTAGTTACCAATTCCACAGGCTCATACTTCACAACGTGGTCTTCTTAAATATGGTTTTCTTAAAATTAGGAGTATGTGTGTCTGAAAATACCAGGAAGAAATTCGACAGGAGCTTAGTCGAGCCAAGTGTGGTAGTCAAGGGCACCCTAGGATTGGGCACGTCGGGAGAAGCGTGACAAGAAGAGAAAGGAACTCCACGGATTTCCGGTGCCCTTTGTTTACAGGCAAGAAGGGAGTCCGCGGGGCCCCTCCATGCCAGGTGGCACGGCGAACAGAAACAGAAAGATGGGGAATCGTGTGTTGGGGAAGCTGGTGGATTCCCTTCCCAACTCGCTCTTCCACACTCATCAAACGTCCTCCAGTTCCCTGGATTCCCCATGCCGTGCGCACGAGCTAGCATCTGCCCAGAATGTTCTCTCCCCAGGCCCCAGTTTGGCATCCCTTCTTCCACGCATCCTCCCTGACCACACTTCCCACCGGTGGAGATCAAAGGCGTGGATGTTAGCTGAAGGGGTGGGAACTGCCGTTATTTAGGAGCCACTGCCAGTGGGGGCAAGAGCTTCGTCCCCCTCCCATTTGTGCCGAGGTGACCGGGAAATGGCAGGAGCTTGAGCAGAGACGGGGACGGGTAAGTTTATGGGAAAAGGGAAGGCGGGTCGGTCCATGGGAGCCGCATGTGGGTCTGCTTCCTGAGGCTTCTGGAAGTTATGCTGCTACCCTGCCCCAGAGGCTGGGAGTCGGGCAGCAGCAGCTGGCTGTCATCAGGTCTTGGCTGGAGCAGACAGTAAATTCTCTTGGCAGCCTTGAGTTTTTCCCAGGCGGCACTTTAAGGGGACTGGAGTCCCTTCAGGGATGCGGTCTTGAGCCATTAGGAATTATGTTCATTCTTGTTCAAGTCCAAGGCCGACGTTGAGGCCTTGGCGAGAAGAAACGTCAGAGTTCACCCAGAAGATGTGCTTCTTGACCTCCCGCCGGGGCTAAGCACCTGCCCTCACATCCCAGCCCTGCGTTCTGGCCCAGGGTCGCTCTGAGCATCCTGTGCCAAGTGGTCCCGTCAGTGGGGCAGCTCTCTGCCTCACCCTGAGCTCCATGGCGCAGGCACGGGGGCTTGTTCCAAGTTCAGCCCCCCACTCCCTGGCCCGCTGAACACGTTGAATCATTTCTTGTCAGATGCACAATCAAGAGTATACACGCGATAAATAGATGAGCCCCCGCATCGCCGCAGGAACGCCCCTCCCCGCGGCCCCACGCCTGGCCAGCGGGACACTTGGTCCTCCCGCCCCTCTCTCGCTCCCATTCCAGTCTCGCCCTCTTTCAACATTTCTCCGTGGAATCGTCCCTGCCTGGGAGAATCTAGGCCACTTACATGTTCTGGGAGAATTACAGCTTTGCTTTATTTTTTTCATTTTAGCGGAGATGTCAACATTACGGTCAGACTGTCGGATCAAGTCCGGGAGACCCAAGCTGAAGGGGGAGAGCGGGTCGTCGCATGGGCGAAGACGACAGACAGGTAGGGACCGTGTGTACGCGCCCGAAGAAGAGGGACTTCCTCCTGAGAATCGCAGTTCTCAGGAGCCAGGGCTGAGAGGCTCCCAAGGCCGCAAGCCCTTGAGGAGGGAGGACAGCACAGGGCCCGTCGTGCCAAGAGCTGGGAGCGGGCACTCTTCTGCTCTCCGTCGGAAAGGTGTCCCGCCCTTAGCCTCCAAGCCCTTGGCTGCTAGAAGAAAGGGGGCTGCAAACAAGAGTCATGACAGTGCATGGCTGGGATGTCGATGAGAAAAGACCCAGCGAGGGGACTCCGCCCTGCCCCTCTCCCGCCCTCCCCCGGCTCCTCCAACCCTCCACGGGGGCTCAGTCCCAGCTCCCAGAGTGTCTGGGAGCACATCGTTTGCTATCAGGACAGGGCTGGCAGGAAAAGAGCGAAGGAGAAGGAGCAGGGAGTGGAACAGAAAAATCCAACAGGAAGGAACGGAAGGGGGGATGGAGTGCTATGTCTTTCCCAGTTTCAAAATAGCAGGTGCTTGTTTAAAAAAAAAAAAAAACTTAAATAATGTTATTATCCTATCGCTCTGTTCTACTCATTCGTTCATTCATTAATTCATTCATTCAAAGCATGTCTTTGAATACCTGCAACATAGCAGGACCTGGGGGGGCCCTGATGTCACAGGAGAGAACAGGAAAGCGTTTATTGCCCACGGTTTGGCGTCTCTCAACTTGATGTTATTTTGGAATTACCACCAACACACACACGCACACACACAGTCCTTGGTAACTCTGCTTCCCACTGGAACTTAGCTGTAGTGCTGGTTAGGGCCTCCCTGCTCTTCCAAAAAGCATTAGGAGTCCTGTTGCCAATCTTCTGGGAAAAGCAGTTAAGAAGTAACCCTCAGAGGCATGGGCAGCAACAATGTTTCCAGAGTCCTTTTTTTTTCCCCCTTAGCCATTGGCTCTGGATGGAGATTTTTGGTACCAGAGGCACCAAAGTAACCTGTCCCGGTTCACCAGCACCCCACCCCCCCACACACAAAACACCTGCTTGCACGAAGATCCCACTTCCTGGTACTTGGGCCAAAAGCAATGGGACAAAACAGGCAGGATTCTCACACCCTCAGCCTCAAAGGAGCTCCAGCCTGGATGAAACCCTTCTCTCTGGGTCCGCAGAAAGATGACTGGATGGCATTTCATCTCAAGAGAGACCCCTGCATCCACAAACGACTTGGGTTCTCTTCCTCCTTTGGGAGAAAAGACACGAGTTCTGTATCTTCAAGTTGCTGCTTCCCCACAAAACGGAGGCCCAGCGTTAGTCTCCACCCCATACGTCGCGAACCGATGCTTCTAATCCGCGTGGACACACTTCTCGGGAGCTCGGCGCCGGCCCCCTTCTCTCCCCACGAAGCTCTCCTGGGCAGTTGAAACGGCTGGAAACGCAGTGCGATTCTCCGGAAGGAAACACCCACCTTTCTGATTTGTGTTCACCAAAAAGCCAAATGGAATGAAGCCCAAACCTGGTGTCAGAGGGAATTAGCCTAGAACCGTCGTCCAGGCTGGTGAGTTCAAAGGCACATGCTGACGCTGCCCAGGTCCAGCTGTGGTCATGCCCCCCCCCCCCCGATTGACTGAGCCCCCGGGAGCTTGATCCCATCACAGGCTCTTCCTGCTTAGGAATTAAACGCAGCAGTTCCCTATTGGAAGAGGGCAGGAGATGAGATTATGGGGCTTTGAAGCTGCCTGGTGGTGTGATCTTGGGCGAAACACTTGAACCCCTGAGCCTCAGTTTCTTCCCCCATAAATTGGGGGTAGTATCAGAGCCCACATCATTGGGTTATTACAAGGACCCAGACCTTGTAATAACCCATAGACCGTGGGAGTACGGAGCTTTGGCACAACGAAAGTGCTCCCTACGCTTAGATACTCTTTGAAGTATGTTCCGGGCTGTGATTTCCAACGGTCAGCCTTCCACAAGTACGCGATGTGGCTGTGGTCTGTCAGGAATGCCTCGAGAATTCTACGTTGTGGATGTCACCCTTTCCTGTTTCCCGGTCTGTTGTTTCCTGCCGTCGCCTTGCTTCCCCTGTCCCTCCCTGTCTCTTGTCCTTTCGTGGGACTTCAGGGAAGAGCTGAGTGGCTGAGCGTGCTCATTCCTTACCGTCGTGCTATCCCCTGAAACCCCTTAGCCAGGGAATAAGGCCCCCACAAGGGCCACTCACTGTAGGATAAATACATTCCACACCTAAAAAGAACACCAAGGACAGAGAACACGATCTTGCTCATGGGGACCTTGAGGCTTCAGAGAAGGGATGCGGACACCTTTAGAAGAAGCCTAGAGCAGGGGTCCTTAACCTGGGGTCCACAGAGCCTCAAGCGGTTCTGGATTTAATTTGGGGAGTCCATGGCTTTGAATGGGGACAAATTAGGAAAAGATTTTCAGTGACCTCTACCTGGACGTTTTCATTTCCTTCATCTGAACATAGACAACCAGGCGCGGTAGGACCTACTTCATCGTGACTTTGTTCCCGAGGGAAACCAGACCTATCTTTCCGTCACATCACAGTAGTTGTAGACATTGTAAGACATCGTTTGTGCTCAGTACAACTCTAAAGTATTGGTATTTATTAGATCTGTCAATAGATCTAGTCGTTTGATGCACCATCCAGGAAGTATGTGTATTAATTCTATCACAAATTGGTATTTTTAAATATCTTGGCAGCAGTAAAATGGGTTCCCTGTGTGATTCTGACTCTTTTATTTTGTGCATTTTTTTAAAAAGAACTTTTTTGAGGAGAGATCTGTCTTTACCCACCTTACCTTTGGCCCATGCTGCCAAAAAAAGTTAAGAAAGTTAGCGAAAGGCCATGCTGCCTTCCACACGCATCTGCCAGGAACTCTGAGCACGGGGCCCCTTCCTGGGGCCCACTCAGTCTCCAAGCTCATCCCGTCTTGTTCATGCTCCACTTCCCATCTCCCACCCTTCCTCCATGTTATTCAGGCCAATTAAGACAAGGAGGAGGAGGAGGGCAAAAAAAGCAACAAGAACCCCAACAGTACGCCTTGCAGCTGACCTAGTTCTTCCGTGTGAGTTCACATCCACCCCATCTAGTGGGTTTGGGGGATTAGAGAGGCCAAAGGTTCGGGCCCGAGCCACACAGCCAGAGACAGTAGGTCCAGGGCTCCATGTTGCCCCACACCCCCTTGCCCCCCTCATCCCATCCCCACCAGTCCCCCCCACCCCAGTCTCTCTGCTTAACACCCACCTTCCCAAAGCGTCGTGACACCCAAATTGTCTTCTTTATCTTTATCCAAGGTAGTTTATTCTGTGCGGTTGTCATTATTCCAAAACGAGACAGAAGTTTTATGGGAAACTCTTAATGTCAGGAGGACCGTGTTGGGGCGCGTGGGTGGCTCAGTCGTTGGGCATCTGCCTTCAGCTCAGGTCACGATCCCTGGGTCCTGGGATCGAGCCCCACATCAGGCTCCCTGCTCCGCGGATCTAATTTTGGGAGTCCATGGACTTGAATGGGGACAAATTAGGAAAAGATTTTCAATGACCTCTACCTGGACATTTTCATTTCCTTCGACGGAACATAAACAACCAGGTGTGGTGGGACTTACTTTATCATGACTTTGTTCCGGAGAGAAACCAGACCTACCTCTCCTTCACTTCACAGTAGTTGTATACATTGTAAGACATAGTCCGTGGCACTGGGGCGGGAACCCTCTTGGCTGGTTGGGAGCGTATCGGTTCGCACAGGCTAGGTATGCTGCAGAAACAAATGACCCAAAAGCGCAGTGACTCGACAGCAAAGATATTTGTCTCTCATGTTATGTGTCCATCAGAGCTGGCCAGGGCTGTGTTCTGTGTCTTCTCTCTAAGACCTCCAAGCCCCCACGATCTGGAGCTCGACTTTGGCCGAGGAGAAAAAAGAACATGGCCCTTAAATCGTCCCCTTCAGACGTGACTCAAGTCACTCCTGCTCACATTTCATTGGCCACGGCAATTCCAAAGCATGGTATCATTGAGGGAGGGAGAGAGGCCAACACGCTAGTGAGTGATGGAGCTAGCTTGGGGGGAAGGCGCGTGGAAAGCCGCTCCCTTTTGACTGCGAGCTAAATGGCTGCAGATTTGACCTCCGGTGATCCATCACATATTTACAAGACTGACCCTTGCTTCCTCTGATCTGCGTGCCTCATAGCTCTAACAATGGTGATGATGACAAATCGCCTTTTAAAACTATTGAAACGGTACCGCTTTCAGAGAGTGTGTTCAGAGAAGAAAGCTCCCTCCCCCGTACCCATCTCCCCACGGCTCTAAAAGCGCGTCCGAGACCCCGATACTCCTTGCTCATTGTCTCTGTTGTCCCGAACCCGGCCCGGGACACACACTGGCTGTGCAGCACACACGGCCACTGGCCCCGAAATGCCGCCCATTTGTGAAGATGGCACCCTCCCGCCCTCCGAAGGCAGCGCCGACACCGGCCTGCAAGTGCTCGCCCTAAACTCTGTTCTCTAACAGAAGGGACTGCTCTGGGCTCATCTCCTTCCCCTCTGAACTGAAACACCACGTGGAGAGAAAATGCCGATGCGGCAAGATGAATTAGCAGAAGGAGCTAGGGAGCTGTCGCCAGAACGGTTTTCTTCTTTCCCGCTGATGAATGAGAAGGTGGCCGGGCTCGCCTCTGTCTCAGGCAGGTCGAGGTGGAGAAATGTTAATGATGTGATCAGGTGATGGATTTTCCCATCCCTTCACTCCCTGAACCGGGCCCGCTCCATCAAGCTTTGTGCCAGGTGGACGCGAGAATAAAGAGCCTGACTGCAAGAACGATCCCCTAATGATGAACTTGCTGGGATGACACAAGGCCGTGGGTGCCGAGGCAGCAAGATGGCCTGGGGCAGAAGTCAGAGAGGTGTCGGGGTGCGTGTTCTCCCGTAGGTCGTTTCATTGGTTTGGCTCGTTTTCCCCACCAGTTTATGGTGAGAGCTGTCAAGCGCCCGGCAGTATTGATTCATTAGCATTCTACTTATCTTGATTCACTGCTGATGCCTGCTTCCTTCCACTCATCTGTCCCTCCCTGAATCCCTCACAGTCTTAGTTCATTTCAAAGTAAGTTGCAGACATCAGTATCCTTCCTCCTGAATACTTAGGCACGATTGCCGTGAAGTGGAGTTCAGTATTTGTTTCTGGATTTTTTTTGTGTATACAATTTGCATACATTGGAAGAGACCCGTTTCAGGCATACATTCTGTAGGCTTTGACAAAATCGTCTGTCAACATAACCCGAGCCCCTTTGAAGTTACGAAAGATCTGAAAGGGTCTTCTCTCCCTTCCCGGTCAATGCTTGCCCTCGTCACTGCTGAGTTTTGCTTGTTCTGGAATTTCAAAGAAGTGGATGCACTCCACATGTCCTTTTATGTGCCTGCCTTCTGCTCAGCACCTCATTTCCGAGAATCATTCATTTTCTGCAGGTACCAGTAATTTGTTCCCTTCCGTTGCTGAGTCATGTTTGATGGAATAAATGTTTATTTAATGCACTTTCTATAAGGAAACTTTTAGAATTAAGCATTAAGCTTTTAAAGAACAGAGGTTGATTGCTTTTATAATTCACTGACATCTAAAAATTGGGAGCTTTCACATAAAAATCCAGAGGGGGCACCTGGGTAGCTCAGTCGGTTAAGCATATGACTCTTGGTTTGGGCTCAGGTCATGAACTCATGGGTCATGAGATCAAGCCCCAGGTCGGGCTCCATGCTCAGTGGGAGCCTGCTTCTTCCTCTCCTCCCCACTTGTGCTCTCTCTTGCTATCTTTCTCTCTCTCTCTCTCTCTCTCTCTTTCTCTCTCTCTCTCTCTCCCCACCCTTCTCTCTTTCAAATAAAATCTTTAAAAAAAAAATGATCATGGAAAGTGATCATGGAATGAATTTCTGAAGGAGGGGACAAGTAAATGAAGTGTGATCTCATTGGCCATGTAGCGCCTGAGATCCCACATTCCAGAAGGGATAAGACCCTAGCTTTGGAATCAGTTATCCCTGTGTCCAGATCCTTCTCTATTTTGTATTGTCTCAGATGCCCTCCTCCCTTCACTTCCTTCTTCGGGACTATGTGGATAAAAAATGCCAACTTACCAGTTGCCGGAGGGATCGATGAAATAACATATTTAGCCTGCCAAGCGCCACCAAGATGGCAGTTTATAATCATTGATGTCATCGTTATTCTCATTAGCTGGTTCTCTACAAGAGAGGAGGTCAGCCCATTTTTCATCCCATCTTCCCAATGCAGCAGTTTGGAACCTCTGAATTCCAAGAGACCGTGGTTGCGCCTAATGGAGGGGATGAATTTCTTGATCCGTATGTCCTCCCTTCTCACCTGAGTTGGGTCCCAAATAGAAGCCATCGCAGAAGCAGAATCCAGGCAAATATGCAGGAACTTCCGTTCTCACGTTGAGGAGGACTTGGGACAAAAAGACGGAAGACCTGCAGAGACCGAGGGTGGAGACTGTCAGATGAAAAATGCCAGCAACAGACTGCAATACATACATGAGGTTAATATATAATAACATCGCACGCCTATCAGTGGGAGAAAAATAGATTATTCCATAAAGGTAACAACTGGGAAAGCACCTGAAGAGATATAAAGGGGAATCCTCATTTCACACCTTGCACGAAAACAAATCCCAGATGGAGAGCCACGATTTAAACATAAGATAATGGAACCATTAAAATACCAAAAGAAAACACGGAAGGTTTTCTTTCTTTTTTTTTTTTGTAAAATCTTGACGAAAAGAAAAAAACATGAAACACTACTACAATTTCGCGTCCGTATATAAAAGAGAGATACATTTGAACAAATAGGTAGGCAATTTCTGCCTTTAAAAGCCACCAAGTTTAAAAAGATTTATGACAGAGTGGGGGGATTATTTATGCAAACAAGAGGAAAGGTCATTTTCTAAATAGAAATCCTGTCCATCCGTTCAAAAAAGGCCAACAGTGCAATGCAAAAATGGACCAGGTGTCCTTCATTTAGAAATAAAATATGAATAGCTCTTTGACACCTGAAAATACGCTCACCCAGTCGAGTTGTAAGATACATGTGCCTTAAGCTGGAATCACGTCTCGAACTTCTCCAGAGCCACCATACGGTGCCCTAGGTCCCCTGACTTGCAGAGCTTATAACTCGCAGTTTGTACCACCTTCTCCCCATTTCCCCCACCCCTATCCCTAGCAACCACCATTTTACTCTGTTTCTGTAAGTTTAGCTTTTTTTTTTTTTTTTAAGAGTCCCTATGTAAGTGAAATCATACAGTATTTGTCTTTGACTTCTCTCACTTAGCCTCATCTCATACCCTCAAGGTCCAGCCATGTTGTCACAATTGGCAGCAATTCCTTCTTTTTATGGCTGAATAATATTCCATGATCTGTGTGTGTGTGTGTGTGTGTGTGTGTATCATGTTTTCTTTATCTGATCATCTGCTGATAGACTAGATTGTCTCTGTGTCTTGTGTCTTGACTATTGGGAATAATGCTGCCCCGGACATGGGGGCTGCAGATCTCTCTTTGATAGAGTGATTTCGTTTCCTTTACATAAACGCCCAGACTTTGGGCATTTGCTGGGATTGCGGCATCGTAGGGTAGTCTTATTTTTAATTGCTTGAGGAACCTCCATACTTTTTCTCATGGTGGCTGCATCAATTTACATCCCCACCAACAGCGGCCCAAACTTTTAAAATTAAAAATGCACATACTAGGCGACCCAGAAATTCCCCTGGGAAAAGTTATCCTACAATCACACTTGGACTCGTGGGAGATGCTGTAACTGCAAAGGTTATTTGCAGTATTGCTTGCAAGAGCGAAACAGTGAGGATAACCTAAAAACTATAAATAAATTCTTGGGAAGATAGATTATGGTACACCTTGAAAATGGAATACTGCTTTGGAGCAACACAGAACAATTCCCAAGACATATTGTTAAAGTTGACCAGGATGGGTGTGGGCAGGTACAGAATGGTGACTGTAGTAAGCGACCGTGGGGTGCAGGGGATGGAGGAAGGAGAGGAGAGGAGGAGATAAAGCACATGTATCCAGAAGGGCGTACAAGACACAGCATCGGTAGTCGGCTCTGGACAGGGCAGCTGCCTTGCTGAGGCTGAGCACCCTTTTAAATTTTATGCCGTGTGCCTGGGTTATCTATTCATTTCTTCTTAATTTAAAAGAGAGTACAATCGCCATCTCTGGGCCATTTAAACAGGGATGACTATTTTAGCAGACTATCACAAAGAATACTCAAGCATTGTTAGAATGGTCCAAATATATTCTCCTATAACCCGGGAATTCTAGGAATTTCCTGAAATACATCAGCACCAGCTAATTTCATCGCACTCAAGATGCGGAAAGCATGTCTATTAGATGCGTAGAAGCGTCGCTTGCTTTTGACCCCCAGGTGTCCAAGTCCATCGGGATAGAGCAGAAGCGGGTAGCTTGGGGTCGCCCAGTCCCCTGCCGTGGCCTCCAGGACACACAGGACCTCGTTCCACCCAGCACTAGATGGCCACCCAACTCCCAGGGGCTATCTCACACACGCAGGCATGGAGAACAGAATGTGATTCCTAACATAAATGGATTTTGGAGCTATTTCCAAAGCTAGAACGCATTCAGACCGTAATGGGAAGGCATTTTTAGCTTCCAACTGGTAACTGACATTTGAGGGTTTACAATCTGCCAAGCTTCAACATGAATTCTCTCTTCTAATTTTTACCATGATGATGCCTCTCGTCATTTCCATTTACAGGTGAAGCGACGGGTGCTCAGAGATATTCGTCCAAGGTCACAGAGTGAGACTCGGACTCAGGCAGTTGGACTCCAGAAAACCTTCCCTCTGTCCACCCTATGCCGCTTTTTAAATCACCGCGCCTTGCCTCCCACCCACCTGCAGCCACCCTCTGGCACAGCAAAGCTGTAGGTGAGTACACAGTGGGCAGGGGGCCCTGAGGAAGGTCTCCCTCAGGTGGCACAGATCGCCCACTCCTCTGTTCGCGATACTGCCTGCGTCTCCAAGCAGCAAGGTCAGGGTCAGCCCTGAAACCCATGGGAGAAAACATGGTGGTCAGGGGCTGGGTTTCTGTGATGACCACTTCCCAGCCGTGTAACCAGCTCCCCAGAGAAACAGAACCAACAGGGGAGAGGCGGGGGGGAAGTGGAGGAGAGACCGAGAGAGAGAGGTTTATTATAAGGGATTGGCTCATGCAATTAAGGAGGCTGAGAAGTCCCACGGTCTGCTGTCTACAAGCTGGAGGCCCAGAGGAGCAAGAAGTGTTGTTCAACCCAAACCCGAAGGCCTGAGAAACTCAGGTGCCGATAGCACAAATCCCAGTCCAAGCGCAAAGGCCCAAGAACCAGGCTTACCCCTGGAGAGGAGTACCCTAGGAGAGGATGGCCATCTGAGTTCCGTCAGAGGGAGCATATCTGCCCTTCCTCCGCCTGTTTTGTTCTATTTGGGCCCTCAACAGGTTGGACGATGGGCAATCTTCTTTACTCAGTCACCTGATCCAAAGGGTACTCTCTTCCAGAAATACCCACACAGACACGCCCAGAAGTCAGGCTTTAGCAGCCATGTGGGCATCCCCTGGCTCAGTCGGGTTGACGCACGAAATTCACCTCCACTTGGAGCAGGTGACTTAGCCACCTCGGGACGAGATGGTCCGAGGGAAGGGCCTGGCACACAGTCGGCCATCGATCTAGGGTAACCACTGTTCAGAACATTATTGTTTTCTTGTATGACGTTTCTGTCCGGCCAACTCTCAGTTGCTCTCCCCTCTTCCTCTCCGCCACCCAGCACACAGTAGGTCCTCACACAGGCCTGCCTGGCACACAGTAGGTCCTCAGTATCAGTGTTTGAGTGAAACGGAATCCATTCTAGCCTGAGTATCTTTAAGTGGTTGGAGCTGTCCATGGGACCTTAGGTATTAACTCTGCAGAGGGTAAGGCCGCCGCCGGGAGGGACACTTTGTTGTGGCTTGAAAGCACCTGGACGCCAGGCACGGAGGGTCAGATGGTTCCAGATGCCCGAAACTCCTCTCCTCCAGAACCACCCCCACAGCAAATTTGCCTCTAACATCTTCACAAGAACAGTTCTTAAGGCTCCACAGTCAGCGAAGAAGATTTAAAAGAGCACAAGAAAGGAGGTCTGCGGACTCAAACCCACACGAGGCAGGCGCAGAGGCGAGAATCTCCGACACCGTTTGGTGCTTCTGAACCTTGTCGCAGCTTAGGATCTCCAGGAGAAGCTTTAAAAATTTCTGACAGAATCGGAATTTCTGGACTGGGGCCCACTGTCGGTATTTTTAAAGCTCCCTGGTGGCCCGAATGTGCAGCCAAGGAAGGAGCACTGGTGGGTTAGCCCGTCACAGCCTCCTTCTTTTTAAGGGGAAACGCGCCTCCCGGAACATTAACCACGAGCCACTGTGACTTGAGCCACGCAATGGCGATCAGTGTATCTGCCGCGTTGTGTACCCGCCGCCTCTACCTGATTCCAAGACGCACTGGGCGCGGCCAAAAGGAAACCCCATACCCATTCAGCAGGCACCCCCACTTCCCTTTTGCCCCAGCCCCTGGGAATTACTCATCTACATTTTATGTCCGTGGATTCACCTGCTCCGGAGATTTCACTGAAGCGACGTCCCACAGCCTGTGACCTTTCCTGTCCGGTGTCTTCGGCAGCCTCGTGTCTTTGAGGTTCACACACACTGCGGCCTGTGTCCGGACTTGGTTCCTTTTCGTGGGCCGATATCCCAAGTACGGATCGGCAACCTTCTGTTTATCCACTCACCCGTCAGCGGACCTTGGGGTTGTGGTTCGTCACCTCCTCTGAAAGCAGAGGAAGTGAGGTCCAGTGAGCCCAGGAGGCTTCAGGAGTCACACAGCTCTGGGGGGCAGACCGAGGATGGGACCCTTGTGTCTTGATTCACACGCAAGGTCACTTCCGACTCCACTGCCCCCACTGGGAGTGTGTCGGCTCCCTGACGAGTGTGTCAGCCCCCCGCTGAGTTGAAAGGGGCCTCTGAGGGCCCGCTCGGTGTGCACCGAGGGGCCTTCCATCTGCTCCTCGGCTTCCCCGTGGGGAGGAGCGGGAGAGAGGACGAGGGTGGAGAATGAGAAGCGCAGCTGGGCCGAATTCCAAGCCCTCGTCCGTCAGTGCCCGGCCCTGGGCCAGCCCACAGAGCCCCCCTGAATCCCAGGCCAGAGCCGCCAGGGGCAAGCAAGGCAAGACCTTCAGGAGGCGCCCCCGGGAGTCCGAGGGAGGGGATAGGGAAGAGAGTCAGGGAAGGAGAAGAACCAGTCAGGTACCCTGCAGGCCTCTCCGTGAGATGGTGGCACCGAGTTGCCCGACCTGTAGGGGAAGGACGCCGGGGTGTTCACCCTCCAGTCCCCCACCTGTCGTGGCTCCTGGGGCTTTAACTCCACGATGCCTGTGGGCGGGGAGATAGCCCTCATGAGGAGAGTGACAAGGGGTGGGTGAAGGGCACTGGCACTGCGCTCTCGTGTCTCGTTCCTTCTCTGTGGGCGGGGTCTGCAAGTGAGGTCCCATATAAAGCACAGAAGCAAGCCCACGGTGTTCAACACTCGTCCTCCCCGCCTTCACCCCCATTTACTCAACAAGCATTTATTGAGCACCTACTATGTGCCAGTCATCCTACTGAGGCTGCAGGTACACAGAGAGATGAGGGGTTGTCTTAGTCCATTCGAGCTGCGGTAACAGAATACCACAGACGGGGTGGAGGGGAGCAGCTTAAAACACAAGCATTGATTTCTCATGGTTCTGGAGGCTGGAAGTCCAAGGTCAGGGTGCCAGCGGGTCTGGTCTCCGGTGCGGGGCTCTTCCTGATTTGCAGATGGCCGCCTTCTCGCTTTGTGCTCACGTGGAGGAGAGGAAGGGTTAGCTCTCTTCCGCACCATGGGGGCTTCCCCTTCGTGACCTAATCACCTCTCAGAGGCCCACCTCCCAGTACGTCACATGAGGGGCTTCAATATAGGAGTTTTGGGGAGACCAGGCTTCAGTCCATAGGAGAAGCGGCCCCCGCTTTTGGCAAACTCACAGTCTTAAGTGGCTGAATGAGACCTCCCCTCCCTTCTGATGCAGAAGGGCAGAAACACGCCCAAAGTTCCAGCTCTGTCATTCGGGGAAATAGACTTGGTGTCGCAGTGGAGAGCCCCAGCTGCCCCTGCATTCCCATCCTGACTCTGCTTCCTTCTCCACCTCCTCTTGGGGCCCCAGTCCTGTTGACCACCTGCAAGAGCACCGCCAGCCTCAGCCCTGAGGTGGGCACGGCCCCCCTCACCCTCCCCTCCAGGCCTCCGAGAGCTCACACAGGACAGATGCGCGCTGGTCAGCCTTCAGCCATTTTCAATCTCAGGAACCTCCAAAAATAGCTAAGCTCTAATGCATATTTCAGGTTAGACTTGTTTATTTTCCCTCTCTCTGAGCCAGCAAGCTAATTTCCCCAGAGGGAGAAGGCAAGCAAAGGCTGCCGCCAAAAAACCGAAAAATCGGCTTTAGCTTCTCCCTTGATTGCCTGTGGGGAGATGCCTCCCGGGCCCCACGTCTCAGTGCTCTCAGAGAGGCCCAGAGACCGGGGCCCTTCTGTTCCATGGACCAGACGTTGGAAGAAGCCCAAACACACAACCCAGCAGATGCCTGATTCTGGACTTGGCCTTCTAGGCCTCTCTCCTTGCAAAGGGAGAACCAGGGGCCAGCCTGGCACTGACCCTGGTCTTTCCTCAGTAGCCAGACTGGGGAAAAAACAAACCAGAAACAGAACGACTGTGGTTTAAGTGCCAAAGTAAGGAAGGACCCTGGTAGACCAGGCGTCCACATGGGTGGGTGTTGGGTGCAGTATTAGGGGGAGAACGTACTATTTGGATGTGTTCCTCTCACAGAAGCTCATCTGTACTTAAGCAGAATGGAGACTGGGAAAAACACAGGCTGGGAACGCTTGGATTCCCCATCCACGGGCTGCTCGAGAGTCGTGCCTCACGTGAGGCAGAGAGGGTTGTGGGCCCAGATGTCTACACAGGCTTCCCTTCTGCCAGCAGAGCGGTTCGGGTAAGGACGGCCCTGCCGGTCCCCCCAGATCCTTCCTGTCTGAGGCCTTCGATGGCTCCGACGGAAACCTCATTCCCCCGTGGGTCTGTAAGAGTTGCATGATTCCAGAATCTTCAAAAATGAAATGCAGAACTTGACCTCCAGAAAGAACGACACAGTGGGAGAGCGTCGGGCGGTGACTCTTGCTTGAGAGCTTCATAGAGATCTGGGTAGGAGGCAGTCCCACCCCCCCTCTCCCAACCGCAGAAAATCAAGGCGCTAACATTCAACAGCAGGACATCCCTGAAGAAGGATCCCAGACAGCCTGACCGAATCATTGCCTCTGAGGTAAGCCTAAACCACCGCACGGCTGTTTCCCACAGTCTTCTGAATCCGTGGGGGGTGATACGGTGACCAAAACCACCGAGATTGGAAGCTCTTTTTCTCTTCTCTAGAGACGTTCTGAGAGACGTGACCTCTGAGAAGAAGGGATCCAGGACCTCAAGGGTAGGAGCAGAAGACAAGGCTCAAACCAGAGGGTGGCCCTCATCAGGCAGAGTTTTCCCTTTGGGAATCCATGCTGCTGCATACCTCCTGGGTGCCTGACACTTTGCTAGTTGCCTCCACCCCTGTCGATTGCACGTGGAAGGTATTAATATCCTACCTTGGGGAAAATCTTGTCCCTTAAATGGAGTGTGTGTGTGTGTGTGTTGTTTTGTTTTGTTTTGTTTTGTTTTTTGTCTCAATTCACACGAGAAGAAAATTAGACTCAGAAAGTTCAAGTGACAGGGCGCCTGGGTGGCTCAGTCTCTTGAACCTCTGACTCTTGATTTCGGCTCTGGTCATGATCTCAGGTCGTGGGATCGAGCCCCACATCGGGCTCCGTGCTCAGCGGGGATTCGGCTCCTCTCCCTCTCCCCCTCCCCTGCCCACACTGGTGTGCGCACATGCACGCTCACCCTCAAGGCAATAAATAGGTCTTTTAAAATGTAAGGAAAAAAGAAAACGTTCAAGTGACCTGTCCAAGGTTGCTCAGGCAATAGAAGACAGAGTCAGAATCCGCATCCAAAGCTAGACGAACTCTTTCCACCGCACTGCTTTAGACGAGATGCAAATTCCAAGGAAAATCACAACACCGTTCTTAAGGCGGTTTGGTTCCGCAAAGCAATTTCTTTCACAGTTCCACTAGTCAGCGCCCGGTGCCCAAAGACGGCATTTGCTTCTCTCTCTCCTGTCTCTCCTCTGCCTGGAAACCTCATTTGCATGAGATCTGAAACCATACTTTTGGCTCATCCTCTTCAGCAACAGTGGAGAATGGAGACAATAGCTCTTTCTGGAGACGGCCAATGTCTACATCAAAATTTTCCCTTCAGTAACAAGTGGTCAGGATGGGCCTTGTCCAGTTTCTTTTCACTTCCAGGACAGTTGGCGTCTGGTCCCACATGCCCTGTTTTCCCAGACAACATCCTCTTGGACAAGAGATGGCACATACGCACTGATACCGTTTCTCCCCCGGCGTCGCCCGTGGCAGACATGTCTAATCGATCTCAGTGTTTCATCCCACTGATCCTAGCCTCAGCCTCAGTCTTCAGTTACTGAAGCCCATGCATCTTCTACCAGCCAAGGAAATCCACCTCGCCTCCTTCTTCCATGGCGATGCTCCACCAAGCTGAGCTTCCAAACCAGCCTTTTGCCCCCTCTCCTCCGTTAGTCAGCTGAATGCAAGACTCAGCTTAACAAAGCCACTTCCTATTCGGGAATCTCAGTGCGGAGCCTGTTGTGAAACCATTTAACCTGACCATTATTAATTAAATAGGAGCAGAAACTGTCCCAAGGTGAATTCCTCACAAGCCCATTCCATGTGATTTCACCTGAATATTTGAATTCCCTTTGGAAATTTGAGCTGAATTCTAAAACGTCCCAAGTGGGAGGGTCAGAACGGCTCATGCCCAAGGTCCCTTTGCAGTCAAGGGCACCGGTCCTGGGTCAGACTGGGAGTGTAAGCCTGAACCTCCCCACCACGCAGGTCTGTGCTGAGCCTCAGTGATGCGATGCAGCGCACTCTACCCGAGCTCCAGACTCAAGGGCAGAAGGGGCTGCATTATTTATAGTTCCCGTTCGGCGTTCCTCATGGGCGGATTGCACCATCCACTGTGACCTGTGCAGGGGCACTTTGCCTCCCTCCACCAGCTGCAGCAAGGTGCGAAAACAAAACTCTGAGCATGAGGACTTGTCATTGCTGCTTAAGTGAGACCAAGAAGCTGAAGAGCCTGGAGGTACAGAGCACAGACTCCGCACAGGCGGTGATAAGACTCAGCATCATCAAAGCCCCTCCGGCACAGGGGACACTGCGGAGGATTAAAGTAAAGGAGGAGGGAAGGGAGGAGGGAGGGAGAGAGAGAGAAAGCAAGTCACTCAATGCATATGGGCTCCTCTTCTATGTGCTTCCTACTCAGTAAATCGTGTGCTGATTTTTCTCTGCCTTGCCCCTCGAGAGTTATAATCAAGCTCTAATTTTGCATATTGCCTGGGTTTAGCCACATATGTTCAAATTAAAGATAAACTCTCTTCAAGGGGAATTCATCCCTTTCAAAAGTGGAAGCTACTTGAAATGTAAATGTTGCTTCAGTCCCAACCGAAGGAAGACTTCTGACTCATGCTGGAATCCAGTCTGTGCCTCCGCGGGGCGTGCGTACCACCACTCCCCACACCTGTACCCTCGGCAGACATCACTAATCGATCATGACTTTCCTTCCCTCTGAGGCGGGGAAGCAGCCCCAGAGTTGCCCTCCGTGCAGGGCTCCGGGAAGCCACGGTCGGCCACCGAGAGCTGACGCATGAGATAAAGGCTGGTTGCCATCCTGCCGTGGAGAACTTATTCATACCAGGCACTCAGCTTGGACTGCCTTGGATGACATAAAATCCTGCTTCCTCCTTCCGCTCTCCTTTATCACAGTCCTCGGTTTTGCCCCAACACCCAAGCACCGTACGTGGACTGTGTCCATAGAGGGGCCCGGATCATTCCTGATTTTCTCCAGCTTCTCTTTCACTCTGTCCAGCCTCATCCTGTTCTAGCAACAGTTTGTCCCCTGTCCCTAGACTTGACACTTCCCCGCCTTCCTCTGGGCCCTGGGAACTCTGACTCTAGAACCCTCCGAAGTATCCTCATCACACCTCTTGCATCTCAAGCCCTGGCCGACGTGTCCTGACCCCTTGGAAGGAAAGATTTCGACAAAGTCAGCCTATTCTAGAAACACAGTAAAGGGAGTTGATCTTCTTGTCGTCACATCCGTGATCTCAGCTGATGAGCCACATAGTCTGGGGAGGTGAGTATAGAAAGACCACGAGGTTTGACACCAAGCATAAATAGGTCCAAACCTTGACTCGTCGCATTACCTGCTGGGAGCTCGCACACATCGCTCTGCCCGCCTGGGCTGCGTCGTCTTTGTCCTGCAGCGCCCACCTTCCGGGGCTGAGGCGGAGGTTACAGGAGATCGGGCACACGGGTGCTTGTCACGATGTCAGATGATCAGAGAGTGTTGGCTGCAGGGGTTTTCCTTAGAAGGTGCCGTCTCAGATTTGGTTTCTGAGAAGATCCTAAGATAAGGGTTTGAATGCCGTGGATTTGTGAGGTCCTAGGAAGCATCCGAGGGCAGTAAGAGGGAAGGAAGGGGAACCGAGGGTGTATTTTGAGTCAGTCGCCCTTGTGGGCAACTGGGGCTCCATCCCAAAAGATGGCGAACAAGGTAGGACACACGCCCAGAGATTTCCCACTGACTCCCTTGGTGGTTCCCACCGTTCCTCTTGGTTGAGAGCTCCCCGTGGGGATGTTCTCTCCCCCACACTCTGGACTTGCCTTGCTCTCGGGCTACTCATGCTCCTAGGACCCAGGGGAGGCCCTCAGGCCGAGCTGCAGTCTCCTCGGGGGCAGAAGCTGTTGTCAGGAACCGTAAGCGCTGGGGGAGAGATGAGCGGAGCACCAGGTGTCGGGTGGCAAACGCGAGCCTTACGCGTATTCTGCGCAGCAGTGCGACAGGGGAGACAGTATAGCTCCGGGTTCATGCTGCAGCTCCGTCACTTGGCCAGGTGTAAAGATGGTCCTATCGACGTCCACCTGGCGATGTTCTATGGGGAGTTCTTTGTACGACGTAGGTGAACCACCTCGCGGAAGTTGGATGCTCGAGAAACGGTGATGGCGGCCAGATTGCTCAGTGACCTGCCCCCTTCCTCCTTCCACCAGGACAGATGGAAACTCGCCTTGGCCAGCCGGCCAGCCAGCCAGGGAGCCGTCCAAGAGCTGTGGCACACGCCCCGGAGCCCAGCACCTCCGCGGGAGACGGGGATACACTGGTGAATAGACATGAGCGTGGCTGTGTTCCTGGGACAGGTAAGCAGCCCAGTGAGCAGTAGAAGACTGTGGGCTAGAGATGTCTCGTCCGCAGCAGTGCGTGCGTCTCAGAGTTCAGTGGGCGCACGGGTGACCCGGAGAGTATTACTCAAATCCATATTCTGCTTCGGGGTCTGGGCTGGGGTTCGAGGGTCTACACTCCCAGCCAGGTCTTCACTAACGCTGATGCTGCACAGTTGGAGCAAAGAAACTCTACAGAATTTATTGGGGAAGCAAAGGAGGGACCAGCTCCTCCTTGAGGGAGGGCATCTGCTTTCTCATAGGGTTGTCTCAACGTTGGGATCCTCCTGGGAGGAGGAGGAAATTGTGGAGTCTGTGCACTGGAAAGGGCGTTCAAAGTGATTTAATCCAGAGATAGGGGAAGGCAACCTTCTTCCCATCCGCAAAAGAGGGCTGTCCGGTGTCTTCCTAAGGATGTGAGCGAGGGGAAGGCCCCTCACCCCGTCTTGATGGTGTGTGACTGCTCGAAGAGGCTGGAAGCTCTCTGTGGCCCCCGCTCTTGCATGCGAGTGAGTGGAGGAGACGCTCTAAGGCCAGCCTGCCTCCCGGCAGCCCAGAGCCCAGAGCCGTCTCCGGCAGGCCTGCCCCGGTGCGGCCGGAACAGGAACGCGAGCTCTGCCCGACGTGACTTACAGTCGAGGCCTCGCTTCCGGAGAATCCGAGCCAGATGAGGAGGTGAGCGGACGTCACCTCCCAGACTGCTGCTCCGGCTCTCCCCTTCGTCCCCCGAGAAGCCGCTCAGGCTCTCCTCTCGTCTTGAACACGTCCGTCGACTCCAGTCTAAGCAGCCTGGAGGGATGCAGATGGGGTTAGGTTTTATGTGAAGTCGCCTAAACCCAGACAGAGGGACAGGAGCAGAGTGTCACTCTGAAAGACCCGTGCAGGCCACCCCGTAGGCTGCAGAGCCCTCGAGGGTCAGTCAGTTTTCCACAGTAGGTATTTCGGCCTTGAAGACCGTGTCGTCATTTGTAGGAGAACAGGGCGTGAGATGGAGAATCCCACCCTTAGAATAAAGCCCCTCCTCTTGTTTTTCTCCCCCCGGCGTGAATAAACTTCTATTCCTTGCAGCTGAAAGGTGCTTGATTAAAAGGCAGGTTTCCAGAAGGCTAGGCCAGTGTTCCCGGCTCAGTGGCTCTTTGTTGATGACCGAGTGAGCAGTGCTACAACCCAGAGGAAGGTAATCCCGTGGGCTTTTTGGTCTCTGCACGACACCAGGGAGCCTCCCCTCACCCGTAACATCTTACTCTGCTGATACCGCCCAGCCCCTGACCAAAAGGAAGATACACACTCAGCATTGGCGAAGGACGAGGACAACTGGATGTCTGGACAGATCTCTGGATACCAAGACGTGAGTCTGGCTTCTTGACTCCACTCCACGACCAAGTAACCAAACGCCCTTCGAGAAGTACCCCCTCCTCAGTTTTTCCCGTCCTCCCGGAGATCTGTAGTACAAATGTGTCGGCCGCCTCGCCAGCATGTGTCCCCTCCCCGCTCACCCTGACAGCATCAGTAGGCTTTTGGGGGAAATTGACCCCCAGCCCTGAAACGGGCTGGCAGAAACCCACCAGCATCCGTCAGTCCCCGACCACAGTCCCCGGGTCAGGGGCGGGCACGTGACTCGCGCAGGTGCAGGGGAGCCGAGCCCCCAGCCTCTCCCGTGGAATGTGGGAACAGCAGGGCTCTCTCTGCCCCAGGGATGCAGGGATGCGGATGAGAAAAGCGTGAAGCATCACTGGGTTGTAGTCACATTACAGTCATGAAAGAAAGCAGCTTGAGAATGAATCTGACTTGCAAAATAACTTAAAAAAAAAGAGAGAAATTAAGCCATAGTAATGATCACACTGCACCCAGAACTGGTACTCCCTTTGCATATTTCAGTTCTCTGTCAGTAGATTCTCTTTATTTTTATGTCCCTTGGAGAAGAGCTTTCTGTTGCTGGAAAATGAATGCACCCATCCATGGGTTCCCAGCTTTTCAAAGCACCTGTATCCATCACAGGATGGTGCGCTGTCTGGACTGAGATCATACCGTTTGTGTGAAGGTCTTGCGTAGGTCGTAAAACTCTGTAGAAAGGGAAGGGAAGGTTGCCCTAAAAACATCCGGGAAGGAGAGAGTTAAGCTTTTTGCTGAGCCCCAAAGACAATTTAGTTAAACGCACTGAAAGAGGCAGAATGAGGATTCATTTTTGATAACAATTGGCTTTGAGAAGCAAAAGCCAATTATTCAAAGCCTCCTCCTTATTTATTTGGATCTGTTTAAGAGGATCCATCAGGCTGAGCAGTATTGGCCCTGCCCGGACTGGTTCGGAGGATAGCTGGGGAGCAGCAGGTTCACTCTCGGGAAAATTCCATCTCAGTGCTTGACTTGGAGGAGGTGCCGAGAGGCCACTCTCCTGAGAGTCCGCCATGGAGGACGCACCATTCCTGCTACTCACAGAAGCTCCGGTCCTCGGATGGTGCAGAAAAGCCAGTGGTTGGTGGAAAGGACTCTGGTTCAAGTCCACACTCTGCCACTAAGCGTGTGTGACCTTGACCTCTCTGGTCTCAGTTTCTTCGTCTGACAAATGGGAACACTAGCCTTTGCTCTGTCTGGCCACGTCACAGGATGTGCTAGTCACAAGTGGATATAATCCCTTTCTTCTGGCCATTCTATGGGAAAGGAAAGGGAGAGGCAACACCTTTTAAAAATAAATAAATGATTCCTAGGGAGAAGTGGGGAATACAGATATCCTGTGGATTTTACGTTGTACCTTGGACAAAACTTCTGCCACAACCTCTTATCTCATCATAGAGGCATTCGATAGTCATGCAACAAAAAATCCACTGGATGCCTACCATGAGCCGGGCACCAAGTACAGATGGGAACTATTCAGACAAGGTCCCTACCCACACAGATCTTGCATTCTAGGGAGGAGACAAACAATAACTATGTCAACAAAGAAGATTATTTCATATACTGAAGTTGTCCTTGCTCAAATCCATCTCTGGAATGATGAAATGATCATTCATCCATGTTTACCATATATATTCTGTCTCTCCTGAGAGAATGGAAGCCCCATGAGGGCTAGAGTCATTGTTGCGTTCACCAGAGTAGCCCACGTTCCCAGCCATCGCTGGCTCATAGTAGATGCTCGGTAAAGATTTGTTGGATAGATTGATTGAATGCAAAGTGCTACAGAAAAACGAAGCAGAGTAGCAGGATGGAGAGTGATGGGGTGGAAAGAAGACTGACATTCTGGTTTCGACAGAAGTCCAGGAAGGCTTCTTGGAGTAGGTGTCCTTTCACTTGACACCTGCACGTTGAGAAGTGGGCAGCAGGTATGAAGAGCTTGGGAAAGCATCCCAGGCAGGGGGTAGGGCATGTGCAAAGGCCCTGAGCAGGGAGGAGCCCCATGTGTTGGAGCCCTAGAAAGTTGGGGAGACTGAAGAAGGAGAATGAGGGGAGAGTGCTGGAGGAGGGATGGGGAGTGGGCGTGAATTTTGAACCCAGCTAGTTGAAAATTCTTCCGTGAATTACAAAGTGTCAGAAGCTGCACAGACATTTATCCTTTTTCCTGGAACATAAAGAGCAGACTCTTTGAGTATTTGGTGGGTCCGTTGATTTTTCCTTTTTGCAATGGCAGGTGGTTGAAAATCAGGGGATATTCAGTCTTTCAGAGGACCTGGGCGGGTTATGGCAATCGCCGTCTACACATGAGAGCGATTCTGGACAAGAGGGAACAGGCTTGTTCTGGGAAGTAACCAAGCAGAGGCCCCAGGAGGAGAGATTTTAGCCCACCGAGAGGTAAACCTGCTCGCATACCCCACGAGGATGAAATCGGGGTCGTGAGTTTCCCGTCACTGGAAGAGTTTAAGCCACGGGTCAACTTCCACTTGGTAGAAACAGGGAGAAGGAACCCAGGCACCGAAATCTGATCATTTCATGATCATCTCCTAATCTGGCTCTCGAAATACACCCGCGTTTGATCTCTGCCTTTGTTTACAAACCCCATCAGTAAAATCCTCACAGAACACGGCTACTAATAAGATAGCAAAAACCAGAATGCATAATGAGGGATGAATGCACACATCCTTTGTTCAATAATACAATATTTTTCTTGAATAATGCATGAGCTGCTTTTCATTTCGGAAATGAGAGAGTGTATAATCCCACTGTGCGTCAAGTGAATATTTTTAAACATTTAGAAGTGGGAGGCAAAGACAATGGTAAGAAGCTCAGGGACAATAGAAACTTGGAAACAGGATAGGCAGGGGTGCTGCCACTAGAATCCCAGAACGATGGAAAGAACCAGGGAGGCCACCGGTCATTGCCCCTGCCGAGTGCCCCCCCACCCCCCGCAAGTTCATGCACAACAAAAGGAAGATTCCAAGCCAAGTCGCCTGCTCCACAGGGCTTTCCCCTAGAACCAATCTCCAAAGTCCAATGCTTTGCTCCCAAATTATTTTAAACAGACTCCCCAGCCCTCAGCACCATTCTGTCTATGTGGTGGGTAAACTCGTACCTCTCTGATTTCCCCTGTAGTCCAGTATCAACACCTAGATTCAGCACTCAACTGGAAGACTACATTTCCCAGACTCCCTTCCAGGTGTGACCACATGACCACATCCTGGCCAGTGAGATGTAAGCAGTTATGCAGGCAGGGGTGGGAGGCAGGGGGAGTTCCAGGAAGGTTCCTTAGAAGGGGTTGACCGAGAAGATCCCCCTTTGCTCTTTCCTCCCTTCCCTTTCCCTGCTGACACAGGAATGGAATGCCCTGATGGGCCCCATTACTCCAGTAAGCTGGCGATGGGGGTCAATGCCAGGCAGACTCCCCAGGGGAGGCATGTTTCCAAAAGAAGGACTTGGCAAGGCCAGTGTGATAGATGCCCCCTCTGTGTGGGAAGGCCAGGGAAGACAGAGACAGCAGAATAAATCCATCCTGATTTATGAATGCGGAGATGAAGAGGGACATTCCAAGGGGTGGCCCCAACACCGGGGGGTGGTGGGAAAGTGTGATCCTTACATCGCAGTCACCCCCTGTGCCCATGAGCAGGAGCAGAGGTGAGGAGGCCAAAAGGCAGGTGAGGGCCAGATCGCGGAAGGTCTCAGAAACCAAGCCAGAGACGTTGACATCTCTTCTCTGCTGACTTCTCATCCCCTTGGCATCTGCCATCCTGTCTGAAAGCACCGGGCCCCTTGGAATCTTGTTTGCTCCACGAGGATGATGGCAGAGTGAGGTCCTGCCGGCCCATTCTTTTAGGGTTCTCTCTGTGTTCAGAAGATTTTGGCAAGACAGGCAAAGAAACAGTTGGAAATAGTTTCTTGTTGAAAAAAAAAAAAAAAAAATGTAATAACAGGCAGCGTGTGGGTCTTAAGCTAAGCGTTTTCATATACTCCCCGGGACAAAGCTGTGGGGAAGGTCGGACGGCTCGGCCTTATTTTATCACTGAGGGGCTCCTTGCACCAGAGTTCACAGGCGGAGCTGGAGGCTGGGGCCAGGCTCTGCCCTCCCTCACTACAGCACGTGCCTTCTCCAGCTCTCTAACTTCTCTGCCTGAGCAGAGTAGCTGTGGGCAGGATGAGAATCAAGAAGGCAGTTGGCTGAGCCAGAGGGAGAGCCAGGCATCACCCGTGAGCCAAGAGCTAAAGGACCCCTGACCTCTCCGAACAGCAGGAGACTGAGCCTCTGAATGTGACTCCAGGGGAAAGCCTGGTGCACAGCCGGGGAGTGTCTCCAGCCTCTGCCAGACCCCCGTGGCGTCGTGTCAGGCCTGCTCACGGACAAATCTGGCTCCCGTCTCGGGCCCCGTGAGGTCTGAAGCCCCGCCAGGTTGTTTGGTGGCCTGGCAGGGAACAAGATGTTCCAGAATTTCAGAGCTGAGAGGGAACTTACGAATATTCTGCAGGGGGAACGTCCGTTCTCGTCGCTATCAAGTTGGACTAGAACTATTAAGATGCTCTCCCCCCCCCAAATAATATTAATAATGAATTCCCAACTGTGCAGTCGCACGGGCCCTGACAGCCAGCATGTGGGGGTAGTCTCACCCTCATTCAGTGGACGTCCGAGGCTGAGTGGGGGTAAGAACCCTGGTCAGGATCACGTGGGCGGACAGCGCTGGGCGAGGGATTCGAAGTGGCTGTTCCACCGAGTCATGCCACCTCCCGGAGCCGACGTCTCAAAGCCAACGAGAAACGAGAACTTGGATCCAGACAAAAGAATAAAAAAAAAGACGGGCCTTGGAGCAGCTGTTCTCAGCAAAAGCCACCTCCCTTTGAAGCAGGAGGAGCTCAGGGCCAGCAGCGTGCCGTTTCTGGGCTCACCTGATGGGCTCTGTACCCCTTTGCGCAGCGAGCTCCCCTCTTCCGTCCAAGCTAGGCTTTTAATTACCATCCTCTTTATCGTATGCGAAGCCCACAGTAAGCACGGCCCCAGGACCCCAAAGACAAAGAGGAGGGAAAAAAGAAGAATGAATCGATAACGTGATTGATGTTCGTTTTTAAAAAGCCAAATCTCAATGCTCCTTCTTTCTAAAGCTTTTGATTGCAGTAACCCCGGCGAACGCTGCGGGGAGGCCCGAACTCTGGTCTCGGCTCCCTGGCTCTGAGGGCCCCCCTCTCGGCACCTTAGTCTGCAAAGCCCAAGGCAGGGAGGTCAAGGGCGCTGGTCTGTGGCCTCCTTCCGACCCAAACGCTAAGCCGTCCGCAGCACAAATAGAGGCATCGTGTTGACTCAGCAGGAATCGTACGCTCGGGCAAGGAGTGAATACAGACTAGATCCGTAAAGCAGTCCTTGCTTTAGGGGCTGGGAAGCCTGCTTCCAGCTGCCTAAGAGCTCCCAGCTCCTTTCGGTCTTGGTTCACGGAAGGTGACAGAAGGACCCACCTCTTGTCATCTCTGTGCCCCGATTTCTTGAGGAGACATAAAGACTGATTTCCCTGAACGTGACCAGCCCACGGAGGCAGGGGAGTTCTGGCAGGACGCAGCCTTCGGAGACCACTCAGCCTCCAACCGACTTTGTGACTTGGAAATGTTGCTGAGCCTATCCACAGCTCAGATACCTTATCTGGAAAAGTACCCAGAATCCTCTCATTCCCCCAGCCACTGGGTTAAGTGAGATAATGTTTGCTCAACACCCAGCACTCTGCCTAGAACATAGGAGCTGCCCAATGAATAGTAGGTATTTTTATTAACCGATCTCTGGCTAGCCTCCTCTTGTTCTTTACCTCTGAGCGGGCTTGGGCTAGCACATATGTGTTGTAAAGCTCCTACGTATAAGGATTTTAAAAACTTCGTGCACATGATGTCTTGGTATTCTGTGTGAATGGGGGACGTATGATTCCCGTCAAGCCCTTGGGAATGGAACAAGCACGGAAGGTGACCCCCAAAGTTTGCATCATTCCTTAGCATCCCTCTAGCCTAAGAACCCCTGGGCACGTGGTCCTCCTTGACTTGAACCGAGTTGGGTCAAGCTGAGTCATATGGAACTGGGTCAGGTACTGAGCTGAGTTGGGGCGGGAGGCTCTTGGGGCCGTAATGGTACGGACAGCAGGTCTTGTGCAGTAGACCGCAGTGGAGACATGGAAATCAACGTCAGGAGCCCGGCCTACCCTCCCGGGACTCTGTCTCAGGTGGGGTGGCTCAAAACAAGACCTGGCAGCTGGGCGAGCAGGTCCACACTCCCGGCTTCACCTTTCAACAGCTGTGTAACCCCAGTGAGTGCCTTCGCTTCCCTGAGACTCAGTCTCCTCATCTGTGCAATGGGGATAATAATGATACACACCTCGTGGGCCCTGGGACTCAGTGACTCAGCATTTATAAAGTGCTTAGGACAATGCCTGGCACACAGTGCAAGCCACAGAAGGGTGAGGTCTCTGTGATTGTTGGGCTGTCAGCAGGGGACAGTGGGTGAGGGGGATGCGCTTCCTGAGCGTAGGAGCTGGATCCTTGCTGTGCGTCATCTCCGCGAATTGCCCCGACGACTCTAGAAGCTTCCATTCAATTAGTGGCCTTTTTGCTTTTGCGCCTCCAGCTTCAGCGAACCACCCGGGAGGGATACATGAACAAGTCCCTGAGGAACAAGACCAAACATTCACAGTCAGCCGTGTGACAGGCCCCGCACGTTGCACGCGTTCTTGTCTGAATCTGTGTGGTAACTGTGAGAGCTGATACCGTTGTCCTCTGTCTTCTCACAGAGCAGCAAATGTGAGGATGGGAGAGAGGAAAGAACTTACCCAGGGAGGCACAGCTTGCAAGTGACCGAGCCAAGGTCCCAGTCTGGATGCACCAAGCTCCCGCCCTCTGCTGCCCCACCGCTCAGAATCGAGGTCTGTGATCCCATTTTGCAGATGAGTGAGCTGAGGCTGCATAGAGTTAAGCCCCTTGGAGTCAGTCTCCACGTCTGCTGTCTTCTGCCCTGCACCCCAGCTGCTCCACATATTGGCCTAGTGCAACCGCCCCCCCCCCAAATCCGAGTGGCGTGGTGCGGGTTCCTCTCTGCTGCGGGTTCCTGAAGGCAGTCAGAGGCCGGGTGGGTGGAGGCACGCGCGGTGGTCAGCCTGGGGCGGGCAAGGTTTCCGCGTGAGCAGGGAGAAGCCTTATTAGTCATGACTTGCTGCAGCGCGCAGGCTCGGGGAAGCCGGACCTCCTTAGCATTGGGACGCTGAAGCCACTGCCTCGTGGGTGCACAGCGAGCTGGTTTGCAGCAGCCTTGCCCACAGCCTAACCATCTCAAGGCTTTTTTCTCCTTTTCTAGAAAGATCGACAGGGCCCCAGAAGCTGTCCTTTGCCCCCACCCCCGACAGTCCAGGATCCGATCAGGGCTAGGGACACCCAGGGTGCCGGTCTTGCTGCTCAGGTCCTTTAACTTGGAATTGTCAAGCTCCTCGCCATGCCCCAGACAGCCTATTAGACACACGGACGAAGAGAAGTGCCCTTAAGGGGGCTGGGGTCCGGGGCAGGGGAGTGTAAGGAAATCACGCAACAGGAAGCCCCGAGGTCCCAGACAGAAAGCCATCAGATCCACTGTTTGCCTGCCGGTAATTGTTCCCCCATCAAGCAGTGGTCCCAGGTCCTCCCCAGCCCAGCCCTGCCCCAGGGTAGATTCTGGAGAAAACTGATGGAGAGGCAGTGGGATGTGGCTAAGATTTCGAACTCCGGGGCTCCTGGGGTTCACGTGGTCACTCTGCCCCTTGCTGGCTGTATGCCCGCAGGCCTGTTACGGAATCTCTCTGAGCCTCAGTTTCCTGACTAGTGGCCAAGTGACTTCATGAGCCCAGGGCCGTGGGGGTCGGGTGGACTCTGCTTCCTGCAATGGGCGGTGCTAAGGAGGGAGCTGCTCTGATTGTCACTGTTGTTCTCTCTGAGCCTCACCTAATTCTGCCAGGTGGGGTGGGAAACCCATTTTACGATGAAAAGACTGAGGCCCCTCAGGGGAGGCTCCAGCCCAGGTTTGTCTGGTGTGGAAAACCATGCTGTCCCCTCCCAAAGGCTGGTGCCCTCAGTGTGAACGTTGCTGGTCCTCAGGGGAGCGCGGCCTGCGGATGTTGGCAGGGGCACGGGGGGCACACGGAACACCTCGGAACGGAGGGACGTGGGCTCAGACTCCCCGCAGCCCTTTGTGCTGACTTGGCAGGAATGGCGTCCAAGTCCCTGGAGAGAGATCCCCGGCCC
>CM053621.1:5874425-5911978 GCA_028646535.1 Procyon lotor | reverse complement strand
CCTTATTTCTCCCCCTTCAGATTTCCCTCCCTTCCCCTGAGGTCCTCTGTGCTATTGATTATGTTCCACATATGAGTGAAACCACATGGTAACTGTCTTTCTCTGCTCGTCTTATTTCACTTAGCATAATCCCCTCCAGTCCCGTCCATGTCGATGCAAATGGTGGGTATTCATCCTTTGTGACGGCTGCGTAATATTCCATTGTATATATGGACCACATCTTCTTTATCCATTCGTCTGTTGAAGGGCATCTCTGCTCCTTCCACAGTTTGGCTATTGTAGACATTGCTGCTATGAACATTGGGGTACATGTGGCCCTTCTTTGTACTACATCTGCTTCTTTGGGGTAAATACCCAGTAGTGCAATTGCAGGGCCATAGGGTAGCTCTATTTTTAATTTCTTGAGGAATCTCCACACTGTTTTCCAAAGTGGCTGCACCAACTTGCATTCCCACCAACAGTGGAAGAGGGTTCCCCTTTCTCCACACCCTCTCCAACATTTGTGGTTTACTGTCTTGTTGATTTGGGCCATTCTGACTGGTGTAAGGTGGTATCTCAGTGTGGTTTGGATTTGAATCTCCCTGATGGCTATTCACGTTGAGCATTTTTTCATGCATCTGTTAGCCATTTATATGTCTTCTATGGAGAAGTATCTGTTCATGTCTCCTGCCCATTTTTTGACTGGGTTATTTGTTTTTTGAGTGTTGGGTTTGAGAAATTCGTTATAGATCTTGGATCTCAGCCCTTTGTCTGTAGTGTCATTTGCGAATATCTTCTCCCGTTCTGAAGCTGCCTCTTAGTTTTGTTGGCTGTTTCCCTTGCTGTGCAGAAGCTTTTTATCTTGAGGAAGTCCCAAAAGTTCATTTTTGCTTTTGTTTCCTTTGCCTTTGGAAACGGGTCTTGAAAGAAGTTACTGTGGCCAATGTTGAAAAGGTTACTGCCTATGTTCTTCTCTCTAGGATTTTGATGGATTCCTGTCTCACATGAGGTCTTTCATTCATTTTGAGTTTATCTTTGTATATGGTGTAGGGGAATGGTCCAGTTTCATTCATCTATATGTAGCTTTTTAAAGGTTTGTTTATTTGAGAGAGAGAGGGAGAGCAGGGAGCGGGGCAAAGAGAGAAGGAGAGAGAAAATCTCAAGCAGACTCCCCGCTGAGCTTGGAGCCCAACCTGGGGCTCAGTTCCAGGAACTTGAGATTGTGACCTGAGCCAAAATCAAGAGTCCACCGCTTAACCGACTGAGCCCCACCAGGCGCCCCGAAGATTTTTAAAGACCAAGGAAAGAATTTTATTTCTCTCGATTAAATTTTCTTCCAGAAATTCCCTTAACACAATTTCTCCAAAGGCAAATCTGTGCTGAGGCTAGACCACATACACGTTTGGATTTATACGGGTTACCCTAAATGCCATTAATTCATATTCATGAAATGCCCCCTCACTTCCAGGAAATTCCACACTGAGTGCCCGTGGCAGTGGGTGGATGCATCAATTACCCAAATTCTTGGCCTCCCTGCTTCCAGAACTTTCCAAGGTGATTTTTGCAGCTTCTCCCAAAGGTAGAGTCTCTTTCCCCTTAGTTCCCTGACCATATGCCTGATCTGCCAATAGAGTCCAGTGGATCCCAGCTGAGGCCAAGAGGATTTGCAGGTTTTGACTGCCTGTGTTGGGCCCTTGCCTCACACGCAGGCGAGCCCTCCGGAGGTTGGGACCTTGCTGAAGAGACCACTTCAGCCACCAGCAAGCCAACCCCCAGGAAAAGCCAGCAAGCAGATGCTCAGTAGATCACTGACATGGGAGGAAGCCCCACTGGGCGGGGGGGAGCGAGGAGGAGGAGGAGGAGGAGGAGGACTGCCCAGCAGACACCGCCCCCCCTACCCCCCCCAACTCGCAGCAGCTTTCCAGCACACAGAATCCAGAGCAAAAACAAATGTTTGTAGTTTTGGAGGCCACTGAGTTTTGAGATGGTTTGTCGCCTAGCAATACCTATTGGACACCCTTACTAAGTAAACAGTGTTTTGAATATATTATTTTGAGCCTTGCAACTAATAACAATTTATAACTCTTTCTTATAAGAGGTTTCACTGCAGGCCAGAAACAGAAAGAACTTGCCCGTAGTCACTCGTGGTAAGTTCCAGAGCCGGAATTGAAAATAGCTTCATTTAATTCAAGACCCGTCTACGTGCCTCATATCGTGCTGCCCACAATGATGCTGAATCTGCCAAAGCCCAAGGTCCTCTCTGTATATCAGCGGCGGGAATAGGACGGGTCCGGACGTGAGCTGGGGAAGCCAGGCCCCTCCACGTCCCCGCCAACAGAGCAGGACCACAGCCCGGAAGGCAGTGAGCACCCCAGGAAGGCTGGGGCAGAATGTTTAAGCCTCATAAAAGGCACCACCGTGTTGAGAACCGCAAAGGGGGAGGCGGGGCGGTACGTGGGGCCAGCGTTGCCAAAGCGAGATTTATGGAAAACAAACAAATCCGGGGCGCCTGGGTGGCTTAGTGGGTTAAAGCCTCTGCCTTCAGCCGGATCATGATCTCAGGGTCCTGGGATCAAGCCCCGCATCGGGCTCTCTGCTTAGCGGGGAGCCTGCTTCCCTTTCTCTCTCTGCCTGCCTCTCTGCCTACTTGTGATCTCTCTCTCTCTCTCTCTGTCAAATAAATAAATAAAATCTTTAAAAAAAAAAACTTTAAAAAAAAAAAAAAAAAAAAAAAAAACAAATCCCATTTGATCAAACGGAAAATGAAATTGCAGAGCAGAGGAGAGCAGTTCCCAGAAGAGGTGAACAGACGCTGTCCAGCACCTGTGAACCGGGTTGGCAGGAAGGCAGAAGGGTCTGCATACACCTTTCCTCGTTATAAGTCTTTGTGCGCACGCAGGCACGCACGCGGGGGCATAAAGGATCCTGAGATGTACACCACCAAGACACACACGGAAGTGTACACATGCACACGCACATGCAAACACACTTGCGTGCAGACACACACTCCCTCGCCCTCATCAACGCCTGGCGGGCACAGAGAAATCCTCCCCCTACTGGGAGGGGATTTTCTCCTCCAGGATTTGTCCTCAGAGCTAAGCCATTTCAGCTGCAAACTCCACCAAAAATCTTCCAGTGGCTCCCTCGACCTAAGCAGGAAAGCTCAGCCCTCCCAGGACCTCGAAGCCAGCCCTGACCCTGGATTGATAAAGAGCCCAGGCCCAACACCCGGGGCTGTTTGCGGAGTCAGCACGCTGGGCCCCCTTTGGGGAAGGGAGGCCTGTGTCCCATCCCTAGGCTGGCGGCTTTGACATCATGAAGACCTGGGCTCGAATCCTGCCTCTGCTGCTTCCTAGCTCCCTGTCTCTGGGGCCGGTTACCTAGCCACGCTGAACTGAGAGTCCTCACTTGCAAAACGGGACTTGTCAGGATTAAAGGTGCCCATGTGTGTAAGCGCCTGACTTAGTCCCCACCACGTAGTAGGTGTCAGAAGCTATTAGAAGAGAAAGGATATTTTCATGCTCCATCCATTTCCAGACTTGATCTTGGGTTTTCCTTTTTTCTTTTCCTTTTCCTCCAAGCAAAACATAAACCGAGGCTTCTTTGTGTTTATAGTCTATCATTTTTTTTTTTGCATCATTATTACATATTGTATCCAAAATGATCCTTTTTTCCTTTAAATTTCCCTTAAATCTCTGATATGAACAAGGCCTAATTTCTTCTTCTGTCCTCAGGCATCATCTTTTGCAGGGGACGATATATCTGGTTATAACCATTCAGCAAATTGATTTTGTTAAACCCAAATTCTCCTTACAGACTTTTCAAGACCCAAAGCCTCCAAAAAACAGATTTAAAAGCTACTGTCTCAAAGGTAAAAGCAGACTTTGCTCTTCAGAGAAGCCCGTATTTAGAGGTGGGCCTTGAATGCAGTCAGGTTTTGAATTTTCATTTTACTGCTTCTCCTCTCGATGCCACAAGCAATTCTGAGTACCTGCTGCGTGCTGGGTACCACATTCCGAATCTGTCCACAAAGACAGAGTCAAGTGTGAGAGCAAAGTACGTAAAGAACTGTAATTCAATATGGTCAGTGAAATCATGTGTACAGTATTAATCTTTTATGCGTACAAAGTAAAGCCCAGGAGAAGGAATAATTAATTCTGCAGCAGGGAGGTCAAAAAGGTCTGGGAGGGGGTGCCTGGGTGGCTCAGTCGGTTAAGCGTCTGCCTTCGGCTCAGGTTATGATCCCAGGGTCCTGGGATTGGGTCCCGCATTGGGTCCTTGCTCAGCAGGGAGCCTGCTTCTCCCTCTGCCTGCTGCTCCCCCTGCTTGTGCGTCCTCTCTTGCACAAATAAATAAATAAAATCTTTTTTAAAAAAAAAGCTTGGGAGACGTGTTATCCTGGCCCAGCCAGCTTCCCCACCTCGCTTGTAGGAGAATTCCATTTCTTTTGGGGAATTCTCTCTCCCCAAGTCTACACGCCTCTCTGAGGCTGTCCATCCAGGGTCACTCCTAGGGGTGGACCCTCGACTCTGGCCTATCAATCTCTCAAGCCGGGAATATTGAACAAAGTGATGCTGCAAAATGATACAAAGGCAAGGAACAGGTGGCCGTTGGAAGAGGCTCGTCTTTACGCTGCAGGGCCGGCCAGGAGGCTGGAAACTCGGGCAGCCGTTCCACATCACAGTCTTAAGGCAGAATATTCTCTTTTCCGAAAAATCTCTTTTTGCTCAAGGCATCCAGCCTTCAGAGTTTTGTCAGCACCTGGATGGGATGAGGACGCCCGCATTATCAAGGACACCCTCTTGCAGTGACTAGAGGAGGAGGAGACCAAGGGAGCCACCACCTCGCTTTGCTTCTTGTCCCCCAAGCGTTGGGACGGTTCCTGCTCCCACTGCCATTGTGACCCACGGACGGCAGTCTCTAGCTACTGGGAAAGCCCTTCTTTTTCTCGTAGGGGAGAGTGAGTTAGGGGAGAGGGGAGAAGCCTGCTCCAGGTGCTCCCCGAAAGCGTGAGCTAGCGCAGGATTCTTATTTGAAGCACCCTGTCTTAGCTTGGCCTGCTCTAACTAAACACCATGGACCGTGTGGCTTAAATAAAGACGCTTATGCCTCCCGGTCCTGGAGGCTGGGAAGTGCAAGGTCAGGGTGCAGACAAACTCGGTTCCCCGTGAGAGCTCGCCTCCTGCCTCGCAGGGCTTTGCTCGAGTTCCAGCCGAGGGACCGGACCGCAGGAACTCCGTGCTGTATCAGGTGTCCTTCCCACCTTCACCGAGGATGACTGATGAAGGGAACTCACCTGAGCGCTCCATTAGCTCCCCGCTTCCTCAGGAAGAGCCCTCCGAAGCCGATCAGTCCGCTGGGGAGGCAAGAAACAAGTCTGGCTTCTAATCACTGGCTCTTCCAATCTTTTCATCAAAGCCCCGACCTGTCATTTTCTATCGTCCGGACTTAAGGAGTCAGCTTGGAGCGGGCCTTCCATGGGTTCCCCTGGATGGAGAGAGTTTGCTTAACTCTCGGGACTGCTCTGTCCTCGATGACATCATTCTGTATCTTCCTCGGCACGCTTGCAACTGTGACAGTCATCACTTACTGAGTATCCGATGTGCCAGGCTGCGCATCAAGGACTTTGCTTGTGTTAGCTCTTGTGATCTTCAAGTCAGCCCTAGCAGAGAGGTTCTAGTGGCTTCCAGCCCTGCCACTTACCAGATGGAAGGCGTTGGGTCTCTATGCCTCTGTCTTCTCATCTGTGAAAGGGGAATAATAATAGTACTGAACTCCCAGGGTTGTTGTAAGGAATCAGTAACTTTTTTTTTTCCCTTTTTTTTAGGATTTTATTTATTTATTCAAGAGAGGAAAACAGAGAGCGTGAGCCAGGGCAGAGGGAGAGGGAGAAGCAGACTCCCCACCAAGCAAGGAGCCTGACGTGGGACTTGATTCCAGGCCCCAAAGATCATGACTCGAGCCAAAGACAGACGCTTAACCGACTGAGCCACCCACACGTCCCTCGGTGAGTAACTCTTGTAAAATGCTTAGGATGGTGCCTGCCACACACAACTGCCTATAAACGTTTGCAGCTTTTGTTGTGGCCCCCACCTTACTAGCAAGGCGACTGGGATTTCCAGGCATCGGGGAGCCAGGCTGAGGCTCCTCCTGGACCTTTCAGCCTCACTGGCTCCATCCTCAGGAACCCTCTACCTTCCGGACTGACACTCTCTCTCTCTCTCTCAACCTGAACTTGTCCCCATAGCCACCAGTCTGTGAGCTCCTTACCTGTTTGTACATCTTCTCTGTGTGTCTGAAATGCCTTCCTCTTCCCCGCCCCCACCTCCCAGCCATCGCCTGAAACTCAGACGTCCCTTCCTCCAGGAAGCCTTCTGTAACTACCACCACCCCCAGCTGGGCTTGGCTCCTCTTTGGGGCATTTGGGGCTTTCCCGGGTGCTGCCCTCCCTTTCCATATTGAAATTGGCCCATCTTTACCATTCCCGATCGCCACTGTCTGTCTCCTCCAGAGAAGGGCCCTGGAGCATCTCCAGAACTGAGCGCAGAGGCCAGCCCAGAGCAGGTGCTCAGCAAACGTCTGTGGGTGAATGAAAGAAGGTGTCTTTGAGGGACGGATAGCCTGTCTGGGTGTCCTCCTGTGTGAGAAGGGATCTCACTGATTCCGTGGCTCCCTCAGGAGCCTAAAATCCGTGAGTAGGCAAATGTCCCAGAGACCTCCGCCGACAGAGTAGGTGCCCTCTGCAGAGCAGGCAAGGAGCTGCCCAAGACTGGGGGAGGCTCAGCAGAAGGTGAGGGGACACTCGTCAGGGAAATCACCAGTGGTGTCGGGATCACCTACGTGATGGCTGATGTTCTCATCTTTTCGGGCTGTACTCAGTTCACCCTGAATCTTTTGGGAAGACCATAAAGAGGATGAGGACGGGGGTGACCACCTCATAGGGCCGGAGGGGCACCCCGCACTGTTGGGGGCCCCTTGACCTGCAGCGCACTCTCCAGTTCTGCTTATATATGCAAAGCCCCACTGCCAACATGTGCAGAATTGGACAGTCAGTTCTTGCCAGGGAAGGGAAAGATCAGCTCTGCACGCAGGCTTCAATCACACCTCATTTTTCTGGTGCTGCCTTCGACCGGAGAGTTCTGGCATTTCCATCCTTGTTCTTCTGTTTTATCCTTGTCTCTCACAGTGAGTGACAGACGGCCCGCTGAGCCCAAAGATCTCCCAGCTAAAGGTGAGGATCTGTTGTGCAAGTGGTTTCTGTGATTTTCTCTCTCTCTTTTTCTTTCTTTCTTTCTTTGGCTCAGTTACATTTAGTTTATGAGATTCGGGCCCCTTCACCAGCAGGATCAGCATTTCTTTCTGCTTGGTTTTCTACAGTAATTGCAAAAATGCAATAAAATATTAAAGTCCTTGGCACCAACAGCGCCGTATAGACAGAGGAGGAGACCCTCCCGGAGAGGAGCGGTTTGCCAAGAGTGATCATCACACACATGTTCGGATGGCCGTGCTTCAGCTGATGTAAAAAACCCCAAACCCACACAGAAAAAGCAGCAGTGTGGGCTCCGTGTAAATGCCCCCGGGGGACAGCTTGTCCCAACGACGGAGGTGCGAGAACCCAACACCACGAGTACTGTCATTCCATTCGCTGGTCTGACAGGACGGTGTAGCTCGGAGTAGTCAGATCACTCACCCAGGGTCACACAGGCGGGAAGAAGGAGGGGCCGAGCTGAGATGGGAACCCAGGTGAGATCCAGCGTCCGTGGTCACTAACAACAGACGATGCATATTGAGCATTTACGAGGGGCCGAACGCCACCAGGAGCACGGCCTGCCTTGGACTCGCTGGGTCCTCACCCAGGAAGGGTGCTCCCACTGTGCACATGCAGAGATTGACCGACCGCCTGGGTCACCCAGCGACGAGGGGTGGAACTGGATTTTGAACCTGAAGAGCCTGGCCCCCAAACTTCTTCCTCTCAAGGGGCATCAGGAAGCCAACGTCTCAGAGCAGACCCTGAGCACGCGGCGCTCCCCCATCTCAGAGTGAGGACTGCAGATGTGGCCGAGAGGACCCCAGGGCCTTGGGGCTGGGTTCGTAGAAGGAGCTGCTGTTTTCCGAGGCTCATGTTGGAAGAGGCCGACCTTGCTGCACAAGGACCTCTGGGCCAAGGCTGGAGCTGCTGCTCAAAGGAACATCGCTGTGAGAGCCCATTCTGGAAATATTTGTCCTGCGCACCCCATTCTCACGAGGGGCCGAGACCACGCGGCCTGCGAGACCTAAAGTATGTCATTTCTGGCCTGTTGCAGAAAAAAGACCTTTTTCTAGACCGTGGGCTCCCTAAGGGCGGACTCTGCTGCTTGTCCATCAGCGTATGGCCATCAGCATGCAGTGCCAAGCCTGGAAGACAGAAGAGACTTAATGAACCCTGATGAGTGGACAGACAGGTGAATGTCGAGTGTGCTGGAGAGTCACGCTTGGTGACCATGTGATACACTGGCACTTAAGGGACACCTTCGGCGGGATAGTACCAGACCCTAAGAAACGGTCTGATGGAAGCAGAAACAGCTCGGAAGCACGCACACACGCACGCACACAGACCTGGCCTCTCAGCACCGTGAGTGGCTGGGGACTCATGTTGGCTTCTCGCTTGCGGGGGATGCTGCACAGAGAGAGGTTTGCTTAAGGTAACTTCCTGCTACGAGATTCTGTGACTTCTCATTGAACAGGTTTTTTTTTCCCCCTCCACTGTTTTGAACAAGAACAATCAGATGTTGAATTAAACCTGAATTTCAACAGCCTAGAAATTTGAGTTGAATAACCGAGACTTTTCTTGAAGCTTGGAAGGAGGGAAAAAGGGAAGTAGCGTTGATACTATCTGCCGGGAGTAGGCGTGGCCTCATCTCCTCAGACCGGCCCCAACGTGAACCTTTTCCCTGGTTGTCCAGCCAGTAAACTGAAGCTCCTTCAGAAACCAGTGTGGATGTTGTGGCCTCCTTGAAGCCTTCCCTGATTCACTTCCCTACACAGTTCCTCCCTCTTCCAAACTTAATAGCACTTTGATCCTCCCCATATTACAAGCACTTCTTGCTTGCACATCTGTTTATAACATTGGACTATGCGCTACCCAAAGGGCTCATTGTCCCCTACCTTCCCAGGTGTAATAGTAGGTGCTCAGCAATTATTTATAGAATGGTTGAGAGAATAAATGAATAAGGCAGAGAGGAAAATAGGAAGTGGTTCACCCAAATGAGCAAATGCATGGATGGATGAACCAGTGGATAAGTGAATGCCTGAGGGGAGAAATGAAGGCTGGGTGGATGGGTGGATGAATAAGTAGGTGGATGGATGGGCACGTTGGGTTGGGTTGGTTGGGTTGGTTGGGTTAGGTCGCGTTTTGTGAGTTGGGTTAGGTTGGTTGTGTTGGGTTGACGTGACCAGATTAAACTTATGAAGGAAGTGAATGATCCCCTCAGAACGGTCCATAGCTGGTATCCTACAGAGGACTGCCCCACACATCTACCCCACCCCATACCCCAGGCTTCTCTCCTCCAGGCTTAATGTTTCCAAGGTCTAGGGCACTTCTTCTAAGCCCTCCCACTGTATTTCTCCAGCACTTCCTCGTTCCTCTTCTTCTGGAGCTGCCCCAGCAACCCTGACTCGCCAAGTCAGCTTTGCCCATAGATCCAAGAGAGCAAAGGAGACTTTGTTCATGGGAAGTGAGCAGATGGCTAGCTTCCAGCCCCCCAAGAGGACTGGAGGGAGGCCACCTGCTCAGATGCTTTTTTCTGTGACTGAACAGAGCTTTGTTCTTCTTTCCCACTTCTTCCTCTGGAGCAAAACACTGGAGCTATGACAGAAAATGAGCTTTCTCAGGGACAAGGTGGTAGGTGTCTCCTTCTGAAGCTCCTTCCTTGTCCTCTAGCGACCTCCAGTTCCAGACTCAGCTGATGCAAAGAGGCAGCCCCCTTCTCAGGAGCAACCCCTGAAACCCCAGGACTCTGGGGAACACGGACTAGAAACCTCTGTTCTGGCTTGGGAGCACCACTTGGAAGATGGAAAAACTGAGGACCAGAGAGGGGGAAGTGACTTATCAGGGTCACTCTGTAAATCAGTGGGGACTGGGATCTGAAATCCAATATACTTTTACACTACCCCACCTTACTGCGTCAAATTTTGCATGATTCCCTTGGAGACCCCTGGATGAAACTCAACATGGTGTCCAAGGGAGGTGTCCCATTTCAAGCTCATTTGGCATTCAGCATCAGTTAAGGCTGATTAGAGTTCTGATTAGGATGCAGAATCATTTTTATTTCCAAGCTTTAGTAATTTAGTATCAGGTGGTATTAGTTAGTAGGGACTTAAAAGAAATCATAAGCAAATCATAATGGAAAGAAGTTCTCTCCCACACACACATGCACACACACACACGCATCTTTCTTTCATTAGCTTTAATTAGGTTGACCCAGATTGATCTGGAAGCATTTCCAGACCCAGAAAGAATTTCTCTTTTATGATTGTGAAAGTCATGAGATTTTTCAGAGAATGAAACACCCAGAGATCAAACAAACTACACAGTAGTTTTGGGGCTCCTCCAGCAAGAGCAGGCAGACAAGGAGCCTTGATCAAAATCCAACACAACAGCCAAAGCCAGGATTGTCGAGACAAACAGACGTGCAGTGTGGAGCACATTTTTGCCCCTCTCTAGCTGTGTTACCTGGGACCACTTTACTCACCTTCCAGTCTTGCACAAAGTTCCCATCTCAAACTTCATTCTTCGCCAAGGAGCCAGGAGATTTTTTCAAAATATAAATCACTCCAGGCACCTGACTGATTCAACATCTTGCCATTTAAGAAATAAAGAATAAAACACATGCTCCATAATGCATCCAACAAGGACCTCTATGACCTGACTTTTGCCTGATATGCTTGCGTGTTGCAATTGTGTTTGGTTTCATGTAACAGAAATTTAAGTATATTTGTGTATATTACCAAAAAGGGAGATATTTTTCACACATGACGAGAAGTCCAAGAGGGGTCCAGAGAAGTTCCAAAATAACCTTGGAGACCCAAGTTCCTTCTGTCTTCCTGCTCTGCCATCCTCAGAAAATAAGAAGCCTCATGGTCTCAAGATGGCTGCTCAACCTCTAGGCTTTATGTCTACGTTCCAGGCAGGAAGAAAGAAAAGAACCAAAGCAAAAAAAACCACATGCCAGTTGCGTCTTTTTTAAATCAGGAAATGGGTAACTTTTCTCAGATTGTTTCAAGTCATTGGCCAGAACTCTATCATATCACCAGTGGTAGCCCCAAGGGAGCCTGGGAAGATGGGCACTTTGCCTCCCTGAAAAAACTCAGGCTTTACTGACATGGAAGAAAGGGGATTTAGACCCTGGGCAGGCACATGGCTGCCATTCCCCTTCACAGTGTGCCCGTGGGAGGCAGAATGTGAAGACGGGCCCTGTGACCTCTGCCCCCTGATGCTCACATCCTTTCTAGTCTCCTCCTTTGAGGATGGGCAGGACTTGCCTTGACCAACAGAACAGGGTCATGGTGAAGAGATTTTGCAGGTTTAGTTAAGGTCCCAAACCAGTTGATACTGAGCTCATCAAAAGCTATATCATCGGGGCACCTGAGTGGCTCAGTGGGTTAAAGCCTCTGCCTTCGGCTCGGGTCGTGGTCTCAGGGTCCTGGGATCGAGCCCCGCGTCAGGCTCTCTGCTTGGTGGGGAGCCTGCTTCCCCCTCTCTCTCTGCCTGCCTCTGCCCACTTGTGCTCTCTCTCTGTCAAATTGCTTTCATTGTTGGAAATAAATAGAACTTTGAGTCTCAAAAAAAAAAAAAAAGCTATATCATCTTGGGTGGGCCTAGCTTAATGAGGTGAAAGCCCTTAAAAGAAGGGCTGGGGTCTCCATGAGCAGAGACCTTCCTTGCCGCCTCGATGGGGTGGACAGTCAGTTGAGGAAGCCCATACGGCACGTGGCTGCAGGGGGCTCTAGAACTTGCGACTCTAAAACCTGAGAGCTGTCTCCAGCCAGCACCCAGCAAAAAGCCAGGGCATTCGGTCATGCATCCGTAAGGAAACAGATTCTGCCAACAACCTAAATGAGGTTGGAAGAGGATCCTTCCCCAGCTAAGCCTTGCGATGAAAATGCCATCTGGCTGACGCCCCGGCAGCAGCCTTGTGGGACCCCGAGCAGAGGACCCAGCTGAGCCCTGATCAAATTTCTGACCCGCTGGCCCTCAACGAGGTAGTAAGTGTGTGTGGCTTCGAGCTGCCAAGATTGTGGGAATGTGTTAGGAAGCAACAGATAAGGAATACAGTGCCAAACACACAGGTCTTTTTTCTTTTCTTTTGGGGGAGGGGGGCTGGTTGGTTTTTAAAATTTAAATCAGTTAATTAACATAGAGCGTATTAAGGTTTCAGAGGTAGAGTTCGTGACTCAGCAGTCGCATGTCACAGCCAGTGCTCCTCCCATCAGTTGCCCCCCTTAGTGCCCGTCACCCAGCTGCCCCAACCCCCCCACCACCACCCCTCCACAGCAGCCCTCGGTTTGTTTCCTAGAGTTAGGATTCTCTTAGGGTTGGTCTCCCTCTCTGAGTTCGTCTTATTTTATTGTTCCCAGGTTGATTTGTTTTACTAACCACAATCACACTGTATGTCATGGCCTTTGATGTGCGTGTTGATGATGTTCTCAAACTAGCACATTGCTTTTATCCATTCTGTATCCACAGAATTAGTGTCGTTGTTTGCGTTGCTTCCTTCTGCTGTTAGAATTAGGCCCACTTTTGTGCACACACTTGAGGAGCTGGAATTTAGGGGGAAGAGTGTCCATTTGAGCCTGTGGCAGTCTGCGGTGAAGGCGTGCTGACCTGGCATTGAGCGGGTGGCAGGCCGCGCACGCTGACTCAGGCGGGAGCGCAGCTGGACTGTGATTTGGGGACCCACAGCCGGTGGCACTGTGTGTGACAGAGACGTGGCTGGTTTTGCTTTTAACTTTTGTGGTTTGGGGGGGAAACTCTTATCTCTCCTTCTTTTCTAAATGAAGAGCTTGCTGGATAGAGTGTTCCTGACTGTAGATTTTTTTTCCTTTTAGCTCTTGGAATTTATCATGCCGCTCTCTTCTGGCCCGCAAAGTTTCTGCTGAAAAAACCACTAAGAGCCATATGGGGTTTCCCTTGTATGTCACTGCTTTCCTTTCTCTTGCTGCTTTTAAATTTCTCTTTATCACTACTTTTGGCCATCTTATTTGCTTTATGTCTTGGTGTAGACCTCTGCAGGTTGGTTTTGTTGGGGGCTCTCTGTGCCTCCTGAATCTGCGTTTCACTTTCCTTCCCCAGGTTCACTAAGTTTTCAGCTATTATTTCTTCAGACAAATCTTCTGGCCCAGTTTCTAACTCTTCTCTTTCTGGGATCCCTATCATGAAACTGTTATGCTTGACTGTGTCGCTGAGTTCCCTGAGTCTATTCTCATTTTGTGTATCCCCTCCCCCCACCCCCCGGCCAATCTCCTCACTGGAAAGTTGTTTACTTTCCAATACTCTGTCCTCCGGGTACCTGATCCATTCTTCTACTTCCTCTTATTTGCTGTGTATCCCAGGGGGTCTATTTTTCTTTCTATTTAGTGAGGCCAATAACTCTAATTGGTTTTTTTAATTAACATCTATTGTTTCAGGGGCACAGGTCTGTGAGGCATCAGTCTTACACAATGCCCAGCCCTCGCCATTAGCACACACCCTCCCCAGTGTCCGTCACCCAGATACCCCATCCCTCCCACCCTCTCCCCTCCAGCAACCTTCATTTGTTTCCTGAGATTAAGAGTCTCTTATGGTTTGTCTTCCTCTCTGGTTTTGTCTTGTTTCATTTTTCCCTCCCTTCTCCCATGATCCTCTATCTTGTTTCTCAGATTCCTCATATCACTGAGATTATCTGATAATTATCTTTCTCTGGTTGACTTGTTTTGCTTTGTATAATACTCTCTAGTTCCATCCATGCCATTGGAAATGGCAAGATTTCTTTTTTTTTTTTTTTTTTGGTGTCTGCATAATATTCCATTGTGTATATATATATATGCCCATCTTCTTTATCCACTTATCTGTTGATGGATATCTAGTCTCTTTCTATAGCTTGGCTATTGAGGACATTGCTGCTATAAGCATTGGGGTGAATGTGCCCCTTCGGATCACTACATTTGTATCTTTAGGGTAAATAACCACTAGTGCGATTGCTGGGTCGTAGGGCAGCTCTATTTTCAACTTTTTCAGGAACCTCCATACTGTTTCCCAGAGTGGCTGTACCAGCTTACATTCCCACCAACAGTGTAGGAGGGCTCCCCTTTCTCCACATCCTCACCAATATCTGTTGTTTCTTGACTTATTAATTTTAGCCCTTCTGACTGGTGTGAGGTTATCTCATTGAAGTTTTTTGATTTGTATTTCCCTGATACCAAGTGATGTTGGCATCTTTTATACATCACCTGTTGGTTCTTTTATACATCACCTATCTCTTGGTGGAGGGTCTCATGGAGGTCCTGCACTCTTTTCTCAATTCTAGCGAGTATCTTTATGAGCATTACTTTAAATTCGCTATCAGACATATTACTCATCTCCATTTTGCCTAGATCTCTTGCTCTGATTTTTTCCACTTCTTCATGTGGGACATAGTCCTCTGTCTCCCCATTTTGTCTATTGTTGTGTCTATCTCTGTGTGTTAGGAAGGTCAGCTACGTCTCTCGCACTTGAAAGTAGTGGCTTTATGAAGAAGAGGTCCTGCAGCTCAGTGTCTCCTTTTCACCAGAAAACGGTGCTTCAGGGATGTCCCATGTACGTCACAGGGGTGTCCTACCATTGTGATGGAGCTGTGTTTGCCTTCAGTCCAAGCTGGATGTCTCTCTCCCTGTTGGGGGCAGAGTCTGGGGCCTGTGGTGTTAGTGGGCCGGTCCGGGGCCGCCCTGGGTTTGAGTTGAGTCAGAGCAGGTGTTTACCAGAGAGGAAGCAGCAGCAAACTGCAGGCACCATCCCTGTGTGGTCCTCTGAGAAACTTTTGTCTGTGGGCGGGGCCTGCAGTCAGACCAGCTGCCTGCCCCCAACCCACTGCTGGGGTCACAGTCAGACTGGTGTGTGTGTGGTTATCGTCCCCTCTCCCCGGAGCAGGACTCACTTTAGAGTGACGATGACTCTCGTCAGGGCTGCTTGCACGCTGCCAATTGTGGGGCACCGCTTTGATGGGATCTTGCAAAGAGTGAAAGGAGGGGTGGATCTGCTTTGCTGTGGTCTCTTGTCTGTGTCAGGCTGTGGAGAGCCTGTTCGGCCGGTTTTCCGGTTGCTTTCTGGGTTACTTATGCCGACGTGGGTGCTCTCGAGGCCGCCACGTGGCAAGAGGTGAGCCCAGGGTCCTCCTCGTCCGCCATCTTCCCGGCAGCCTTTTAGGCAGGTCAGGGAAGTGGTAACAGTTAAGACACTCAAACAAGGGGTCTTCATTCTGTCACTTGGTTGTAAGTACAGAGGAACCCCCCCTCATCCATGGGGGCTACATTCCAAGACCCCCAGTGGATGCCTGAAACCACGCCTAGCACCAAACCCTGTACATACCAGGTTTTTTCCTAGACATATCTTTGTTCAATAAAGTTTAATTTATAAATAAGCCCAGTAAGAGATTAACAACAATAAGAAGAAAATGGGACAATTATAACACTGTAAGTGCACTATCGTGAATGTGGTCTTTCTCTCTCTCTCAAAATATCTGACTGTCCCATACTTGCCCTGCTTCTTGTGACCACGTGACATGACTCGTGCCCACATGGCAGGATGAAGCGAGGGGGGTGATGCAGGGGCTCTGACGTAGCACTGGGCCCCCACGGACCTTCTGATGGGGATCGTGACCAGGAGCCTCTGCCTCCAGACCACGGTTGACTGTGGGCCACTGAAACCACAGAAAAAGAAATCACAGAGAAGGGGGCACCACCGGCGGCCTTCCCACCTCGGGGTCCCTACCTTTATCCTCTCCCCCTGCCTTCACTGCTCTGTCTTCTCCTCCCTCCCCTCCTCCAGCCTCCAGCTCACAGCGCCACAGAGACGCCCTTCTCTCCCGCGCCACACATCCACCGTCTAAAATCATCCTGTGACTTATTTACTTCCTTCACAGTGTCCGTCTCCTCCACGAGAACGTCCACGCCAAGAGAGAAAGGCCTTCGTTCTGTTCATCCGTCCTCCGCTGCACGAGAACCATGCCAGGTACAAGGTAAGCTCAGGAAAAAGACCAAAAAAAACACAGTAAACCCTCTCTCGGTGTCCCCGGACTCCTCATGGAGTTCTGAGGCTGCTTAGAAACAAGATTCCCCAACCCACGTCAGCATCACACGCTCGAGAACGTTCCAGGAAAGGAGCAGAGGGTGCTTCTGGCCCCAGAGCCTCCCCTGGTTGTCCTCAGCCATATCGTATTTTCCTCTCTGGCGCGTTGTCGTAGTCAGTGTTTAGCTCTCAATTACTGTGTCTCAAGAACTAGCAGAGAATTTTTCAACTAAACTCCAATGTAAATAGAAGAATATCCTAGAAATATAAATACAGCGTTCTTGTTCATGGGTGGCCACCTTCTCCTGGTGACCTCGCGTGGCAGAGGGGCACGGAGCCCATTCCTGGGGGCTCCCCCCTCACCTCCCAGAGGGCCACCTCCTAACACCACATTAGGGATTAGGCTTGAAAATAAGAACTTTTCGGGGGGCACGGGCATTCCATATATGGCGGCACATTTAACAGCACTGTATCTCAAGAGCAAAGGTCAAATAAGGGTATTTTCAGAAGAACCAAAACTGAAAGCTTTAACTACCAGTTACCCAAATGAAAGACCTTCTAAAGGATACAGTTCGGGAGGAATGAAAGCGACCCCACATAGGAAGGTCCGAGATGCAAGAAGTCATGTGAGGTAGGGCAGAAAAGTAGGCGTCGGTGAATCTGGATGGTCATTCATCGTGCAGTAAAAATATCTGCCTAATAAGCAGGCTTCATGAAAACAGAACTAAAATCCACACCCTCAGAGCATGTGAATTAGCAGGAAAATGACTCGGGTTAAAATAGTCCATGGTGTCTCCATATTCAGGCAGGTCAGGGAAGTGGTAACAGTTAAGACACTCAAACAAGAACATCAAGTTTTAGGTGCATAGTAAAACTTCCAAGATAATCACTTTAAGAGTAAAAGTAGAGGCTATAACTTTTCATCCCAGGAGAGGGAAAAGTGATAAGAAAAAATTTTTCAATTTTTACAGACCAGAAAAGAAAAAAATTATATATAGACTAACCAATTGATAGACAGGCAAATATGTAGATAGGATGAGGGGATGGACAGACAGACGGACGGACAGACGGATAGATGATAGGACAGACACTTAGGTAGATAGAATGGCTGGATGGATAGATAGGTCAGATGGGTAGGCAGGTAGGGATAGGATGGATAGATGGATCGATGGTAGACAGGGTGGGTAGACAGAATGTTCACAAGGAATGTAAATGGAATGACCATCCCGATTAAAGAGATGGTCAGTTGGAGTAGGGGAAATCCCGCTCCATGCTATTTACAAACAAATCAAAACGAAACCCCGAAAAAAGCTAAAACATTAAAACGTGGAAAGAGGAGGAAGTAAAGGGTTGGAGAAAGTCACATCCGGCAAACACTAGCAAAATAAACAGAGGTAGAGTAGCCGTACTGGTACCAGATACGGTGGTCTCTAGGGGTAGAGAGAGTCACCGGAGAATGCGAACCTGCACTTCACCGGGAAGAGACGTTCGAACAGAACGGGCGCCGAAGCAGGTAAGTCGGCGCTCAGTCCTCAGGTGCTTCTGCACTTCCCACGTGGGGGGTCCTGCCGGTGCTCGGCCAGCTCAGCCTGTGGCCAGCATTTCTCGGTTTTTTCCTCAGCGCCTGAAGATCTGGAGCATGTGGGCCAACGGTGACCTGATGTGTTCCAAAGCCGACGAGCGAGCACAGGGAGGCAGTTGCGGGGCGCGGTGAGTCCCACTCGCGAATGACCCATCCGTGCGTGCACATCATCAGTCGTACTCACACAGGGACCCAGGAGAGACTTTTGACAACGAATGAATCTAAATGTCAAAATGGCAAGTTTCCCCTGAATAAAGAAAGGGGAGGGAAAGAGAAAAAAAAAAAAAGCCCTCTATCAAACAACCCCGCTGAATTAAAAAATGCACTCGGGTAGGTCTGCTTTCACTGTGCAAAGGGCCAGCAAACAAGCAGGCTGTCACGCGGCGGGCTCCGCGCTGACTCGGGGAATTCATCACTGAATTGAAAGCATTACATATGGGAAGCGCAAAAAAATCTAATTCCAGCTCATTTCAATAAGAATTGATCTGAGAGTTCATTCCATAAAGTAATTTTTACCAGCACAACCTCGAAGGCGTGCTTCAAAGAGGATTACGATCCCCCCTGATAGCTGAAACAGAAAGGGGAAATTTGCATGTGGATAGCCCGAAGCTAAGTTGCAGACCTCCTGGGTTCAAATTAACAAGTTTTGGGTTTGGTTTTTTTTTTTTTTTTCCTAACGTTTGCTCCATGTTGGAGATGAAGGTTAGAGAGGTCTGGAGAAGTAGAATTTGGGGTTATTTTTAAAATTAGGAGTCCGAAATCCAGGTTCCTTTGTCTCTAAGAGCCATGTGACCTTAGTCGAGTAACTTTCCTTCTCTGAGCTTCTCAGAGTGAGAATATGTCTATCTCCTGGGGTGACTTAATAAGGAATTACATGTAAAGCACTCAGCACAGGTCGAAGGTGCTGGTGAAAAGGTAACTTTGAGAAGGCTCTCCAGACCTGGCTCACCGGTCTGAGATACCAAGATAGTATCTACCTGGCCAACTGTCCTCAGAGATCAAGAGGAAATATGTGTGGGACGCAGGTACCGCTAGATACAACCACCGCCCCTGGGGGGTGGGCTCGCACCAACGCCTCCAAGATCCGCATCCCCGGCTTTGTGTTGAGTTGGCATCTGCACTGGGGTTCAAGCAGCTGGACCCGGGCCCCCAGTTTCTCAGGCAGAGCAAAACAATCTTCCATCTCTTATTAAATGGGCTTTTTGGACTCCAAGAACAGGTCTCTAGCCAAATCCAGATCTCAACGTTGGCCGTTCATTGGGATCATCAGGAGTGGGGGTGGGGGTTCTTTAAAAAAAAAAAAAAAAAACAATGCCCAGGCTGCCACCTCCAAAATGAATTAAAACAATCTGGGCATGGGCTCCAGACGTGAGCATTTTTATAAGCTCCCTGGGGATTCCCGTGAATGGACAAGGTTTCAAACATCTGGAGCTCACGGGTGGTAGAGAAATCTGGAGGGTGCACAATTATGTGGATGGCTTTTCCCTACGTGCAGCCCCCAGAAGGTCTGCTGACAGCCTGAAGGGTAATGTGAACAAGATGTAAAGGAGCCGGAGTTTTCCCCAAAAACATTTGCCCGTAGCGAGGCAGCGGGGCGCTCTGCCGAAGTGGGCTTCCTCGTTAGCACAGGGGAGGGCAGAAGTCACCAGGGAGGGAGGCCTGATTTCAGCCCCTGCCCTGGTCAGCAGACCAGAGCCCCCGTCTGCAGAACTCCCTTCTTTGACTTTGGTCCTTTGAGACCAGGCACTTTTTTTTTTTAAGATTTTATTTATTTGACAGGGAGCGAGAGAGCGCACAAGCAGGCAGAGGGAGAGAAGCAAAGCTCTCCGCTCAGCAGGGAGCTCGATCCCAGAACCCCAGGATCATGATCTGAGCCAAAGGCAGCCCCCCAGGCAATCCTGAGACCAGGCACTTTAAACAGCATATGAAAGCGGAAAAGCTTTCTGACTTGGGGAGGAGGGGAGGGGAGCTGGGAAGGTTCAGACCTCAAAGAGCTTCTCGATTCTTGCACAGGTTTGAGGGCAACAGGGAGCCTAGGAATGTTTTAAGCAGAAGAGGCATCTAGACAAATCATGTCCGGAACCGTACTGTCCAGGCCGAATGAAGGGCGAATTGGATGGGTATGGCCAGAGGCCAGCCGAGCAGGTAGGAGCGGATGGCTGGAGCCACGGTCAGGCATTCCTAGGATCGTGGTTCTCGTGCCTCTCTCCCGGCACTTCTGCTTCTGTGGCTCTGGAGTAGAACCTGACGACCTGCGTTTCCACACGCTCCTAGGCCGGCGGCTGTGGCGGCCCAGTGGAATCACCCCGAGACACGGCATGATTCAGCTGGTCGGGGGTAGGACCCAAACAGGAGCACGCAGAGGGATTCTCGGGTGAGAACTAATCTCTGCAGCTGCTTGCGGGCCCGCAGCCCGGCACCCTCCGGAGCGCGTTAGAAATGCAGTCTTGGGCTCCGTTCCAGACCCGGAGAATCCGCGTCTGCTGTTCGACAAGCTCTTGGGTGATTCTCGTGCCTGTGAAAGTTTGAGGCACACTGACAAGTAGCATCTGGCAGCAGGGGAGGAGAGGGGAGTCCAGACCCCAGGGTGAGAACTCAGACCCAGGGGAGGAGAGAGAGTTATTTGCTCATCTAAATGGACAAAAGGACCCGCAGTGTGCGACCCTCCGTGTGGGATGGGCCGCTGCCCTCAGCCCATCCAAGCACTACACTCATAAAACAAGGGGCCTCGAGCAATCGCCTTAAAGGCTCTTGAGGTGCTTCTGACCCAAGCAGACTGGGTCAGGGACTCGTGAGCGCCCCGCGAGCAAGGACACCATCCCGGCACTCGGCGGGTTCTCCGTCAGCGCTGTCTGAGGGATGCCCGGTGCACCTGTGCTGGAGCCGGACCTTCCGGCGTGGACAGGGTCACTGCGGGCAGAAATGGGAGAGGGCTCAGGGGACGGCAGAGGCTGGAGCATGCAGAGAGAGGGCCGGAGAGTAAATATTTGAGGCTTTGCAGACCGTGTGGCTGTTGGTCTGTAAACCAACAGGCCTGCCGTTTGTCAGCCCGGGTTTATCTCCAGCAACGAGCTCGGGGCTGCCGGGGGTCATGGGGAGCCGGCCCCTGATCTGGAGCAAGGGGGGAAAGCAGGCTGAGGTGAAGGGTGCCAGCAGGCCATGGGGGCCTTCAGCACCAAGCAGAGGGGAGCAGACCGTCAAAGAAGAGCGGCAAGCTGGTGCAGGGCATTGGAGCACACAGTCAACTGGTCGGAGGCCAGTGTGTGGGAGGAAGGAAACAAGCAGGGGCCAGGCAGACGTGGGGAGGGTTCCCGAGAGAGCTGGAGGACAGGGAGCCACAGTGAGGACGCGCTCTGGCTGGGGGTCTGCAGGGCTGAGCGTCGGGAGAGGGGGTGGGGAGGGGTGGGCAGACTCCCAAAGTACTGGGGCTGGGGCTGGAACCCAAGGGATCCCCCTGAATCCCAGGGTCCCAGGGTCACAGGGATGATGGAGACCCCTGTGGCCAGGCCAGGCCGGCCCAGGGCAGCCAGCAGGATCTGCACGCAGGTGGTGAGCCAGGTCGGGGAGCGCGGGGGAGTGCGTGGAGCACAGCCAGGCCGCCCGCCGCCTGTCGCCCCCATCACACCCCAGCACCCAGGCCGCTGCAGACAGAGTTCCAGAGAAGCGGGGCCAATGTTCAAACGCAGGGCTTGCCTGAAGGTCGCAGGTTCTGATGGACATGAACCTGGGAGACAGACTCACCCAGGACTTGGACGGGGAGTGAGGGGGGTGGAATCCCGGCCCTGCAGGGCTGGAAGGTGCCTTGGAGCCGTGGCCCTCCAACCTCCGGGTGCCACGAAGCCCCTGGGGGTGCGGTGAAGCGACAGTCTGGCCAAGACCCCGCATTTCTAAGGCGGGTACCTGTGTCGCCTGCTGCCAGCCCCGGATTAGGCTTTGAGAAGCAAGACCTTGGAGGGGAGACCCACTGAGTTACTCTTTGGGGGGTGGCCATTATACCAGCCCCTGGGGACACTAAAGAAACATGACAAGTAGTCCGTGTTGGGGTCCCTGTGATGTGGCAGGCATCGTCCTATTCACACGGGGACTTGTTTACTTCTCCCTGTGGCCCAGGAGGGGGCTTTGTCCCCCTAGGGCCCCGTTCCCCACGATTTGGTGACCTAAGGGCAAGACAGTCACGCTCCTGAGCCAAAACTCCATCCCTGAGGCCCACAGAGGGAAGCCAGGGGCCCCGCAGGGCAGGACCACAAGCCCCAAATGGGTGCATTCCCCTCCTCCGGGACTAGGCCAAGTCTCCTGGAAAATTCCAAACTTCCGCTATGGCGTTGGACCCGAGGCATGAGGAACCTGCCAAGTGCGGTGGGCTGGTGGCCGGAACGCCGGCGTCAGGGACCCCCGGGGTGCGGGGAGCAGCCTAGGTCAGCCCGTAGAAGACCCTTCCGCGGAGCTCCTGCAATGCAAAACAATGCCCCCAACTGAAAGGGCAGTCATTTAGTGGAGAGTTTGGTGGCTGGTGCGTGTTTTATGGGCAGCATTTTCAGGAGCGGCTCTCGGCCGCCGGCCCGGGTCGCGGTCCCCGCCGCGCGTTGCGATGCCACCACCTAGTGGCGACGGAGGGCGGCTGCTGCGGAAGTGAGGCGTCCAAACCCCGCAAGAGGCAGGGGAGGCGGCATCCTGCAAACAACCAGTCTGGGTGGTGGCTGTTTTTAGCTGGGTCTCTCCTTCTGTGCCACTTTCATCATGGAAACCGGCTCTCTAGACCCAAAAAAAGCCGCGACGTGCTCTGCAAAAGCTGTTCGAGGGCCAATTTTAGCTGCATTTCTTGGAATTTGGGCTCCCGGGAGGGAGGAGGGATGCGTGGTTCCCAGGAAGTTAGGCAGCTTTTGAGAACCTAGAACCTGGAGGTTGGTTCTGGCCATGAGGGTGTGAGATGATGGATCCCTTGGGTTCCAGCCCCAGTACCGGGCCCTGCAAAGGAAAATGTGTTTGGGGGGGGGGCTGTTTAGAGGCGGCAGCTACTGTGTCCGTGGGAGCTTTACCCTGTACTATTGGGCTCTCTCTTTACGTGGACCATCTCACTGATGTCTCAGACTCTAAAAGAAAAATTATACCCATTTTACAGCCGAGACAGTCAAGGCTTGGGAAAGCCCAATGATTTAGCCAAGGTCACAGAGCCGGTTCCCAGCAGAGAGCCGTGATTGGAATTCTAGTCCCTGTGTTAACGCAGAACCCAAACAAGGCAATAGATCAAGACTTGACAATCGTGGATTCATCCACACTCTGCTGCCCACTCACCGTGTGACCCTGAGCAAGTCGATGGACCTCTCTGGAGGTCTGGAGGTCTGTGTCCTCCATGGTAAAATAGGTATGGTATTCATGGCTTCTGCTTGTCAAGGCTGAGTGGGGATCCAAAGGGAAAATCTGACATCCTTTGAGTCAGTGGTTCCATTCCCTGGCCTGGTGGCCACCCAGACCCTCAAATCCTTCTAAAGATTCCAAGAGATTAATAAACTCAGGGCCCCCACAAGGGAAAGAACCCCTAAGATGGGCACTGGCTTTGTTTAGTCCCTGGGAATCCATATAGCCAATGAGCCCAGCTCTCGGTTTCTGGAGTTCCAGTTCCCGCCCCGCCCCTACTCACCTTTGGGGCCTGGTTCTCACCTGTCAAATGGGGTTTAACTCCAACACTGACTCGTCGTGTTGTTCCAGGATTTAAACCGTGTGCTGGGGAGTCAGTTTTCTGGGCAGGTGCGGGCACTACAATACCCATCTCATCCTGATTTGTCCAGGCCTTTGCCCGTTTTAACTTTGACATTCTGGGTGTCCCAGGATGACTGGTCACTCTATGGGACACGGCGCTCAGCCCTGACCAGAAGACTAGAGGTCCCATTCTGCGATGCACCGACACCCCCCCCACGCCCCCGTGGCCCTTCCCATGGCTGGAAATGATCTGTCTCCCCCAGTAGATGCAGCCTTGTCTGATGGCCGCTGTGCCTGGCTGGGGGGCTTAGGCCTTGGTGGGCCATCAGCCAGCTGCAGGGAGTCAAGAGGCCTCTGTGTAAAGTCCCCTTGCTAGGCACTGGGCGCACAAACGTGGATGAGATAGCAGAGGCCGGGGCTGTGATGGGGTAAGCATGGGACTGGGGGAAACCACAGAAGGCCCCTAAGCCAGCTGGAGGGGACAGGTGTCAGAGAGGCCTTCGGGAGGATCTGACCCAGGTCAGGCCCAGAGAGCTGAATTATTCAGGTCAGGAAGGGAAGACATGGGTCTTGTTGACCACACGACCAGCCTGTGCTCTGGGTGTCAGCCTGATCCCAAACCCGACTGCACAGTCTCCCAAATCCCAGAAATGGCTCCCGCCGCCTCCTCCTCCCTCCCAACACCGTCCAGTCCCTACTCACCTGGTAACACAGAGGGGACATTACCTTAGTGAGGAGCTCTTAACCTTTGTCCTTGTCCCCGTAGGTCCAAGTTCGTGCCTAAGATTTGGGATGGGGCGTGGGGTGAAGCTCAGCAACCCCCGGGCCAAGCCTCGAAAATTCTAAAGTACTGGTTTGCTCCATAGGCGGGAGAACAGGCCCACCTTTCCCAACTTCTGCCTGATGGACAGGTGGCTGTCGCCCAGCCGAGATCTAGGAGCACAGCTGATCGTTGGAGTCATGACCCAGTGGTTCTCAGCTGGGCTCGTAGCATCTTCCAGAGACTATCTGGCGACGCCCGGAGCCCTTTCTGGTTACCAGGACTGGCGTGCGGGCTGCTGAGCACCTGCAGAACACAGGACGGCCCCCCAAGAGAGAATCATTCGGTCCAAGACGTCAGTAGAGCCAGCGCTGAAACCCTTGCCCTCTGCAGCCGGCCACCGGGGGCCCGACCGGCCGCCACCAGGCAGGTGCCAAGCAGTCCCCTGGCCTCCGGGACCGAGGCTGAGAAGACAGGGTTGGGTCTCAAGTTTCCTGTTCTACTTCATTTCCACTTTAGCGCATTAGTCTTCCATGGGACCTTTAATATTTTTCCTGGTCCCTGACCCTCAGCACCGACCCCGTGCCTGCAAAAGGAAGATCCGGTGGCGTCTCCACCTTCCCCACTCCCCACTCCTTCTGCACACGCTGGCTGACAGCCTCTGCCCTCGGGAGCACGCAGGCCCCCAGCTAAGGCAAGCTTCGGTCCCCGCGTGACCGGAGATCCAGGCAGTGTTACCGGTGGCACCTCCCACCTTGTGCCAAGCAGGTGAAGGTGACCCGAACCCCCCCGCCCCCCAGCCCTGAGACCGACCGCATGGCGGCCGCATGAAACGCACAGCAACCCCATCAGCGCACTTCCGCATGCGTCGCTCACTTGGGGCTGACTCTGGGCCGGGGACCTTCCCCGGGTGATCTCATTTCGCCCTCGTCGCCCCTGTGAAATAGACGTTAGGATGAGCTCTGCAGATTCCGGATAAGGAAGGTGAGGCGCTGTCACTGGATGATAGGCTCCGAGCTGCCCGACTCAGAGGTGGCAGAGCAGGAATTGAACCATGGAGGCTGATTCCAGAAACCAGATGCTTAAGTCCCCTGTCAGGTGAGAAGAAAACTTCAAAAACTCAGGGAGGAATGGGCATTTTTAGAGCTCAGGGAATCGCTTGAGGCAGAAAGTTTCTGGCAGGGAATAAAGACACGGGCTCTGAAAGCATGAGATGTCCATCTGAGCAGCTTGACCTTGACACCGGAGCCCTGGAACAGCACCTTGCTGTCCTCTCATGGTCCAGCCCCATCCATGGCCAGCATAGGGAGACGCGCCCCAGAGCAGCGAGGGGCTTGACGAAACTGATCAGTGATCTGCTGTGGGTCTGGGAGCGAGGAATGACAGCTGCACACACACATACATACACATGAACACACGCACAGAGGCATATGCACACACCTATGCAAACACAACCCCGTACAGAGACACAGAGACGTACATACACACACTTGCATAGATACATACAAGGAAACACACACACACACACACACGAGGCTTGCTACCCAAGCTGCTGAGGACAAGAGAACCCCCAACTCACATCGCCTGGAATGATGACCCTTGACATTTTTTGGACTACTCTCCCCTACAAATAAGTCTCCCAAATTTAAAAAAAAAAAAGGGTTTCATACCCACCTCCTACCACCTTCGGTGCTGGCGTGGGCTCCCCACATCACCATGGAAACTGCCACCCGGCACTTGCCATTCGAAAACTTTCGTGGCATTCGGAAACATTTCACGTATGTCAGAATGACATGGATCCATTCCAGACAGGTGACCCTGATTTTGAACACGGTTGCAAGGACTCCTGGAAGGCAGAACGACTGTGCCAGCGCGGGGTGAGTCACCAGGAAAAGGCGGCAGCGCTGTCAGTCCATGGGGCTGGAGATTTCCTGTCTTGAATGCCGCGGTCAGCCCTGCCCGTCGAAGATGATGCCCCAAAGCAAACAGTCACCTTGTAGCTTTATAATAAGGGACTTGCGGTTACATTCGCACCAGATGTCTGTAAAAACATACAGTGGAGTTCTACTTTATGTTAGGTTCCTGATTAGTTCGAGCATTTCACGTTATCCAATGGGCCTTTGCTATAAACTCCGGATTTGTAACATGGGGCTTTTAGGCATGAAGGCTGCTCAGAGATACAGAGAAGGTAAGCAGACTAAGACCCCACAGGGTAATCAGGGTTTGAATCCCACTCTGATCCCCAAGCCCTGGACTCTCTCCTGCAAGTTGCTCCCACTCGGTAACTCCCCTTCCTCTGACTGCGACTTGGTGTTGTAAATCTCGTGCCAGACCCTTGTCTCTTCCTTTATGTCCTTGAGACACCCCTCCTCCCAAATCTGCACTTCTCTCTTCCCGACTACTTGTATTTCTCTGTGTGCGCATCTCCTAGGGCTGCCACAGAGTGGATGATTTCAGCAACAGAAATGTACTGTCTTACAGATCTGGAGACCGGAGTCTAAGATCACGGTGCAGGTTGAGCCAGGTCCTTCTGAGACTGGGAGGAGGGACCCGTTCCAGGCTTCTCTCCGGGCTTCTGGTGTTCCTAGGCTGGTAGGGAGTTAACACTGATCTCTGCCTCTGTCTTCACACAGCTAGGGCCGGGGTCCCAACGTACTCACCGCTGGCAAGGGATTTCTTTCTTTTTTTTAGATTTTATTTATTTATGTGGCAGAGAGAGAGGGGGAAGCAGGCTTCCCACTCAGCAGAGAGCCTGATGCGGGGCTCGATCCCAGGACCCTGAGATCATGACCTGAGCCGAAGGCAGAGGCTTCTATCCACTGAGCCACCCAGGTGCCCCTGGCAAGGGATTTCTTAGGACCCCCATCCAGGAGAGTTCTCAGGGAAGACCTCACAGCTGGCTGCAAAGGGAGGGCCCCCGGGGACACCTAAACTAGGTTCTAGAGATTCAAAAAGCATCTCAATACAGTTTAATGAGGCAGTTTGAAATAGCCAGTATCTAAGAAGCAACCTTGTGGTTCTGGAGAAGAGTAAGGACAGTCTGCTCTCTCTCTCATTCACATGTACACACACACACACACACACACACACACACACACACACACACGCATGCACACACTCCGCCAGCAATTCTCAACCAAGGTATGGTGTGTTGCGAGCAGTTGTGAGGTGTATCATCAAGTAATCTGTTGCTAAGAATAAGGTGCCAAATGTTGCAAATATATGTACAAGTAGGTTCAAGGTTATTCCTGTGAAACATCAGCCTCACTCACTGCATTCTGATTACTGTTCTCCAGCAGGAAAGGGAAAATGAGAATGTACAGCTAGAGCAAGGCGCTGGAACGGGGAGCCCGAGGACAGCCTCTCTGTGCCCCACACCGTGGGAGATACAGACAGGAACGTCAAGCTTTTTTCTCTGTAACAGACACAGATGCACATACTGGGCTAGACCTCTTCCAGGAGGTACACGTGACCAATGGAGGTCAGGAAGGATTCCCAATTATCATCCATCCAATTGATAAAACATGTTGCATCTGGTCTTCACAGGTATTGGCAAGAGTGGGAGGGTGGAGAGAGGACTCCCCCCCAACACGGCAGAATGAAGCAGCGTAGATCTGGATGCTATTACCTTCCTGACCTCATGAGGTTCCTGCGGCTTTCCCACTTGTTCACTCTGCCCTAAAATCTCAAGATCACCAGGAATGTCCCTGCCTCAGGGCCTTTGCACTTGCTAACACCTCTACCTGAAATGCTCTTTTCCTAGTTTCCTGTATGACTCATTCCCTTTAAGTGTTTAGTCATAGGTCACACATACACACATACACTGTCCCCCTGTCTGTCCCCCTTCTCTGCTTTTTTTCCATAGCATCCACAGATCACCAGACAGACATTTTACCCATCCTGCCTTCCCCCAACACACACCTCCATAGAATGTCAGCACCAGGAGGGCAGGGACGTTGTGGCTTGTTTCTTGCTGTGCCCCCAGAGTTTGGGGCAGTCCTGCCTGAGATGGGCAATACCTCTTTGTTGAAAGAATCAAGATTCTAAATGCAGATAAGCTTTGATTTCACTTTTTAAGAAACCCTCCTTACCCGTTTTCTGTGATTGCCTAACAAATTAACAACTTAAAACACCACCCACCGATCAATCAGCTCCGGCTCCTGGATCAGAGCTTCAGCCCAGTGTGGCTGGAGTCCCTGGTCAGACTGAAGGTCTCTGGGCCGCTGTGCTCTTTTCCAGAGCTCAGGATCCTCTTCCACGTTTGTTCCTGTTACCGGCAGAACGCGGTCCCCAATGTCCTCGTTGGCTGTCCACTGCGGGGCGCTCATTTTCCTCTCCACGTGGACCCTCCATCTCCGTGCTGGCACGGCCTACCCTACCTCTTCGTGCTTCCTGATTGGCGTGTGCACTCAGACCACCCAGGTCATCTTCACGTCCGAAGTTCGCTGACCTGGGGCTCACTCAAACCTGCAATACCCCGTCCCGGCAATACCTAGATCCAAGTCCGAAGAGCTGGACGAAGGCAATCCAGGAACGTCTTTACCACTCTGCCCCCAACACACACCATCCTAGGCAAACCCTCTGCAATCCCCATGGGGAAACAGGGACGAGCGTCCTCGCTGCAGAACTAGTTAGAACAAGAAACCACAGGACCCCCTGCATGCCCGTCAGCGGGAAACGAGATGGATCTGCTACGGTACAGCCACACTCCGGAACATTCCACAAGCGCAGGAAAAAAAAAAAGGAGGGGCGCCTGGGTGGTTCAGGTCATGATCCCAGGGTCCTGGGATCGAGCCCTGCATCGGGCTCCCTGCTGGGCAGGAAGCCTGCTTCTCCCTCTCCCACTCCCCGCTTGTGTTCCCTCTCTCGCTGTGTCTCTCTCTGTCAAATAAATAAAATCTTCTAAAAAAGAAAAAAAAAAGGAAGTAGAACCACAGAGCCCATTTCCACCTGCCGAATCTATGCTGTGGGCCATGCCCTTCTCCTGGGGTTCAGGGCACCAGCCCCGGAGAGAGGCTGCCCGGGTTAGAGTCTCTGCTTCTTGGCTTCCTAGTTGTGCAAGCTTGGTGAGTGCAAGAAACTTTCTGCGCCTCAGTTTCCTCATCTATAAAGCAGAGGCTATCGTCCTAGTGGTGCCCTACAGGGACTGCGTGGATTAATTAAGGCATATAAACTGCTGGACTCTCAGTTGGAACAGAGTGAGTACTAAACACAGGACAGCTCTCACCAGCTTTGTCATTATGAACATCGCTGTCACTTCCGATCTGCCCGTGAGGTCCCTCACCTGCGTGATACGTGCCCGTAGGCCGTGGCTTCGTATTTCTGCACATTCAGATACGGCGCTTTTTCCTATGCTATAGATACAGATATAGGATGTTTTCACTCTCTTATTTATACCAGTAAGGCAAGAGTCACAGCACTCAGACGCTTTACTCTGTTATTTTTAGGCGTGGGTTTCTGGATGTTACATATGTGGTTAGGAGATACGTATGTTTACTCCTCGCGAGCCGTACAGACCTGGCGTGTTTGGGTTGGTTACATATACTTGGCTCGCGACATTACAGTGATGCAATCTCAGTAAAGTCTGCAGGAGACTTGAGACGGAAGTCAGGGGACGAGAGGAGTCTCCTCGACACGGGACTTTGAGGATTAAAACACAGGAAGTCTTGGGCAAACTGGGGAAGCCAGTCGCCCAAAACACAACCCCGATGAGTATCCCCCAGACATCACTCATTCACAGCCGATACGCAGAACCACTCTAGGAACGAAACTCTGGAGTCAGGATCTGGATTCAAATCCCGCCTCCATCCCTTACTCGCCATGCAGCCTTGGCAAGATGGTTACGTCGCAGGGCCTCCAAAATGTTCCAAGGCAGAGTGGGGCTGAGTATCCAACCGAGCTCAACGGTCATGAAGACTTAAGTGAGCCAGTAAGTAGAAAGCACCTAGAATCATGCCTGGCCCGTAGCAAGCCCTCAGTGAACCCCTGCATGTTGCTATTAGCATGTCTAGCACCACGCCCACTAGCTGCTTAAATATTTTTCCATCTCTACATTCTTAAAAGGCTTACACGCATTTACTGTAAAATGAAATCGCATATCACTACGGTAATTGGAGACCCAGGGCCTGCAGCCACAAATAGAAGGTAACTGTAAGCACAAATGCATACCTGTTTTCCACGTTGGAGGAAACTGAGGCCCCAGGGACATCCGGCCATTCTGGACAGGTAGCAACGGGCCAGGAGACAGCCAAGGACAAGAGGAGGTACCGTCGGGGCTCAGAACTGGTGTACGGCTGGTCTGTGGACTCCAGGCCAGATCTAAGCACAGCACGCCCCGCTGGAGGCCCAGTGAGGACGAGCCAGTAGGATGGACCGCCCGTGTGGCTCCGTGTGTGCTAAGAATCTTGACTCTTGATTTCGTTTCGGGTCATGATCTCAGGGTCGTGAGGTCAAGCCCCACTTCGGTCTGTGCTCAGCCAGGGGTCTGCTTGAGATTCTCTCTTTCCCTCTCCTTCTGCCCCTCCCCCTGACTCTCCCTCTGGGGGGGGAGTGGGGAGGAGCCATGAGGAGGCAGTAATTTTCCCCCAGCGTGAGATACAATGCCTCCCTTCTCAGCTAATTTGGGCCTCCCGCAGGCGGCCTTGGGGTACGGCTGGGACAACTCCCCACACCACCCCTACCCTTAAACAAGTCATGTCCCCTCTCGGAGCCTCGGTGAACAAACACCCTTGGAAAAATGGGCGCACGAGCACCTACCCCTCGGGATTTTCATCACCCTGGGAGGACCAGATGGGATAGAGGTAAACGGGCCTTGTGGCTTTCAAACCATTCAGGAAGCATTCATGCTCAGCACCTGGCCTTTCGAGGTCTCCGGAATTATTCTGTGGCAGCTCCTCGTCACGTGGCCATTCCCAAACTATCCCATACCCCATGGCCTTGGTGGCCTGGATGAACCAGGAAGGTATAGAAGCAGAAAGCTCTTCCAAAGGCCAGGAATGAAGGGAGGCTAATTTTACCACTTTTAGGTAATTGTTCTTTTTTTTCTTTTTTTTTTTTCTCCCCTGTACTTGAAAATCTGGTCTCCCACTTAAAAATACTTCAAACATTGAACTTGAATCACAGTATGAACTTCAAGTGACAGGATCATAATACAATCCGAGCACCTGCTCACGGTCTCCCATGATTGAATACGTTCAACATTCCCTGCTAAAAATAAACACAAACGCCAAGACCCAGGGTGGCTGGAACCTGACGCCCAGCTGGCCACGGCAGCACCGGTGGGACCCGAGGGTCGTCGGCAGACAGTGGGCGTGACCAAACCCAACCCAGCCCCAGCCGTCCAATCTGCTAATTACCTACGAGGCCGCGCAAAGACAGCAGGAACTGAGAAGCCCTGCGTGTGTTTTATCTGGCGTCATCCTCACCACAATTCTGCAAACAAGATGTTTTCACCGTGACTCCCCCTTCTCAGGTAGACACTGAGGGTCAGAGAGTTCCCTTGCCTGGCCTGCCCAAGACAGAAGAGTGAGCGAGGTCAGAAGCTGGTGCAGACGCTGCTGTCTCCACTTCACATGTGTGTGTGACTGTGTGTGTCCTTTCCCACAAAATAGGTGATCATCTCTGGCTCCCTCCTCGTCCTCCTCCTCCTGCTGCTCTCCCTCCAGCGTGGGCATCCAGGCAAGGAAGGAGGCCTCTCCTAGGATTAGGACAGATCAGCTGTGCCTGTCTACATGCTCAGAGCTGCCGCTGCAAAGAGGGCTGTGCTTTCTCCCTTCTGGAGCTGAAACTGTCTCATGGAGGATTTGGAAAGTCATATAAATAGCTCGGGTACACGCCAACAGCCACCTTCAAGCTCTGAAGTTACACTGTCCTCCCCTGAAATAACTCAGGGATTTGGGGAACAAAAGGGCCTGCACTTTCGGTCTCCCCCCGACCCCCCAACAGTGAGGACACTCTGTCCAGAAATCATCATCCTGCTCCCGGGCTCTCCCTCACTCACCCCTCCGGGCTGTCCCAGTCCATTGGTACCATTTTGCAGGGAACAATCTTGAAGATTAAGGAGGGTCTGTTCTCCAGTTAACAGATGGGGAAACTGAGGTCCACAGAAAGTGTACTGGCAAATGTGAAGGTTAATTTTGTGTGTCGACTAAGCTGTGGTGCCTGTTTCTTTGGGTCAAACACTAGTCTAGATGTTGCTGGGAACATATCAAGTAGGTGTGATTGATGTTGACATTAGGTAAAGATTACTGTCCATCCTCGTCTGGGCCTCGTCTAATCAGTTGAAGGTCCTCCGAGCAAAAGCCGAGGTTTCTTAGAGAAGAAATTCTGCCTCGAGCCTGCAACATAAAAACTCGGCCTAACCCTCCAGCCTGCTGGCCTGCCCTTCAGGTCTGGGATTTGTCAGCCTCTGCCATCATATGAACCAATTCCTTAAAATTAAAAAAAAAAAAAAATAAAGATTCTAAATAGATTGGATTTCACATATATTTATGAATGCTATATATATATGTACAAGATTATATGTATTTCTCTGGAAGATCAATGGAGCACGTCAAGAAAGACAGAGCCCAGGAGGGTAGAAAGGACAAGAGGACTCGCGTGAATGAACCACCACCACATCCCAGGAGCTCCTGCCTTGGTAAAGCCTCACCCCCAACCCCCAGAGGCAGCTTTTGCCCTTTCCCCGGGGTTCTGAGAGCTGGAGTGACCTGCCCAGGGTCACACAGCTGGGAATCAAACCCGTGCCACCTGCCGCCACTGTCCACACTCTCCAAACACCATGCTGCCGGCAGGAAGATGGTGCTCGGGAGCCAAGAGGCATCATTCCCTTCCAGGGTTTCACGGGGAATGCCTCCTCAAGTCCTTCTGTGCCGAGTCACTGAGGTCAGAAACCAAGAAGCACTGTTTTTAGTGGCACAAAATGGAAAACCCACCTCAAAACTCCTTTCCGCTCCATCACTGACCCGCTGGGTCCCTTGGACAATAGTCTTAACCTCTCTGTGCCTCCATTTTCCCACCTGTAAAATGGGGATAATAACTGTACTTCCTTCAAAGGCTTTTGGAGATTAACCATTAACGCGTGGTTTTACATCTGTGAAATGCTTAGAACAGTGTCCAGCACACAGTCCACAGGCTCGCAAGTGAGTGTTAATTAAAATACCGGAGCTAGGGGTCGACATACGCTACTGTGAGAGGCCCGGGCTGCACCTCTCCACCTGGAACCCAGGTCTGCCCGCCCCCCGAGCCCCAAGGATTGAGAGGCACAGGACGATTCTCCACAAGGAAATGGATTTGCTGTTAATGGAAGGAGAACCGCAGGCAGAAGGGCCTCAGTGAAATGCCACAATGCCTGATTACCTTCTTCCCGTTGGGTATGAACCTGAGGTCGAAAGCAGCCTTAAATTGGAAAGATAAAAAATACCCTAATTACGGGCAAGGATAAAGTAAGCAGGTCATTCTGTCCTGTCGCTGCAGCTTTCTTTGTGCCTCTACCCACCGAAAATGAAACCCAGTAAAAACCAGGCACTGAAAAATCGACCCTTGACTCGTTTACTCATTCAACAGGCATTTAATGAGCCCTAGAAGTGGGTTTCCCTCGAAAGTAACCTGCTTGAAGCTTCGGGGGCTGTCTCCCCGATGGGTCTCTTCCAAAGCCTTCTGCCTCATTTGTTATTTGTAATTCTGTGCTCTTTTACTTAGAGATGTCATCCCTCAAACTGTAGAAGCTTGAGGCTGCACAAATTTTGGGTTTGCCCTCTGCGAGCTCCTGTTACGTGCCAGGCGAAGAGGGACTGTGGCTGCAGAGAGAAATCCAAACGGGGAGCCTGTCTTCCCACAGCGCCCTCTCCTGGGGGACACTGGGAATGAGCGTGAGAAGCATATCGCAGGCAAGATAGATGCTGTCCTTTCATTCGCGCACTGAACTAACCTGCATGGAGTACCTATCACGTACGAGGCACCAGGGATCCTGGGATGCAAAGTCAAAGGAAGGCTCCTCTCTCGAGGAACTTATAACCAATCAATCAATGCCAAAAAATCAGTACAAAAAACAAATAGGATGAGAATGTGACGAATGCTTAGAGGATTACCTACGTTGGGTGAGTCGGGCCAGGCTTCTTTGAGGGGCGGTGCTGGTCTATGAACACGGAGAAGCTACAGCTGTGTCAAGGGGGGAGTCAGTCCCAAGTAGAGCGAAGTGTGTGCCAAGGCCCTATGAAAGGCCTGACCTCGGTGCTGGCAGAGGGAAGAGCAGAGAGAAGGCCAGGATGGCCAGGACGAACAGAGCCAGGAAGCGGGGGAGAGTAACAAGGTGAGGTCACAGAAAGACGCTAGATCCTGTAGGACCCTACTGCCAGGGTGAGGGCTGGAGGTTGACATTGGAAGCCATCGGGGTTCAAGGCAAGGGACTGACATGATATCAGGAACATTTTTTTTTTTAAAGATTTATTTATGTGACAGATCACAAGTAGGCAGAGAGGGGGAAGCAGGCTCCCTGCTGAGCAGAGAGCCCGATGTGGGGCTCAATCCCAGGACCCTGAGATCATGACCTGAGCTGAAGGTAGACGCTTAACCAGTGAGCCCCTCAGGCGCCCTGATATCAGGAATATTATAGAGAGAGCTCCCTGGCTGTTGTGAACAGAGCTTATTGCTGGGTGGAAGGAAACAAAGGCCCGCTCAGGGGCTTCTGCTCCTATCTGTGGTTGGCAAACATTTCCCAAAGTTGTACAACCTCCTGTTGTAGGTTGTGGGGAAAGCCTCTTGGATGTTACTGGTGAGCATGCAAAAGGGCCCAGCTCCTATGGAGGGGAACTTGGCGCTATCTAGCAAAATTCCATATGCATTTATCCACTGACTCAAAACCGCACTCCTAAATATCTATCCCCAACACACACTGGCAGAAAGACGAAGGGTGCAGGAGGCTACTCACCGCGGCATCACTCACGACGACACAAGACTGGGGATCGCGGTCTGGGGCCGTAGAAGGAGCCTGGTTAAATTACTATTGTCCACTGACCCAATCCCACCCACCACACGGCCTTACGCTCTGTATGCACTGATCACCACAATGTCCTGTTAAAGAAAAAAAGCAAGGTAGAGAAAAATGTGTCTGATTTGCTGCCATTTACCTAAGAAAAGAGCTGGAATGAGAACAGATGTTTTTTCATGGGAAGATAAAGCAAAAACAAGAACGACTACCTACCAGGGGAGGGAGCAAACAGTTGAAGAGGGAAGAGAGAGAAACTAGATGTCACTGAACAAATCGTTTCGATTTGACTTTAAAATATTGTGCTATTTTAAATAACACATTTTTTATTTAAAATTTAAATTTTTTTTAAACATTTTTTATTGATTTGACAGAGAGAAACACAGCGAGAGAGGGAACACAAGCAGAGGGAATGGTAGCGGGAGAAGCAGGCTTCCTGCCGAGCAGGGAGCCCCATGCGGGGCTCGATCCCAGGACCCTGGGATCATGACCCGGGCCAAAGGCAGACGCTTAACGACTGAGCCACCCAGGTGCCCCTAAAATTTAAAATTTTTTTTAACATCTTATTTATTTCAGAAGGAGAGAGGGAGAGACAGCACGCAAGCAGGGAGAGAGGTAGAGGGAGAGAATGACAAGCCAACTCCCCACTGAGCACGGAGCCCGACACAGGACTCAATCCCAGGACTCTGAGATCGTGACCTGAGCCAAGATCAAGAGTCAGACACTTGGTCAACTGAGGCACCCAGGTGCCCCTAAAAATTTAAATTTTAAAATTGTTTTAGGGGCGCCTGGGTGGCTCAGGTCATGGTCCTGTGGTCCTGGGATCGAGCCTCATGTCAGGTTGCCTGCTCACCGGGAGCTTGCTTCTCCCTTTCCTACCCACTCATGCTCTCTGTCACTATTTCTGTCTTTCTTAAATAAATAAATAAGTAAATAAAATAAATAGTTGGGGGGGGCGACAGTGATTTTTAAGCATCCCTAGTAAGAAATACATGAAGGACAAAAAAGGGATGGCAGAGAACAAATATTGTGAAAATGTCTTTGCTACCTAGAGCAATGTACACATTCAGTGCAATCCCTATCAAAATACCATCAATTTTTTTCAAAGAAATGAAACAAATTATCCTAAAATTCATATGGAACCAGAAAAGACCCCAAATAGCCAGAGGAAAGTTGAAAAAGAAAACCAGTTGGTGGCATCACAATTCCAGACTTCAAGCTCTATTACAAAGCTGTAATCATCAAGACAGTATGGTACTGACACAAAAACAGACACACAGATCAATGGAACAGAATAGAGAGCCCAGAAATGGACCTTCAACTCTATGGTCAACCAGTCTGCAACGAAGCAGGAAAGAATATCCAATGGAAAAAAGACAGTCTCTTCAACAAATATGTTAGGAAAACTGGACAGCCACATGCAGAAGAATGAAACTGGACCATTTCCTTATACCACACACAAAAATAGACTCGAAATGGATGAAAGACCTCAATGTGTGACAGGAATCCATCAAAATCCTTGAGGAGAACACAGGCAGCAACCTCTTCGACCTCAGCTGCAGCAACTTCTTCCTAGAAATATGGCCCAAAAGCAAGGGAAGCAAGGGCAAAAATGAACTATTGGGACTTCATCAAGATCAAAAGCTTTTGCACGGCAAAGGAAACGGTCAAAAAAACCAAAAGACAACCGACAGAATGGAAGATAACATGCATGTAAATGCAAATACATTTGCATGTATTTTCAAATGACATATCAGATAAAGGGCTAGTATCCAACACCTATAAAGAACTTATCAAACTCAACTCCCAAAGAACAAATAATCCAATCAAGAAATGGGCAGAAGACCTGAGCAGACATTTCTGTCAAGATGACATCCAAATGGCCAACAGACACATGAAAAAGTGCTCAACCTCACTTGGCATCAGGGAAATACAAATCAAAAAACCTCAAGGAGATAACCTCACACCAGTCAGAAGGGCTAAAATTAGTAACTCAGGAAACAATGGATATTGGCGAGGATGCAGAGAAAGGGGAACCCTCCTACACTGTTGGTGGGAATGCAAGCTGGTGCACTCTGTAAAACAGTATGGAGGTTCCTCAAAAAGTTGAAAATAGAGCCACCCTATGACCCAGCAATCGCACTACTGGGTATTTACCCTAAAGATACAAAAGTAGTGATCCAAAGGGGCACGTGCACCCCAATGTTTATAGCAACAATGTCCACAATAGCCAAACTCTGGAAAGAACCTAGATGTCCATCAACAGATGAAT
>CM053621.1:5842050-5873925 GCA_028646535.1 Procyon lotor | reverse complement strand
GCAGCACCGGGCTGCCCCCTGGCCCTCCACACCTGCTGGAGAGGAAGAGGGCCCCGTGCTGCCAGGCCCACTAATGGCTATGCCCGGGGCCAGAAGAGGCTGCGGGAAGTTCACCTCCCACCAAGACTCTGACATCATTAGACTCTCACTTCCCCTCTCTATTGGCTGCAAGAAAGGCCGGGCGGGCTCGGACGGGGCAGCTCGTGAGTATGGTGCCCACCGCTCAGCCCTGCCCCTCCCTGTTCTGCACCCCATGAACCAAGCACAGGGGGCTGCTGTTCCTAGGTCAGTGTCACTATTGCTGGGGCGCTGGTGGCTCTGGGCCCAGTGGGCTAGGAGATTTCTTCCCTGAGGGTCCGCAGCATCCTGCTTCATGAGCAGAACGGCAAAGACCAGGCCCACCAGCGGTGCTCCCTCCAAGGGAAGCTTGTGTAGCCCACGGACGGCCCAGAGTAGGCCGCCCCCACCCAGCTGCAGGGTGCCGGGTGGTCCCCTTCCCCTCCGCAAGATGCAGGGAAAGAACTCAGCCGAGAGAGGGATGATCTTTTTCAATTCCCTCTCTCCCTCCCCTTCTCCCTTCTTCTCGGCTGCTTTTCTCTGCTCCTCTTGCTTCCCCTCTTAACTCTGTGTACCCGCTCACTCCGGGACCCCTTCTCTCCCCCCTTTATGGGCATGCACACATGCACACACAAACACCCCATCTCCCAGACCCAGAGGAGGGCACCAGCCCCCCTCCAGGCAAGCTGCAGACAGAGCTGAGACCTGCAAGAGATAGGCGCCTCAGAGCCTGAGCCCAGGGGAGGCTCCCACGGGCCTGCAGAGGCTTCAGCCTCTCCCCAGCACGCAGCCTCCTCTCCCCGAGGTCACCCCTGTCAAGCCCCATAAAAGAAGGCTTCGGAAGGAAAGGTCTCCTCCCATCCCGGGCCTCACTGCCCGTTCCTGCCCCCCTCTGCCTTCCGGCGACTCCAGAGACCTGGCTGACGGGGAAGACTTGCAGGCCGGGTGGGGATCTCCTGGCAGCTTCATTCTGCACAGACCGTGGATACGGTGCTCGAGGCGAAGGGCCCCAGAGCCGGGACCTCAAAACTCCCCTGGGCTCCTCGTGGGGTCTCTTGAGATCTCCTTCCTGTCCTGCCTCTTTCAAGATTTGGAGCACGGGGGCCTGGGGGCCTGGGACCCTTCCCCCGCCGTAAGGGCTGCAGGTGAAGAACCGATGTGCGGAGAAACTGAGCCACCACGTAGAGGGCGGGAAAGGTCCGCTCTCTCTCACCCGCCACGCGCACCGTGCGTCCTCCTCCCCCTACTCGGCTTGAGCAAGAGGAATGAGCTGCGTAATAAGCCATCCCTGAGATGCATCCCTCAAAGTCTGGCTTCTCCTCTGGGACGAGCACTCTGGTGTGGAGAGAAGATGCCACGGGGGAGACAGCACGGCTTTGGGAAAGTGTAAAACCTGCAGCAATCACCGCCCAGAGCTATCCATCCAACGCCTGGAGGAAAGGGGGTCTGGGAGAATCGCGTCTGGTGTCCTGGGAATTAATTCCAACAGCAGGCCCCAGGGGGTCCGTGGGAATGTCCTGGAGGGCGGCCCATGCTTCCCCCAGGCGTGCGGCCTGACGGGACGCAGCCTGTGACAGGCGGGAGAAGGTGTCCTCTGGAGAGACTCCATCTCCAGGGCACCTGGCTGGCTCAGGTGGTGGAGCACACAGTTGTGCATCTCGGGGCTGAAGGTTCGAGCCCCCCGTGAGGGGCAGAGATGACTCAAAAAATAAAATCTCCAAAAAGGAAAAGAGAGAGACCCCGCCATCACCCCCCTCCCCAAGATCTGAGAACAGCACAGAAACACACGCGAATGTCTCCGCGTAAGGATCGTTAGGTCCACTTTACAGTTGAGCAAAGTGACCCTGGCACTGTGAGGAGGCTTGCCCCGGGGTCACACGGCTCGTTGCCGGATTCAGTCTCAGGTCTACACAACTCTTAACCACAACACTGGCCTCCAGCAACAGAGGGATGCTTGCCCACTCCCCTCCAGTGCCTGCCTTCAGCACCGGCGCTGGAGACCCAAGATTGACCCCTGGAGCTGGGAGAGGGGTATGCTGCTAATTTCCATCAGAACTAACAGAAGACAGAGCAAGCCATTTCTTTTTTTATATAATTAGAAGAGAATTCAACCTTCACAGCCGAAGAGCCTAATATCTCAGATTATGTAACAAAAGACCGAGAAAAGCAAATAGATGTAATTAGGGAAGGGAAGAAACAATTTGGATCCCGGGCCGCAGAAGGGAGATGGGGCGGGTCTAACACGATTCCAGATGGAAACAGTCACCGGCCAAAGCCATCACTTGTAGGGAACCCGTGTGTTCCAGCTCAGCCCGTTGTGTGCCGCGTCTCCTAACGACCCCTGGCTACAGGCTACTCGTGGGCCCATTTCCGAGACGGGAGACTGAGGTTCAGAGAAGCGACGGGTCTCACCCATCGCGGCAAAATGCATTCCATTCCTCAGCACCCATCCATCCAGCAGGAGCCTGCCGTGCACCAGGGACACGCCAGCAACACCAGAGGTGCTCAGAAGAGCAGAGACGACCCCGGATCCCAACCTGCACCTAGACCTGCCTCACACCAAATCCACTCCCTTCACGGCAGAAACTCAATCGATATTTGTTGAGTGAATGCGTTCCCTCCAAGCTGGCCTTCCGCGGCTCCCTCTTGATTGCCGGCCAGAGCTCCTGGCCGAGGTCAGCCAGGATGACACATCCCACGTCCCACACAGACATCAGCTTCTTGTGCCCCAGAGGTGGCGCCCCCCCGCCCCCACCCCCAGTGGCCTGCGTTAGACAGCCCACAAAAGGTGTCAGCTCATGGAGTATTGATTTTTTTTTTTTTTTAAGAAGCAAAAATTGCAGGTGTTCCATCCATCGATGGCCAGGGAGAGGGAGTGAAGAGAGAGCCCTGCGATCCTCCAGCACTTTCCCCCAGCTCTGCCAACCCCCATGCCCCTGTCTCCAAGACAGAGCAAGAGGCAGGAGGGGTAGTCGGTGCGGGAGGTGAGCAAGCAGAGTCCCACTCCGTCCTACAGATGAGGAAACCCACATGGGAAGGAGCTGGACACTTGCCCCATGTCACAAGGCCACTGTCACTCAGCCGTAGGGGACCTACGGCTATAACTATATAACCTGGACTGTTTAAGTTGCCCCCACGGCAAGCCCTGGCACACAGATCTTATGAGAGCTTAACAAGCATATCTTGTCCATGAGGTTGTTTCTTCCTGTTTTGTTTTGTTTTGTTTTGAAGATTTTATTTATTTGGCAGAGAGAGACGCAGCAAGAGAGGGAACACAATCAGGGGGAGTGGGAGAGGGAGAAGCAGGCTTCCTGCCGAGCAGGGAGCCCGGTGCGGGGCTCGATCCCAGGACTGAGCTGAAGGCAGTCGCTTAACGACTGAGCCACCCAGGCGCCCCTGTGAGGCTGTTGCTAAGAAAGACCAGGAGCATGGCCAGACTGGAGGCCTGCAGGCAAACAGGCAAGAGTAGAAACCCGGGGGAGTGAGTGAGAGGTGCCGCACACACTCGCTCAACAGCTATTTACTGACTGCCTACTGTATGCCAGGCACAGGACATCCATGTGCCAGACACAGGAGGGTTTACCGGGGAGACAGGAATAAGCAGAAAGAAACCCACTCCCTGCCTTCACAGAGCTCATGGCACAATGCGGGACACCAGTGAATCAAAGGATCACACGAATGACCCTGAAAACCCAACCATTACTTGGCTCAGAAAGGAGGCGTACGGAACCATCAGAGCAGGATACAAGGGAGACAGACCTGGTCCGGGGTTTCCTCGCGGAAACGATGCTTGAAATGAGCGCTCAAGGATACAGTGGAGTGAGTTGGACCAAACAAAGAGCGCAAAGGCAGGAGCTTGTGCAAAGGTCCTGAGGAAGGCAAGGGTAAGGATTTGCAAAAAGGCCAGGGTAGTTGGAATTCAGGGAACAAAGGGGCGGAGCCTGAGGCTGCAGAGGTAGGCAGAGGGGAGGCCTTGCAGGATCCTTGAAGAAATTTTGCCTTTATCCCAGGAGAAAGGGGAGTCCACTGAACTGCTGTAAACCAGGGGGTAGGGTGGGAATTTCCATGATCGATGGTCCCGTGATCAGGCTGCTGGGTTGAGAACAGAGCGGAGGTGACAGGGCACCAGTCGAGAGGCTAACGCTGGGGCTCGTGGAGCCTTGCGCCACCATCTCTGGGCCCACCTGGTTGGGCCAAGCTGCAGGAGGGGCCACAGTCTACCTCGAGGGTGCGTCGGAGATCCCATGAGCTCTGTTCCCCGCCCGAGGAGAGCCACACATCCCAGATGGGGGTTAGAGTGACCACACCCGGGGCAAGCCTTCACGGATGGGAGGCAGGAATAGAGGGCAGTAGACACCCTTGCCTGCCCCCCACATCCGCCGGTGAGGCTCTAAGACGTGTTCTGCAGCCCCTCCAGAATCCCAGCCAGATGAGCCCCGTGCCTGCAGCCTTTCACCAGCTCCGAGACCCTGTCCCCGTCACCTCCCACAACCCACCTGTGCCCACGCCCCACTCGGGGGAAAATTCAAACCCAGTCGGACTGTGGTGGGAGAACAGGCAAAAATCCGGGGTGGCTTGAAGCAAAATACCAGCAAAGCAGGGGTTCACCGGTGTTGCTGACTCGCTCACTCACCCATTCATGACCTCCCCTTCCGGCTCATTGATCCCTCCCGCCATTCCTGGCTGATGGCAGAACCCCTGGAAGCAAAGAGAAACTTGGCTGGCCTGGTTTCTATTCTTGGCAAGGAAGCAGCGTTCCCCTTCTGCACAGGGTGTGAACTTGAAGTCACACCTCCATTTTTAGGCAGAAAGAATCCCATTCCACTTCCAAGACAACGGGAGTCCATTAAAGAGCCTTTGAGAGAGGGGCCTAAAAGCCCAGATTTCCCCAGGGGTCACAGTCCCGGGGAGACCCAGGGATCCCGAGGGAAGTCTCAGCCCTGCATAGACTGTGTAACCTCAATTAAATAATCAAGCACGGCCTCCTTCCGCAGGCTTTTCCTTGTGAGCGTGAGATTGCATTTCCTACTTGGAAGTCCACTGTTCACCTCATCTCAACTCTGAAACGTCTCAAAAATCCGAAAAGACGTCTCGGGGAGATGGGGAAATCATTCTGTTTCTCACGTCACAGGCTTTTATCTATAAGCCTATAAGCTTCAGAAGAGAGTAAGATTATATCCACTGTGTCCGCCCTACCTAACGTCTCCTACCTCCTCCACCCCCGAAGTTGAAAGAGCTGCATTCATTGAGCACCTACTATGTGCTACCTGTTTGATGTCAGTGAACTGATGGTATCCGCACAACAGTCTCGTGAGGCCCACGCTATCATCGTCACCCCTATTTTGAAATGAGAAAACCGAGACCCAGGCTACTTGTGTGTCCTCTGGGCAACACAGCTGGAAGTTAGCACCTGTACTTGGAGCTCAAGAACAGAGTCCGAGCACTGAAAGACCTCCCTCCTTTTCTCACTCCAAGCCTTCAGGGCCTCAAAGGGAACTGCCAGCAAGCGACGCTTGTATTGGAACCAAAAACAGTGGGTAAGGTTCTGTGCTGGGGGGCAAGGGACCCAGACGGAAGGGGGTTTACCATATGACTGGGGGCAAGTCACAGGTTCCCCTAATCGTCTGTAGAACCAGCAGGTTCTCCAGGCTGCGGCCCCTCAGACCCGGGCATCCCCCTCCCTTTATCTCTGTTCCCTCCCCTCACACTGCAGAAAGCCCTGACTGCCTCAAGCTCCCTGTGCGTCTGCACTTGGTGCCTCTATCCCAGCAGTGCCTGTCACCCGCAAGGTCACTCCCCATTCTCTAGCTGATCTCATTTTTCAAACCTCTGCTTAGGTGTCCCTGTCAAGAACTATCATTGAGCATCATAAGGAGGTCGGTTTTAAAACAAAATTGGGGTGGGGGGGCACCTGGGTGGCTCCGTCGGCTAAGCATCTGCCTTCGGCTCAGCTCATGATCCCAGGGTCCTGGAACAGAGCCCTGCATTGGGCTCCGTGCTCAGCGGGCAGCCTGCTTCTCCCTCTCCCTCTGCCCCTCCTCCCTGCTCACTCTCTCTCTCTCTCAAATAAATCTTACAAAAGTTCATAAATTAAACAGAACTGGAAGTGCACGTGGACAGACAGAAAGCGAGCATGTCTTGGACCTCCACGGATTTGGCCAACAACCCTTGTGAGGCATGCGCTGGTGTGCATTATCTATCGCCAAGAAGCAAACCACTCCAAAACCTAGTGGCGCAAACAAAAATACTTCTTTCTTTTACTCACAAATACAGAACCTGGGTAGGGTTCGGTGGGAACGGTTTAGCTTTATCAGGTACAGCACCCACTGGGGCAGCTCAGTGTCTGGACAGGGCAGGACAGGCTCCCTGGACTGGCAAGTCAGGTTCTCTCTCTCTGCTGGGACCTGGGCCAGGGCTTAGGGGCTGGGGACATCCGTTCCTCCTCACCTGGGCCTCTCTACCCGAGGCCTGAGCTTCCTCCCAGCCTGGTGGCTGGTTTCCAAGAATGAGCACAGGTGGATGTGCATAGCATTTCTATAACCTGAAGTCATATACCATCACTTCTAACATACCCTGTTGGTCAAGACAGCCACAGAGGCCGTTCCAGGTTCACAAGGAGGGGACAGAGAGTCTTGACGGGGCTAGCAAGGCTCTAGCACATGCTAGAGTGGGCCAGGGGACACCGTTGCACCCATCTCTGGAAAATACAGCCTGCCACAATTTGCATAATGGCTTTCCTGTGATTTCCAGCTAATTGCTTCATGATGTCTAGTTATTTCTGCACTCCTCTTGGGTGGGAATCAGTACCACGGAAGGAATAAATCCCAGGTAACCCAGGGTATTCAACATACAGTGCTGGACTTCCTGATGGTGTTGGGTGGCAAGGAATATCAAAGGGTGTGCAAAGCCTCAGGCAAGATAAGATCAAACACCGGTCCTCCTGCCTTTTTTGATTTGTGGGTTGCCATGGTGATGCCAAGGGCAGAAGTGAGACGACTAGACATTATCATAATATTGGAGCTTAGAAAATCTATATCAATTTACACACACACCTGCCCAAGGCGGGTACAACTGAGTAATTGCCAGAAGAGGGTAATTGAGATCCCAAAAAAAAAAAAAATCAATTAAATCTTTTAAGATTCTGCTGGCTGAAAAGCCTCCCTTGGGACCCCAAAGAGACACAGCTGCTGGGATGGTAGATCACCTCCTCCAGGAAGTCTTCCCTGGTCCTCCAGAGGAAGCTTCGTTCTGCCTTCTCTTGGCTTCCGTAAGTGGCCTTCACTGACAAATGTATCTAGCTAGAATCCAAGATTCTCTTCCATTGCACTTATTTTTGTTCTTGTTTCACACATAAGCTTTTATGTTTTTTTTTTAAAGATTTTATTTATTTATTTGACAGAGAGGAGGGAGATCACAAGTAGGCAGAGAGGCAGGCAGAGAGAGGGGGAAGCAGGCTCCCTGCTGAGCAGAGAGCCCAATGCGGGGCTCGATCCCAGGACCCCAAGATCAGAACCCGAGCTGAAGGCAGAGGATTTAACCCACTGAGCCACCTAGGTGCCCCAGCTTTTATGTTTCAACTCTCATTTCATATTTTTATTTTTTCATAGTTACCTAATGGTCAAAAGGCTTACGAATACATATGTAATTATATTAATTGCCCAATTTTTACGTGTATTTTAACACACACACACACACAGCCCAAGGGGTAAAAAAAATCAACTGTCTAATGTTTTTAAAAAATTGTATCTATTTTTCCATTTAGCATTTATCATTTGTGATGTTGGCTTTCCGTTTATAATAATGCTCTCAGGTTCTCTGTTTAAAATGCAATGACTATATGAATTTTATATTATCTGTTATAAAAATTGACATATTATCTATGTTATAAAAAAATTATTTTAGGAAGGGTGAATTGGGGGAAATCGGAGGGGGAGATGAACCAAGAGAGACTGTGGACTCTGAGCAACAAACTGAGGGTTTTGGAGGGGAGGGGGGGTGGGGGGTTGGGTGAGCCTGGTGGTGGGCATTGAGGAGGGCACAGATTGCATGGAGCACTGGGTGTGGTGCATGAACAATGAATCCTGGAACACTGAAAAAAATAAAAAAATAATTTAAAAAATACAGTATTTTGTATAAATCAATTTCATATATTCATATATTCATTGAGGGAAGCCCAGTCCTCTAACTTGCCTTCCTGAATTTTAACTTCTGGCCACAGGAGCCGCATCACATCTTGGGACAGGATGGTTTAAAGGTGGCCAGTGCTGGCTTAGGGGCAGGAAGAGGTGGGGAGTGGGGCAGAGGGAGGCTGCACCCCCCACCAGATTCCAGACGCGTTTCTAGTGCTTTGGAGCCAGCAGCCCGCCTGTCAGGGTCCTTGCTCTCAGTTACTAAGCTGGAGCAGACGGGGAGCGATCATATGGATCAAGATGGGATATTATAGAGAAGGCAGTTTAATGAGCAGTGGTTTGAATTAAGACCAGTTCTAATGTCTTTTTCTGTTTTCCACCAACCGCCATAGAAATTGCCACGAATGATGTGTTAATTCTGTTCCCTAGCGGGTCTCCAATAGGGTGAAGGATGAATTTTAAATTGTTTGATCAGAATTAGCAACATTAGTCACTGCAAATAGCCTTTTAATTTCCACAGAGCTGCCAAGGGGAGCAGAAATAGAATCGGCAAGGAAGGTTCCAGCAGGCAGATGTGTTGGTGGTAGATGAGGCCACGTGACTCTGCCGCTGGGAGGTCCGAGGGGTGGGGGGGCTGTCTCCAGGGGCCCCCACCGGGTCTGAGCCCCTGCTTTTGACTCCCCAGAGGTGGGAAGGGTTACTCTTCTAGCAGCTCTAGGGCCTGAGGGTGATGCCCTTGAGTCCCGTGGAATCTGCGGTGGGGCCACCCCTCCTGATGGGAGACCAAAGCCCTCCTCCCCGCTCAAACCCCACCTCCCCAGGTCACCACAGGCATCTGCTGCAGAACTTTCTAGAGATGGTCCCCTCTCCTGCAGCACCACCAGAGAGACCTTTCCACTCCTAAACCTGGCAACAACACTCTTCCGCTCCAAACTCTCCAAACTACTTCCCCTCGCGCCTAGACTAAAAACCAACTTCCTGGCCTTGGCCCACAGGTCCCCATCCACCTCCACACCCCAAGTCCAGCCTCCCCCACTCCTTCTACAACAGCCCAAGTCACTCTTGCTGGAGAGAGTTTTCAGTGAAGAATCACGGCTCCCCCGGCTTCCCCTGGGCAGCTCCTTCTCCTTCTATTGGGCTCAGCTTGAAAGCCACCAGCTCTGAGAGCCCCCCAGCCGCTCCACCTGGAGGACAGTCCCCTTCACCCCCGTCCGCCCCCATTTCTCCTCATTTACTTTGCAGAACTTGCTAGCATGCCTTGGCATTTCTGGGGGTGGCTGGTTGGCTCAATGGTGCAGTCGCTGCTTTGCTATATTTATGTTTTATTTGGCTGTCTCGTCCCCCGAGGTTATAAAAACAGCATCCTGCCTGGTGCCTGAGGACAGCATCAAGTGCATAGAAATCCTCAGGCAAGAGCCATGAAATGAACGAGGAAATGAATGAATGAGAAGCCTCATTCTCCCAGACAAGGCGCTTCTATGGCAGGGATGCAGGAGCCCCTTCCTGCACACCTGGGTCTCCCTGCCTCCAGCCTCCCTTGTCCTCTATGGATCCAGCCTCCACCCCCAGCCAGGGCTGCCGCTAAACCTCTGACAGCGCCCAGGAAAGCCCCCGCACCAGAGAATGACCCAAACCCAGGTGACAAGAGTGCCAAGACTGAGACACCGTGATTTGTGTCATAAAGAAAGTGCTGCTGAGACATGATCTGAACACTGGCTTTTTTTTTTTTTTTTTTGGTGGTGACATTTTGAAGACTGGATGACAAAACAAGACCAGCCTGTTAGTGAAAAGAATCAGTACACAGACAGACATGGAATCCTACTGATTCTCTCTAAAACATGCCTGCGACTTGAACTTAAACATAGCTGTCCATCTCCACCTTCTCCAGCCCAGCCCCCACCACCAACACCCCATGCCTGGTCTGTAGGACATGTGCCCAGCTGCCCGCCTCCAACCCAGCAGCCGGAGTGGTCTTTTAAAAGCATAGTTCTGGTCAAGAACACTCGACCTGCTTAAAACCCTTCAATGTACTGTGCCATGCTACTTAGAATAAAATCTGAAATCCCACAAGGGACTATGTGACTCTTCTCTGCCTCCCTTTCCTGCTTCATCCTTCCCCCCTACTCACTGCTTTTTATCCATTACTAGAACCAATTCATGTCTTCCAAGCCCCAGGGCCTTTGCACGTGCTGCCTCCCTTTACCCAGTATGCCCATGACTGACTACATCTCACCCTCCAGGTCTCACCTTCAATCTCCCTTCCTAAAAGAGACCTCTCCTGACCGCCCCCCTTGCAAGAGCAGCTTCCCACCCACCCCCAACTCTAACACAGTGCATGTTATCCTAAAGGGTGTTTATTAATCATTGGTTTTCTGTATTTGCTTGTTTTTGTCTGTCCCTGGCATTAGACTTTGCCTCTCCCCATATTCCTCTAGCACAACCCTGGCCGTTTCACGCACAGTGTCCAAGAGCCCTCCCCATGCCGTGTGAGGGGGGCAGTCTCCTCCCTACACCGCTGATGAGAACCCCGAGCCCCAGAGAGGCAAAGAAATTAGTTGCTCAGTGCCCATTTTCCAAAGGGTCCTGTTAGCAAAGGAAGACATTTGCATACGAGGTCAGACCCGACGCACCTTCACTTTGAACCTCTCTCTCTCATCATCTGCAGAGTCAAAAATAATTAAGTCCCAGCTCTTTGAGGCTGCATCTGGGTATGTAATGCTGGCCTTAGTGAGGAGGAGGCGGCGGCTATCGGAAATGTCATCATTGTTCTCCTTTTCCCAGAAAGAGTGGCCTCAGCAAAGCCGTTCTATGCAGCAGCAGCAGCAGCAGCAGCTGATGGTTATAAACCACAGCAGTTTCCAGTTCTCTCCAAAACAAAGGGCAGCATCAGTCTTGGGCCCCGCCAGGTGTACCTGCTGCTTCCAAAGCCACCTGGCTCACAAGAGCCAAGACACCACAGTGGCCCCCAGGTCCCTGCCAAGCGGCGGGGCAGGGACGGGGAGGGAGGGGAGCTTCTGAAGGCAAAGCCCACCCGGCCCCTCACAGAGCCCACTGGTCGGAAGGGCTCAACCCATAACCCAGGTGCTCACCCCAAACCTATTCCCTCTGCCTTCCGAGATGATTTGCGTATCTATTTGGCTCTCGGTCTAGTGTCCCTGTCTCCAGCCTGCAAACCCCACAGCAACAGGGATCTGTGTGTGTCTCTGGTACAGCAGGAACCCCAGCCAATATTTCGGAACGAACCAGACGAATAGTCCTGGGGTGCCACCACTGTATGTCCAAGTACGAGAGTGTCCATTCAGAAATAGCCACCTGTTCCCACCCAACTGGAAAGTCAAGTCGAGGTAGCGTTCTGTGAACACAGCTTTCCCAGAGCAGTGGTGACGTGCCAGGTAGGGGACACAACTGATGGGTATGAGACCACCTACATCAGAACCCCAGCTCCTACTATCCCCACCTATGGGCTGTGCAGCTTGAGCAAGTCCCCTAACCTCTCTGGGCCCGTAAAATGGATACGGTAGACCAAACCATGGCCGCCAAGGTGTCCACGTCCTCATCCCCAGAACCTGTGAATATGTTACCCCAGACCCCAGATGGCCAAAGAGACTGTGTGGGTAAGATTAAGTCAAGGGTTTTGAGATGGGGAGAGTATCCTGGATTACCCGACGGGCCACCGGGCCAGGGAAATCACAGGGTCCTTAGGAGGCAGCAGGAGGGTCAGAGTCAGAGAAGGAAGAAGCTGAGGTCAGAGACCAAAGAGCTTTGAGGCTGGGACACTGCTGGCTTTGAAGATGGAGGAAGGGGCCACAGGCCAAGGACTGCAGGTGGCCTCTGGAAGCAGGGAAAGGGGAAGAGACAGATTCTCTCCTGGAACCTCCAGAAGGAACACAGCCCAGCTGATGCCTTGATTCCAGTCCAGTGAGACATTTGAGACTTCTCACCTCCAGAGCTATAAGAGAATAAATTTGTGTTGTTCAGGCCACCAAGGACGTGACTTTCATCACCAAAGCCATAGAAAGCTAAGATGATGGACCTAAATAATGGTACCCATCTCATGGTGGTGTTGGAGAAATTAAATGGTATTCATGAGCACAGAGTGCTTAGCACAGTACCCGGCACATAGTAGGTGCTCGGTCAGGGTTAGTCAGTAGTATCACACTGAGGCCCTGCCTTCCCCACCCTTCTGCTGCCACCCATCAGGGATGATGCCATTCTCCGAGGATGCTGGGACTTAATTTCCCTCCAACTGTGTCCTGCAGGTAATTCGCTTAAATAAACGCCAGGGCTTTGAAGTCAAGCAAGCCGGGGTTAACGTCTGGCTTTGCTATTTCCTCCTAATGCAAGTGTGGGTCGCTTTCTTGACCTTTCTCAGCCTCACCATACCTCCCACAAGGCATTGCTGTGAGGCCAAGAGGAATCATGCCACCAAGTGCTCAGCCTCCCACAAACAGTCCTGTTACTATTACTGTCGATAACAATGGCAAAGCTCACGGCTGCGCTTCAAAAGAAGCGGCTGTTCTAGAAGGCGGTGAGTCCCTGTCACCAGAAGGAACCAATCTCCATCCTGATGATTCATCCCCCATGAGATTCCCCACAGTAGATGTTGGGGGGACAGACTCATATAAAATGTCAGAGTGGAGCAGACAGGGGAGAGGGAGTATCTTCTGAACCAACCCCCCTGCCTTATACAGGGTTCACCTGAGGCCCACAGTGAGGAAGTGGAGCCCCAGCCACGCTCCTTCTGTCCTCCCGACTTCCTGAACTGTGAGTGACCTTTATTCCTTGGGCGCCCCCCTCACAACTGCATCCAGAGCCAACTGTCTCCTATCAATACTAACGTAGTGTAAAATTAAACCAGTCTCACACACGTCACTTTCCGGGCTGTAACCCCTGGGCTGGGCCAAGCATTCTTCTACCACCAGCTGCCATTGGCTTAAGCCAGACTACAAAGTCCTGAGTTAAGGGACAAGGTGACGTCTCACTGGTCTGAGGTGAGAGAAGGACACAGATCACATATGGAGAAAGCTCCCTGAGCCACAGCCAAGAGGGCTATGCCTTCCCTTGATAGAGCCGTCTACATTCTATATCCTCAACCCAGATGCTCTCCTCTCGACTTCCAGGAAGACGCATCATAGCATCATTGTCATGACCACCATCATCACTACCACCATTGCCACCATCATTATCATCACCATCATCACGATCACCCCACCACCATCATCACCACCATCATCACCACCACCACTACCACCATCATCATCATCCCCATCTTCCTCATCATCATCATCATCACCACCATCATCACCACCATCATCACCATCACCATCATCACCTTTGCCATGATTACCACCTTCTCCACCATCTCCATCATCACCACCACCACTATCATCACCACCAGCATCACCATAACCATCATCACCACCATCACTACCATCATTATCACTATCATCACATCACCATTGACATCACTATCACCACCACCATTACCACCTTCTCCACCATCTCCATCATCACCATCGTTACCATCATTACCATCATCACCACCATCTCCACCATCATCATTACCACTATCATCACCATCACCACCACCATCATTACCACTATTGTCACCACCACCATCACCACCATCTCCATCATCACCATCATCATCACCACCACCATCTCCACCATCTCCACCATCATCATCACCACTATCACCATCAGCAGCAGCACCATCACCATCATCACCCAGTCTATCCCTCAAAGGGAGAGGCTGCAACAAGTTTATGGGCACTGTGACAGAGACCCCCAGAAGGAACTGGCAGTGCAAGAGGTGAAGGAGAGGCCCCGTGGGAGAGTTGCAAGCCCTCCCCTGAGTGGTGAGCCAATAACCAGCACTGGCACAAGCAGAGGATAACAACTGACCATCTTCTTTTGGAGTGATTTGCTGAGCACTGCGCTGGGGGTATGGAGGCCAGAATTCAGGTCCTGGCTTGGCTCTCAACATGTGACCTTAAGGCAGAGGTTCTCTACCCTGGCACTATTGAGATTTGTGATTGGATCATTGTTTGCAGTGGGGACCATCCTGTTTACCTTAGGATGCTTACCAGCACCCCTTGGCCTCCACCCAAAAGCATCCCTCACCCTCCACCCAGGGTGACAACCACAATTTCTCCTGACACTGCCAGATGTCCTAAGGGGGAGTGGATGCAAAATCACCCCTGAGGGATTCTAAGGATTAAGAACCTTCAGGAAATAAGTTACTTACCATGCACACTTCAACAGCACATATAGTAAGTCACTTACTTAACCTTTTAGTCTTGGCTCTTCATCTTTTAAATGGCATTCAGAGCTTGGGTCCCCCCAGCAGCCTGCCTGAATTTTAATCACACCTCCACCAATTAATTGCTATTTACATGTCCTTTGTCCCTCTACACCTTGGTCTCCTCCTCTATACAACAGAGGCAATAATCATGCCTACTGCCTAGAGTCACAGTGAGAATTCAGTAAATGATACATGGAGAGTGCTTAGCACATAAGAGCTCCATAAAAGTAAGCTATCATGCTCGTTATGACTACGCTACTCACAGACAGAGCAAGGATTGATGGGAATGTGTGGATGCTCCCAACACAGGCTCTCACTTCAGATCGAGGTCTCTCTGCCCTTTCTCTGGTGCTCAGCCAAACCTTCCATGGGAAAGTTCCCAGGGAACCGTGGCAGGGCAGACAGAGCCTCTGGGGTTCACCCCTATGCACTGGGCAGAGAAAGCCTCTGATTCCCAGAGTCCTGCTGCCTGCAGTATTCCCAGCCGTGGCTGCAGGCCTAGGAGAGACACGCAGCAAGCAATTCAAGGGTCTAAATATCCTTCTGTCTGTACATTACTATTGTCATGGCGCCTTTGGCCAGGGTGCTACGCTTTTTAATCAGAGACCTGACAGCTACCCAGTCTGGGCCCAGCAAAGAGAGGTGCCATGTTGGATATCACACCTAAAATGATTGCAAGAAGGGAAAGATACAGAGAGAGAGAGAGAGAGAGAGAGAGAGTGAGCGAGCACACGGGGACTCTGGAATGTGGAAATAATTATCCATAGGTTGAAAAAAAAAAATAAAAGATGCTTTGTTCTTGGGTCTCAAGGAAGTATCTCTCAGTTTCTGACAAGGATGCATTGGAACCAAGAGAAAGGATGTGGTTTTGTACTCAAAAGAAGGGCTCGGTAGTAATCATGCCTTTTTTTTTTTTTTTTTTTAGTCTATGTTTTTAATGCTTTGACATCTTGAAGCCCTGCTGATTCAGAAGACGCAGATCCTCCCAGGGTTAGCTGGTTCCTAAAGGTAGCAAACAAGTCCCCTTCGAGCACACGCCACCGGCAAACCAACCAGTCCAGAGCCCATCCCCCAAGCAGCTCCTTTATTCCGACTCACACACTCTCTCCCGGCCACCATCTCTGGCCCGAATCACTCCAGCACCGGGAACTACCCACCTGGGGGCCGTCCCTATGGCCCAGGGCCCACTGAAACAATTCCAAGCTAGCCAACCCTAAGGCGGCTTCCCCCGCCTCACTGAAACGGGTTCTAATCCAGTTAAGCAGCTCTGAACAAGCATCTTTTATGACTGTCCCAGTCTCTCCGTCTACAAAATAGAACAGTCGCCCCCTGTTGGTGATGGGCTGGTTTAAAATGGATGTAACGTGTTCTGCACTGTGCCTGGAACATGGAGGGGTTGGAGTGGGCAATCCTCCAGCGCCCCACTAAGGAGAGGGGGTAGTGAGGGATGTGAGGAGGCATGGAGGGAAGTGAAGGGCCTCAGAGGCAGGAGCTGCTGACCGGCAAGAAACAGACATCTGAGGGGGAGCCCTGGGATGCCCCGGATCTGTGACAAAGAGGGGTTCTCCCGGGAGCCCCCATTCTGAGACCATAGCCAATACCTCCTCCTCAACGGAAAGAAGGAGCCCCGGGCCCACCATTTCGATGTGGAAAGGGAGGGGGGGAGTGACAAACACCCCTCCCCACGTAATCACCTAGAAAAGTCCTAACGTTCCACAATATCACCTCTCTGGTCTCCATTTTCTCATCCCTGGAGTGAACCATAAAATATGCTTACATCACTGAGATGCTGTGGGTCCCAGAGACAACAGGTGCAAAATCCCCGTCTTAGTCAACTGCCAAGTGCTGCACAGAGGAGGGGTCTGCTGGCACCTTGTTACGGAGCACCCTGCCTTCCCCAGACGATCCTCAGGCTTTGACAGTTCCAAACGCTCGCATCAACACCCCAAAATTCAACTGTCTTTTATGTGCACAGCCTCAGACCCATAAACGCTCCAGAAACCATCTGCCCACGCTTGGCATTCATCTGCTTTCAGACCATACCGCAAGCCCATTTTTATGAATTAGGGCTTTCTGACACCTGGAATGTTCATCAACCAGCCACCTAAAAATGGCACAAAAGCATCAGCCACAGTTTAATCATGTGCACCTAGCAGATGTCCAGAAATATTGGATTAACCAGCCCAAGTCCCAGACATGTCCCATAATCCATTAGATTCCTTGGCTTGGCAAAATCCACAAAGGAAACCTCTGTTTAAAACAAACAAATAAACCAGGGGCGCCTGGGTGGCTCAGTTGGTGACGCCTCTTCTTTGAGCTCGGGTCATGATCCCAGGGTCCTGGGATCAAGCCCCGCATCGGGCTCCCTGCTCATCGGGGAGCCTGCTTCTCCCTCTCCCTCTGCTGCTCCCCCTGCTTATGTTCTCCTGTTCTGTCAAATAAATAAAATCTTTTTAAATTTTTAAAATAAAAAAAAAATTAAAAATCAGAGCAAAACCAAACCAAGAATTTCTGCTCTTGAAACAGGAGGGCCACAAATGTCTCCCTGTGCTTGCAAACTAGAACGGCAACATGGAGAGCAGAGCAGAAGGAAAACATAAAATACACGTCTTTCCATCCACACATCCGTGCAGGTGCACACAGGCAAAGACAAATGCAAATGCACCCCCACAGAATGGAGAGGGGCACCCTGGGGGGGAAAAATCCTTGAGCTCCCAGAGTTATTGTAGATGTAATTTAGCTGAATTAAGATGAGGTCATAGTTTGAGGTACCTGGATGGCTCAGTTGGTTGATTTAGGACTTCCGGCCCCCAGAACTGTGAGGGCTTTTTTTGAAAACCCAGAGGGTTTTTTGTTGTTTTTTTTTTTTTTTTTTTTGAAGCTATTTGGTGTGTGCTAATTTGTTACAGAAACACAAGAAACACATCTATTTCACAGTGCAAAAAGTCAAGACTTCTTCAAGGTCTCCCTGACTTGGTTCATGCTGTTCCCTCCAACCGGAAAGCCCACTTCTCCCTTATTCTACCCAATAAAATTCTACTTAACTTTTCGAGGTACAACTTAGATGTCACTTTATCCAGGAAACCTTCTGTGACTCCCCCCAGCACCACGGCTCTTGGGCAATTCCAACGGCAGCATCCCTGGTCCCAAGGTGGGACACCTGTGTTCTCAATTTATAGTCACTATTCGCTGCTCTGTGAGCTCACGGAGGCTGAGGAGCTCATCTATTCGTAACAGTGTCCCCAGGACCCACGAAGGACCGCTCATCACCAGAATTCAGCTACAGTCTTGATTAAATAGCTTGTCTTAGCTGTAACTAGAGTATTTTTTTTTCCCTCTCGTAAAGGAGGGATCTGAAGCAAATATGACAAAATGTTGACATCTGTTAACTACAGAGGGTGGGTACACGGGTGTCATATTATTTCCTGTGCTTTTCTGAAGATTTGAAATATTGCAGAACGACAATGTTCTCAACCTTAAAAACAGAAGGTAGCGGGCTATCTTGGGACACGACCAGTCCACTGGAGCCTACTTTCTATTGGAAAGGGCATTTCTAGTTCAAAACACGGCCTTGCACACCATTTTAGAACTCAGCCCTCTCCTGTGTATGACGAGGAGTATTATTTCTTGGGGACCTTCTATGCATTCCTCAGTGTTGGTAGGTCTGGTTTTCATTGTTACCACAATCCTATGAGATTGATTATATGATTGCTTCCTCCGAACTGGGACTCGCCCAAGGTCATACAGCTGATAAATGTTGGATCTGGGATTGAAACTGAGTCCGCATTGTTCCCAATCTAAGTAACAGTAGAAGAAATTTACAGTTTTCACAATGTCCCAGGTGGACATCAGCTTACTCCAGCCACACATCAACCCTGTGAGACAGGTCCTGTTACTACCGTCATCCCATTTTGGTGGATGAAGGATATAAGGCAGAGAGAGGATGAGCAGCTTCCAGGTGGCACAGCTAGTCCCTGGTGGGGCTGGGGTTCGAACTTGTGCAGACGAGTTCTCAAGCCTGAGCTCCCCTTCCCTCTGGGGCCTCCCCCACCATGGAGAACAGGCTGCTGCTCCTCCAGTAAGGACCCCCAAAAGCAAAGATGATGGCTCTTGGCTCCTAGGCGGTCTCTGGAGGTCACCACATCCTAGGTTCTGCCTCCAAATCCAAGAGGAACCACCGAGAGTGCACCTACCCTGGGGAGAAGGATACAGACAGGACTCCATGCATGTGGATACTTACAGAGGGAATCCACAAGGCAACAAGCTCTCAGTCCTTCTCCTCTGCTTATAGCCCCCCACGTGAGCACATTCCCAGAACCCAGAGGGAAGAGAGAGAAAGGACTACCCCAGATCCTTCCCACCTTCCTGCCCGTTTCTCTCCATGTCTTTTCACCACGCATCTCACGGAGGGCACAGTGTTAGGTCTCACTCCCCCTCAAACCTGTCCCACGTCTAAGGGCTGAAACCTGTATTAAAATTATAGGAGCCTGAGGCACCTGGGTGGCTCAGTGGGTTAAAGCCTCTGCCTTCAGCTCGGGTCATGATCTCAGGGTCCTGGGATAAAGCCCCGAGTCGGGCTCTCTGCTCAGCGGGAAGCCTGCTTCCCTCTCTCTCTGCCTACTTGTGATCTCTGTTAAATGAATAAAAGTCTTTAAAAAAATAAAATTATAGGAGCCTAATATTCTATAACATTCTAAATTAACCCTGCAGGTCAGCAGCAATCATTCATAATTCTCAACCACACTCCACTCTCTGCTAGGGATTTAGGCCAACTAGATTGCATGCCCAGACACGGGGCAAACAGACCTCCCTTTGGTGCCTTCTGTTGGTCTAACGAGTGACTTTAGGACGCGCCTGCTAACTCTTCTGCTCTTCTTGAAATATAGCCTTTAGTCACCAAGATAAAGACCTAGAATCCCCTCTGGCTTGTAAAGGCTGCGATTGCAAAAGAAGAGATTGCTTTCAGAAGCTTCAAGAGAGAAGGACGCCTCAGGAGTCAACGCTAACCACGGTGTTGTAAAGAATCTGACTCCAGAGAATGTGGTTTTCATAGTCTTTAATTTGAGAGGCAGCTCTGTGATTTATATAGACCGAAGTCGAAAGGCATCCCTCAAGGCAAACTTAAAGTTCACTTTGCTCTCACCCAGAAAAGTGACTTGACCTCAGAGAGATAGTATTTCCAGAATTTCTTCCAACCAGCTCTGTCTTTGTCTTATCTGGCTTACTTGTGGGTCACACGAGAGATGCCACTGGCCAGGGGAAGGGTCTCCAGTCTCAGAAGAAACCCGTGTGCATCAGAGAAACCCCGCGCCCTGGCCATGACTTCTAGCTGACCAGGACAAAAGTTTCTGAGGCTGGGACACCTGGGTGGCTCAGTTGGTTAAGCGGCTGCCTTCGGCTCAGGTCATGATCCCAGGGCCCTGGGTTCGAGTCCCACATCAGGCTCCTGGCTCAGCAGGGAGCCTGCTTCTCCCTCTGCCTCTGCCTGCTTGTGATCTCTCTCTCTGTCAAATAAATAAATAAAATCTTAAAAAAAAAAAAGTTTGATGTTTTTTGGGCGTATTGAGCCAGCCCTTCAAAAAGTCTCAGAAACCTTCAACAATACTTTCTTCCCCAGAAAGAACCACTCTTCTGACTTCTATCATCTTCAATTACATGCTTGAAGGAATTTTCTGGGGAAGGTGGAAATATTCCATATGCCATCCTGACCTGGTGCATACCTATGTAAACATTCCTCCAGCTACATACTAAGAAGTGTACACGTTATACACAGAGTCCCTCAATTTAAATTTTTTTTTTTTTTTAAGGAGGGAGATGGGTAATCATCCTCAGGCCAAAGAGCATACAAAGCAAGAACATGAGAAATTTCTAGAAATATTTCCATGTTCCTGAAAGAAGGTGGTTGAGGGTGAAGTGTGCCAACACGGGACCACGTCCAGAGAAGGCCCAGTTGTCACAGATTGGAATTCTGGATTTCTGCGTCACTTTTTACGAAGTCTAAAAGGCAAGCTTCTGACCTCTGAGACCTGCCAGCCAGAAGAGACCCATCAAGTCACTCTCTGGGAGACGTCCATCCACCAAAGGGCACAAGGAAATAGGACAAGACGTAGGGGCAGGGGTAGAAATGCTGGGGCCAATGATGGGAGGGAGGAGACGGGGGCCGCGTTTCTCCGACAGGGGTGCCCGTCGTGACTGTGACAGAGGGAAGAGGTCCCCAGTATAGGGAGGCAGAGGGAGCTCAGGGGGAAAGCTAACGGATGTGTGTCCCCGTCCCATGGCACCAGAGCCTTCCGCACAGCACATGACAACCCCGCCAGTGGCTCCTCGTTAGGAACCCTTGCTGCTCAGCGTGCCTCGTCTCTTCCTAACTGTGAAGTGGCAGAGCAGCCTTTTTAATTAACAAGTCGTGTCTCTATCCCTCTGTACGTTTATTTCACCGCTCAATGCACCAACCAGGCGCCTTCAGGGAAAGAGGAGAATTTTAAGAAGCTGGGAAGGGGAGAGGGGAGCGGGGAGGGGGAAGCTGTGAAAGGCTGTCAAATGAACAGGTGCAGGCTTGTTAGTCACGGAGAACGCATAAATCTTTGAAATTAATTTCACTGATGGTTCATTTTTCATTAATGTTTTCCTGGCCATAAAAAAAGTTACACTCTATTCTCCTCCACCCCAGGGGACACGGACACATTCTTGGAGAGAGGGCCAGGCTTGAACGCTACACATATGTTCTCCAAGAAGGACCCCAGGTCATTTCAGTGAGGGGCAGGAACCCCTAGGAAAGGAGATGGCTGGGGGGGGGAAGACCCCAAAGCAGGGGGGACGAACGCAGGTGCAAGGCTCCGTCAGGCCACCTGCCAGCCAGGGAGATGAGAGCAAGTCACGGCCTGTCTGATCCTCGGGGCCTCCCGGGGAAAGGGAAGGACCACCACCACACAAGACCATTGTAAAAGGGAAATAAAACAAAGGAGAGGGTGGAAGATTTGGTATACTAAGCGCTGAGCACTTAAGGTTTGGCTTCTGTGCACGTTCAGTTTCGGCAGATAACAAAAACTGACTCTGGCCAAAATTAGAGTAATTTTTCAAAAAGAAAGAAAATGTAATCAGGAGGATCCAAGGACAACCAAGGAATGGGACAACCTAACCTCATTTATCCTTACTCTCATTCATTCATCTCTCTATCCAGTAAGTACAGGGATCCCCCCCTTATCCTCGGGGAGGGTATGTTCCAAGACCCCCAGCAGACGCCCGAAAGTGCAAATAACACTGAATCATACATATACTATGTTTTTCCTATACACACATACCTACAACAAAGTTTAATTTATGAATTGGGCACAGTCAGAAATGAACCACAATACCTAATAAAATAAAAGTTACAACAATGTAGTGTACTAAGAGCTCCACAAACGTGGTCTATCTCAAAGTATCTGATTGTCCCGTACTCGCCTTACGTCCCGTGATGATCCGAGAGGATCCAATGCCTGCACCAGGAGATGCGGTGAGGGGACTGAGGGTCCACCGAGGATAACCATAACCACGGAGAGCAAAACCACAAATAAGGGGGGGACTACAGTACTTTACGCACTCCTGCCATGTGCCAAGTAGAATTTTAGGTGAACAAGATGCACATGATTTCTGCCTAATCTGAATAGCCTGGTAAAGGAGAAGCAGAACAGGTCATTAGATAAGTTTAGAGAAGTAAACAGGTCATCATAATGTTTCTTAAGAAGAGTGATTATGGGGTCGATGGGAGCACAGGGGACAAGTTCTGTATCAGTCAGCTACTGCTGCGTAACAAACATCTCCAGGCACACAATACTCAGTGATTGTTTCTGTGCTCAGCTGGGGCAGCTCTGCTTTGACCCATGGGGCTACAAGGTTCTATAGTGACTCTGCTCCACATGCTTCCCACTCCTTGGGACCTGCAGTTACCCAGAGCATGCTTTTCATGGCCATGATGGAACATCTTGCATCTATCGGAGGAATTTTAAATTATAAAACATGAAGGAAATGCAGTTTATTTTCGCTTTCAAGTGTGCACAGTGGAAAAAAACAACAAAGCATTGCTGAGTGGGAGCTGATTCAGCTCTGCTTGACCCATAATAACCCATTTACGTGTTGCTAGTCTGCCCCCCTTCACCAGCTTAAAGCATAAAACAAGGTCATTGGCCCTTTTAATATTCAAATGAAATTACTCTGGGAGCGGAAATCGGTTCAACCTTTTTGGAGGGCAACTGGATAATACCTCCTCGAATTTTAAAAGTGCTTACCTTTGAACTCAGGGATTTGACTTCCAGCAATCTGTTCTACAGAAATCCTTCCACAAATACAGAAAGATCTACCTGTTCATTAAATTATGTGTGTTGCAATACTGTAGGGAGAAAGCTCCATCAGAAACAGGAGCGACGTCATTGTCAATTAACAGGGGACTGGATGAAAAGAGTGAAGTGGATACAGATGTTCTTATTTCGGGAAACCTTCAAGACAGCCATCCATTATAACAGTCGTCGGACCACACAGACGGCGCAGTGACATATGTATGTAAAAATACACCACCTGTATCTATTTATACCTACAGATATGACTGTCTTTATGCGAAACCTGTCTCCACACACATATGTACCTGTGTCCATGGCTGATCCACAGCTACATTTCCATCTGTGTCTGTAACAATATCTATATGCAGATTCATATAATAGTCAAGAGAGGAAATATTATTGGGCACCTGGGCGTCTCAGTTGGTTGAGCGTCCGCAGCTCAGGTCACGATCTCAGGGTCCTGGGATGGAGTCTGGCTTTGGGCTCCCTGCTCAGGAGAATGTCTGCTTCTCCTTCTCCCTCGGCGGCTCCCCCTGCTCACGCTTTCTCGTGATCTCTCGCTCTCTCAAATAAATAAAATCTTAAAAACAGAAAAAGAAAATAAAGGAAATATTACCAACAGACAAGGTAAAGGGGCACATTCCTCCTCCGACTCCAAATGTTTCCATGTTACTGTTTTTCATATATGTGAATAGTAGTGACACCGTTTTCAAAATTCAGATGACCTTGAGCCCCATCATGCGTCTGGGGGAGCAGGTCCTTCCCCCGTGCCCCAGGGTCTGTCAGCCAGGATCACACCCAGGGATGTCAGTCCTGGCTGGTGTCAGGGGAGAGACAGAACTGGGAACAGCGGTGTGGACGGTGGAGGAATCCTGAGGCCTGGCTGCCCCCCAGCCCAGTGCCAGCTGTCTCCTCACATGTCCCATGCATGGAGTGCTCAGAACACAGAGTTAGTTTTCCTGCGCAGGGGAGGCCGCAACCTGGGGTCTTTCCACCACACGGTGCGCGCGTGCACACACGCGCACGTACGCGCACACACATGCACGCATCCCCGTGCCAGAGCCGCTTCTGGAATCCGACTCCGCTAGGGAAACGCGAGTGCAAGCCGCTCGGCTGGGACCTGATCCCAGGAAACACAGCTAGGGGGGAAAAGGAGGACAGTCCGTGCAGGCTGTGCTTATCCACCCGCCAAGCCGCGGGCAGGGGGCGCTGCACTCCTCCGGGGCCCTCTGGAAGACGGAGCCCCCTCTGGGGTATTTATGCGCCAACGCGCCGCCAACCCTGCGGGAAGGATGTTCCGCGGCGGGAGGAGCGTCTGGTAACTCCCCCTTCGACTCTCCTGTGGCCACTGTAACCAACTGCCATGAACCGGGAGCTTCAACAGCACGCATTTACGGTCTCCCGGCCTGGAGGCCGGATGTCCCAGACCCAAGTAGGGGAGGGCTGGGGCCTCCTGAGACTGGGCCGGGTGGAGAGGGAGAATCTGCTCCAGGCCTCTCTCCTGGCGTCTGGGCTGTGCGCCCACCTGTGTCCAGACCTCACACTTTTGCAAGGACGCGTTCGGACCGGATTAGGGCCCACGCCAGGGACCTCGTCTGAACTCAGAACCTGCAAAGTGCCTATTTCCCGGAGGTTTGGGGCTTCCACCTCGTTCGTGGGGGACACACTTCAGCTCACAGCGTGCCCCCGGCACTTCCGACCACACCCAGGCCAGTGAGGAAAACCCTGCACGGAAGGAGTTTCCGTTGTCACAGGTACTCACAGATGGCAGCCCCTGGGGCCAGCGAACGCCCGGGCAGGACACCAGCCGCTTCCAAAACCTCTGAGCTGGGGAGACCTCGTCTCGCGGCTGCGCTTCCCACGCAGAGCAAATTGGGTAAAAGCCGAAAAGGCCCGCAAGCCGTCAAGCATGACTACAAGATTAAGTGTGGTGCCTTCAAACCCAGACCCAAGTGCACGTGGGCGCGGCGGCGGCCGGCTCGGCTGCCAGGTGCCGATCTGAGCAGATGAGCCGCCTAATAACTGGAGGGCCTCCTAATGGGCCTCCGGATCATTTCATTAACAGTTGCAGTGACGTCTGCAGCTGAACCCGAGTCGTGCTGAGAGGGCCATTAGGTTAATCAAAATACGAGGACAGCTGGCCATCTACTCTTAATTAACAAATTAGGTCCTGCTGCCGACTCAGCAAAACTGAGAGCCGGCCAATGACCCTTGGGGCGTTCAGACGGTTCAGAGCACCCCTCCACCCCTGAAAGTAGATCCGAACTTAAAGGAGGGATATTCTGGCTGGAAGCGAATTGGAAGAGCTCCAAAGCAGCCCGTTTCCCACCAAGCTCCCTGCCAGATTCTAATAGTTCACCTGTCTTTCCCCAGCAGGGACACAAGCTCCATGGGGGGAACCTCCCCATCCTAGTTTGCCGGGGACCAAGGAGCATCCTGGGACACTGGATATTTGGTCACTTCAGCTGCATGAAAGCAGGGACTTGGTCTGTTTCATTCACGGCCCTATCTCCAGAGCTCCAGGGCCTGACCCATAGCAGACCTTAAATAAATGTTAATTGAGCAAAAACAGGAACGAACAAATGCATCAACGGGTTTGCCCCATGTCTGCAGTCCTACAAGATAACCGACAGCCTGGAGTATATTCTCCCATGCTTTGCTTTTCTTTATGCCTCCTCACTGCACACCGCACACACAAATAAGCACGCACATAAGAAAGAGGTTCTTTTTCCTCAAAAGAAAAAGGGAAAAAAGAAATCACGTCGCAGGCGTGAATCAGCAATTTGCTTTATCACTTACCAGTATATAGTACAACTCTGGGATCACTATATAGATCTGCCTAATTCTTTTTACTGGCTCATGATGTCCACAATACTGAATGTGCCATGATTTATCCTATTATTCACCTATGGGTAAAGTTATGTTTCCACTGATGGCCAGGGCACAAAACGCAACAATAAAATATCTCTGCACACAGATTTTAACATTCTGACCATTTCATTTGTACTAGATAGGTTCCTAAAGGTCAAGGGGACTGAGCGTTTGTAATTTAAGCAGACATCAGGGCTGACCTTAGTTAGGATGACAGAAAAGGTCACAGAGCCCATCACAGCCAGGCTGTGAGGGGAGAAATCCAGGAGCTGAGTGTGTCACACGTCCATTTCCCCAGCTCTCTCCCAGCAGTGTGCAATGCACACGGGATTAATTATTCCCTGGGGATGCAAAGAAAACTATGATGTAGTCTCTGCCCTGGAAAAAAAATCCCACAGTGCAATGGAGAGTAGCGGAGAAGGGGGCGCCATCATGGGCTAAACTCCCTCAGGGCACCCGGTATTGTTCTAGGTGCCTCCAAGCACCAGGTGCTTTGTTCAGTCTTTAAACAACTCTGCAGAGCAGGAAAGAGGATCTCAATCCTCCAGAATAAGAGCTACCGGTGAGCCAGGAAAGGGGCGTGCCTTGCCCAGAGTCGAACAGCAGGGAGATTTGAGCCTGAGTCAGGCTGACTCCAAAATAACTTTCCACTTGACCTTTCAACAAGGTCAAGCATCACTGGGCTTGACCTTGCCTATCACGGAATCCACCACAGGTGCTGATCCCAACCCCCAGAGAGCCTGATGCAACCGGTCTGGGGTATTCACCCTCCCCCCACCCCAATCAAAGCCGGGAAAGCCAAGGTGTTCCAGTGTGAGGCCAAGACTGAAAACAGCTACAGGTCGCCCTGTCATTCAGACTCACCTGGAGGGCTTGACGGGGTCAGCTGCTGGCCCCCAACTGCAGTGTCCCGGGGGGTGGGGGCCAGGATGTGCACTTCTGAGCAGCTCCGACGGATGTTTATGCTGCTGGTCAGGATCCATGCTTTGGAAACACTACCCTGCACCATGGACCCATCTGTGATCTTTCCTCCCTAGTTTGCAAACAGGTAGAGGAAGAATCACAGCGCAGACCATATTCAACACCAGCCCCAACAGTGCAGGCTGTAGGGGGTTTTCAGACAGCTTTGCCTCTCGGCTTTCTTTGAGGTTTGCAAGGCTATGAGAGTGTTATCAGTGGGTCCTCAGTGTCCACACCTGTTCATCCGACCATTTTCTTTCTGCCTGCTGTTTGCCGTGTACTTCCTGGGACAGCCTGTAATTTTAAAAAGCCCTTTTTTTCCCCACTAACACCTCCATGAACACATCCGTACACACCAGAAAGAGTGGTCGCTAGAATCCTGAAACACTGAAACCCCAGGATGACAGCCCCCAGCCCCACAGGCTGTGTCATTTTACCGCATTTCCAGGGCCAGGGGGCTGCTCCTGAGGCTAGTTCCGGGCAGCTCATCCCTGTTCCTCACTCTGCAAAAGAAGCCAAGATTCAGTGGGCAGGAAAGACACTCGGAGGTCATCTGGGCCACCCCCAGTTTGTCCCACCTCCGCGGCAGGACGCCGCAGACCAGGTTTGCAGACCGGGTTTCCTAGCCGCCAGACACCGCAGAGGAAAGCGGTCCCCCAGCGCCCCCTGCTGACTGATCTGGGAATGGCTGAGAAGCCAGAGCAGCCCAAATTGCAGAAACCTAAAGATCTCCCTGACTCCCTCCAGTAAGAGGGAGTCTTACTTACAAATTCCCCTGGAAGGGGCTTTCATCTTTCCAGAATTATCTTCAGTACCTGAAACATGCCTGCCGTTCGCATGCATATTCCCAGCCAATAGCTGCCATCCTGTCTCTAAGAGGTAGAAAGACAGTCTAGGTCATTCACCAGATGTTGGCTGGGAGCAAGGAGTCTGCCCCCGTGTGAGGCATTGAGAACAAAGAGGACATTGCATCCACTTTGGAGAAATTCACAGTCTAACCCGAGGGTCAGCAAACTACAGCCCACCAGACAAATCTAGCCCCTGTGTTTCTGGGCCAACCCACAAAGAAGTATGATCTTTCCATTTTTTAATTGTTTTTGCAAAGCAAAAGTGTTTACTTACCATGATGAGAGCCTTGAGTCACGTATAGAATTGTTGAATCACCATATTGTACTCCTGAAACTAATAAAACATTGTATGTTCACAACACTGGAATTAAAAGTTTGATCTTTATTTATTTTTTATCTTAATTTAAAAAAAAAAATCAAAAGACTATTCCGTGGCCTGTCAAACAAGCTCAGAGGGGTTACTCAACTTACCCAAGGTCACACAGCGAAGACACGGCAGAGCTGGGTTGGAAGGCAGATGGGTCTGACTCCACAACTCACGTTGACTGTGCTCCCCCAGGTCACCTCTAGTCTCACCATCTCAGTATCTCCTCCCATCTGACAGAGGAGAAGATGTGGCTCCTTGAGCTCGGGTGACTTACTCCCACAGCACTCAGCCAGTGAACCACAGGTGAGGAGGGACTTGAGCCCTGGCATCTGCTTGCAAACGAAGTGCTCCTTTCTAGGCTGCAACTCCTAACCTCAGACGGGACTGATTCTCTGTAGTGAAGACACGCAGTAGCAACACCTAAAGGGAAGTCGTGGATTTCACCTTTTTCTGCAGGGGTCGCTCCTACCACTCCCAGACTGAAAGTTCTTCTGCAAAATGGGTATAACACTCCCATGCCGTGGTATTTAAAGTGTCCTCCGAGAAAAGCGTCCAGGGCCACCGGAGGTCAGGGGAGAATAAGGATGCCAGACAGAGGAACCAGGCAGCCCCTCCCACAGCATCCATCCCCCAGAACCCCGCTTTCCTGGTACACACATGGAGGAGCCACGTGAGGTTTCCCCTGGAAAATTCAGCTGTTCAGTTAAGGAAATAAAGCTTGCTGATGACCACGCGGATGAGGGCTATGTCATTCCGAGCTGGCCCCACGTCCCAGGGCCAAGTGAATGGGCTCCGACCGCCACTGACCTGGCAGCTCAAATGGCAGATTTATCCCCTGGAGGCTGCAAAGTCCAGGGGCAAGATCCCCGCAGGCTGGTTTCTTCTGTGGCCTCTCTCTTGGCGTATAGATGGCCATCTGCGTGCTTCCATGGCGTTCTCCTTCTAGGCACGTCTATGTCCAAATTTCCTCTTCTTATAAGGACACCAGTCATGCTGGATGAAGGCCCACCCCAGTGACCTCCTTACTTGATTACCTCTCTAAAAACCCCATCTCCAAATACAACCACGTTTGGAGGTGCTGGGAGCTAGGACTTCTGCATACTAGCGGGGCAGGGCGTGTGTGGGGAGGGGGACACAGTGTAACCCAGAAGAGAATGTTAGGGCACCTGGCTCGTCTGTCTGTCCTGCAGAGTCCTACAACAGAGACCGTAAGGAGGGGAGAAGGCCCAGAGTCCACTCCGAGAGGAGGGAGGGCTGACAGAGGCTGGAGCAGGGGCCCAGGCTGCCGGGCACCCGGACTTCAGTGGCCAGGATTTATCACTGCAGTCAGGCACCACGGTAATTGGAGAGAAGCAGGCTGTCAGGGGGCAGGACCTGAGGACGATATTTCAGCAGAGACCCCCCCCCCCGCCCAAACCCTCCCATGCTCCATGAGTTGTTACCCCAGGACCCCCAGCCCCCACTCTGGGCCCCGCAGAGGTGAGTACTTGTCCATCCGAGAGGCTTTTCAAGGTCACCTGTCTGAGCCAGCGGCTCTGGGGCCTCAGGAAAGGGGTTGGGAGGGGGCAGTAGGGGGAGAGAGTCTGTGCACCCCTTGCAGGGGTTGGCCCTCCAGCTCAGCACAATGCAGCCCCCTGCACGGCCCAGCCCAGGCAGTTCTGGTGGCAGGGATCTGGGTGTGGGGCCAGGCTGCACTTCCCTGTGACCCACCTCCAGACCCCAGCAGAGAACGTCCCCCCTCTCAGAGAACATTCTAGCTTCAGACCCTGCTAGCTGTTTCTAAGTCTTCTCTGTCTGTCTCTCTCACATCACAAGCAGGAGCCAGGTGAAAAACGGTCTCCAACTCCCTGGCTGGCTTCTCATCCTACCTCTGGACCCCGACCCCGACCGCACATGCCCTGTCCCTTTTTATCCCCTCCCCCCAGCAAGCCATCAGCTCTCAGTCCTCTGGCTTCCAGGCCGAGGCTCCTTGTGCCACTGGGTTCAAATGGCCCCTCTGGAAAGATACCTCACGAAGCCCTTCACCCCAATAGATCACCTAGCAGATGTGGAATGGGCGTCAGGCAGAGATGGGGCTGGCATGGGTTGAAGAGTGTGTCTCCCCCACACACACCTGGAACCTCAGTATGTAACTTTATCTGGAAATAGTGTCTTTCCAGGTGCAGCAGTTCAGATGAGACCGATGAGGGAGAGAGCTCCAAAACCGATGACTGGTGTCTTTATAAAGGAGAAGCCCGGACACAGAAGCTGGGAGGGGAGCAGTGGGGCAGCTGCAAAGCCAAGACGCCCAGGGCTGCGGCGCCAAGGAGCCGGCAGGGAGGCAAGGAACGGGTTTCCTTCAGAGTCCCAGGCAGGGACCAGCCCTGTGCACACACACTGGCCCCCAGACCCACGGGCAGTAAATTCCCACTTTTCAAGCCACCCAATGTGTATGGTCTTTCATTACGGCAGCCCGAAAAAAGGGACGCAGGGCGTACGCATGGAGGCAACAAGGACACCCCAACAGACCGCCAACAAAGCCAACCTCAGACTTCTGGCAGCCAAGGGGTGGGAAATAGGCCTGGAGAAATCAGGAACGCCCCCCTCCCAAACACACACACAAACACACAATTCAGGGGATGCAAGTGTCCAAACGGGGCTTGGGAGAGGGGAGATTTGCACTGGACATACAGACGTCTGCTTGCTCGCTAAACCTCGGTGTCTTCATCCCTGGAATGGGGTGTGAGCATCGGCCACACCAGCTGTGGCCCGGAGGGGAGGCCTCTGGGACAGGGGAGGGGTGAGGAGTCTGGGGGGACCCGTCGAGACCTCATTTGGTGTTCCTCTAGGACAGAGCTCCCACATCGCCCGCCCAGCCCACCCTAAAATGGCTGGCGGTTTCATGACCCTCCGTGGTATGCGCACACTTCATCACTGGAATTTACTTTGAGGATTTTAATAAAAAGGGGATCTTCCGTGAGCTCCAGCTGATATCCCCAAAGTAGAAAGGCTCAGAGCAACGTGGGTTACTCTTTCTTCCCCAGCAAATGACACAGAAAAACAGCGTGAAGTCCAATTCCTGAACATTGCATATCCCTGTCCTCTTGGAGAAGGGTTTCAGACGGGACACAGTGATCCATGTGGAATGGGGGCCGCACCCGAGTGAGAAATGCAGAAAACTCCAGACGGGCGGAGGAAAGGCCATCGGCCAGCAACGACCACGATGGACCCATCAGCTTCGAGTCACATTTACACTACACACAGTGGGTGCGTCCCCCACGTGAATGCTGACCCTCAAGCCACACAGCCCAGCGGGGGGTAGGGTGGCCCACCCTGGGACAGGCAATAAGGGGCCACATCATCTACACAGAACTTCAAAGCAAATAAACCCCTCCCCCCAAGCTGGGCTGCTCTTTATCATCGCCAAGCGAGCCCTACAATCCTCTTCCCCCGCAAAATACCTCTCGTGGGCCTAACTTCAACACCTGTTGCAGTTAGCACTGGGTTTTTGATGGGGGTTGGGGGTGGGGGGTTTAAGTGTATTCCTGAGGTATAATCAATACATAATGTATTACTTCCAGATCTATGACATAGTAATTCCACAGCTCTATATGTCATTCAGCACTGTCAAGTTTTTGTTTTTAATTTTTTTTTAATTTTATTTATTTGACAGAGAGAGAGGGATCACAAGCGGGCAGAGAGGCAGGCAGAGAGAGAGGGGGGCAAGCAGGTCGCCTGCTGAGCAGAGAGCCTGATGCGGGGCTCGATCCCAGGACCCTGAGATCATGACCTGGGCTGAAGGCAGAGGCTTTAACCCACTGAGCCACCCAGGTGCCCCCTCAAGTTTTAATAATATACATAGAAGCTTCAAATCAGCAGGTTTTTATTACTTACCCTTTCATAAACACTGCGTTCTCCAAAAGTTAATGCTAAGAACACCCAGCTACACAACCAAACAGACCCTGCTGCGTCTGTTTGGAGAGGAGATTCCTAGTGGCTGGGGATCCTTGGTGCTCTGTCTGGGTGTGGACCGCATCTCCAGCCC
>CM053621.1:5821732-5841550 GCA_028646535.1 Procyon lotor | reverse complement strand
TCAGGGAAGAAACATCGCGTAGAAGAGGCTCCAGACTGTTTCAAGAAACACAACCCCCGTGTTTACGTCACAGCTGGGCGTCTCTCAGACACATCACTCAACCTCTCGGAGCCGTAGCTTCTCCACTGGCAAGAGAGGCTGGAACACACATGCCTCAGGGGTTGCTGTAACCGTACAAGAGACCGTGGAAAAATGGGGCTATGGGGATGCCTGGCCCTTCTCTTGTTGCCCATTACATAAATTCCTGCAGGATTAGCAGGGTCCATTCCTGTCTGTCTGGTCCCCAGCTAACTGCACACTGAGAAGCCGGAGCCTGCTGTGCCCACAGCCGCAGACACCTTCTGCCAACGGCTAGCAAAAGAATTACAGCCACAAGAACCAAGGACGGCCAGGCCAAGGGCACCACCGGCACCCCATGTGGTAGAGCCTAGGAGTGGGAGGAGATGGAGGAGTGGGGAGCAGGGTCTGAACCCTGAGGACAAGTATCTGCAAATTACAGCCCACTGATTGCTGGGTGTTCCAGAACCCAAAGCCAGAACTGGGGAGAGGGTCCATTTTACAGGTGGTCAAGGTGAGGCCCAGGGAACTGCACAGCTGTTTCTGAAGGAGCGTAGGAAACATCCACCCAGCCATTCTCCTGAGGTCCTGACCCAAGGAAGGCCAAGGTCTGCCCCACCCACAGGTGCTCGGTTGGACCAAACACATGAATTTGAGGACATGCTCCGAAAGGGACATGCACTCTGCAGTTCACTGTTGTCTCTGGGCAGCCAGCCCCACTCATTTATCTGTCCCCATCAGCGTCTGTGTGCGCCATCGCCGGCAAACAGGATCTCAGTGGGATTTTCACCATCAGCCTGGGACATGGCTCCCCAGCTTGATAGGACAGGCAACAAAGGACAAGACAGGAGCTTGACCAGATCAGATAGCAAGGTGTTGGCAGTGCGGTTCCTTCCAAACTGGCCCAATAGCTGGATTGGGCATGGCAGAAGTGGGGTGGGGAGAAGAAGACGGCTGTGGGATCTGGCAGCAGACTCCCTGGGTTCACATCCTAACTTCGTCTATACCCCACCCCCACTACTACCAGGGGACCACCCCTACCCCCAAGAAGCCCTGGCCTGGGACAACCGTCCCTTTAAGGCTCTGGTGGGCGGGCCCAGCCGTTTCCATGGAGCTCGCTGAGCTGTTTCTCCAGCTTCCAAATTCCTGGCCCAAACAGGAAGTGAGTCACCGCAGGAGAATGCAGGGCTCCCGGCATTAGGGAGACGGTCAAGGGCAACCACAGGTCCCCCAGTTGGGGTCAGGCCTTCATGGGGTGCCTGGCTTGGCGGGAAGTGGGACAGGATTTCGGCCTCTGCTTGCATCCGTGGCTGGCGCTCAAGTGACAAAAGGTCTCAAACTTAATCCAAGTTCATCTGAGTTGACTGGGGTCAGGCAGGTCCCATAGGCGTCCCTTTTGGTCACCGGCTAGACCCCCAGCACCAGGGGTTGTGGAACCCAGACCAAGACCACACTAAAGGATTTACAGATGCTCACAACACTGCAAGGTCACCAGTGTCGTCCCTACTTTACAGAAGAGCAAACTGAGGCTTGGGTTTAGGGAACCTGCCCCAAGTCCCACCCCACACTCCTCAGTCGTCGTGAACTTACACCTGAGCGCGCCAGTGCCTTCTACAGACAGATCTGGATTAGGGTCCTGGTTTGGCTACTCCCTGACCCTTTTGGTGAAGATGCCGTCCTCCTTCCAACCACTACTTACTGTCTGCTCCTGTGAGGGGCACGGGGACAGGCTTGAGTGAGCACACACAGCCTCCAGGGAAGGCAGACGCCAAACAAAAGCAGACAGTAAATAAAATCCCCAAGACACTATGAGAAATAATAAGCAGAGAGAACAATGCAGGAATGGAGGGTCAGAAGGGCTCTCCCAGGAGGCAACGGGGAGGAAGACGAGCCAAAAATAAGGGGACAGCCTTTTCAAAGAGTGGGTAGAAGGGCAGTTCGGGGGCTGACATAAATCAGAACTGGGTCTGACAGAGCCCCTGAATCGAGTAAATGTTAAGAGGAAGGAGAGGCCTCTGCGGGAGAAGGTGCCAGTGGGGTGGACACTGGGCCCCGCCAGGTCATGCCCTGGACGGGAAATCCTTGCTGCTGGTACCCACCAAGAATGCCAGCAGGGATGCCAGGGCCTGTGGCTCCAGCTTGGTCCTTCCTCCCCGCCTCAGAAAGGGCCAGTGAGCTCCAGCTGGAAACCACTGACCGCCTCCCTGCCCCCACCCGTCTCATTGGGGCCTCCCCGCCTGCTGGGCTGGGAGCCGTGCAGGATTGCAGTCCCTGGTCTGCTGACCCCTCGGGCCAGTTACCCGTGCCGGGGACATCTGTCGGCGCCCTGGCTTCCACTGCTGGAGCGAAGCCCACGTGGTGGACAGAGGGAGGCAGCCCCACCAGGGAGCCGACTTAACATGGGATTTCTTTGGGCTGTCAGGTCCCAGGCAGCTCCGCGGGAGCCCACCTGCTCCTGCGCTGAGGTCCGAGGTCAAGGCCGTGCACCACTGGGAACAGACAGTTCCTGCGCCTGGAGGTGGATCCAGACCGAACCCAGGAGTGTCACCTAAAACGTTCCTGGCGACACTCGCTGCACCGAAACTGTCCGCTGACCACAGCGCTCCCCCCTCACTGGGGGCAGCTTCCAACCCACCACTTACCAGCCCTGGGAGATCACTTCACCTCCCCCATGGAGAAACGGGGCCCACGATCCCATGGCCACAGTGCCAGGGACCCTCCCATGTTAGGCATTACCTCAGCTCACCCTCACAACCCTATTTACAGATGGGGAAACTGAGGCAGGGTGGCTCCAGACCTGGCCAAGACACAGTAAGCACGAGGCTCTAGGCCCCGCGCGGGTCAGCGGCCACAAGGCCAGTCACTGAGGTCTCAGCTCCTCGTCTGGTAAATGGGGAGAAGGGTGGGTGTCAGGGCACAAGGTGCACGCCTGCATGGGCTCAAAAGGGGCACTTCTGGGAAACCTGGGTGCAATCTGGGGCATCTCTTGACTCCCTTCCGTATACTGTTTTTCAGATATACATATATGTAGCACACACAGAGCCATGTTTTATAAAAGACATCCAGTACCTCTAGACAGAGCAGGGAGACTTGGGGTGTGGTGGGCGCGCCCCACCCTGCGATCTTGGGGCAGACTGGTCCCTGGGTTCCAGGCTGAGATGGTACAACAGCCCAGCTCCCCACTCTGCTGCAGGCCACATGACCCCAGGCCCAGCCGCGCACGCAGGCACCCAGGTAACCAGGCGGCTGCTCAGGAGAGGAAGATGCCTCCCCTGGGACCTTCCCAGCTGATCTCCCCCAAATGCACGGCTATCGATGTCATCTTTAAAATGTAAACAGAGGTAACCAGGTGGCAGGACTTAGGATCCATTTTTGTTTTCTTCTTCTACAGACACCCTGTCCCCACCCCCAACCTTTGCGTTCAGTCTATGTGGGTGGAGAGCCCAGGAATCTATACTACACCCCTCCCGAGGTGACAGTTTCCCAAGCAGGTGCAGGAGAGTCGTCCTGGGGGCACACCCGCTGGGTCACCCCGGGTGAGCCGTGATTCACCACACCCTGAAGTCTTGTGGGTGCAAACGTCCTCCTGCCAAGCCCAGGAAAGCACCCTGCCCCGGAGGAACGCACATGTCAGGTCCGGACTTCCTCCAAGCCTGAGGGACTGAAGGTGGATGGGCAGGCAGCACCTGAGGGGAGGGCCAGAGTCCTGTGACAGCGCCAGCTGCCCTCAGCCTCGGGGATGGCAGAGTCCAATGCCACTGGCCACCTGCCCAGGAAACAGTCTGGAAAGGGCCAAAGCAACATTCCCTTCTACATTTTCTGCAGGATGCACCTAGGCGCTCACCCAGGGGTCCTCAGCTGGAGGAACTTGGAAAATGCTGGCACCTACGTCCCACCCCAAGAACCATCTAGCTTGCCTGAGCATGGTCAACTCTGACGTCCAGACAGCCTGAGGGAAGAGAGGATACAGGGGGACACTGAGGCTGCCGGCTCATGTAGAACCCCAGGGAGATCCCTCCTAGACTCCAATGACGGGGGAATAGAGGACGGTGACTGCACTTAGCGGCTAACAGGTGTGTGCTCACCATGCACCAGCTGCCACGGGAGGCACCGTCCTCCCCCCAGACCCATGGCGGGGCCACCTCCACCTCACTGACCCCCAAGTTCCGGCTCTTAACCACCACACCCTGCTTCCAGACACACCGTGAGAGCCCAAGAGGAAAAATCAGGGACTTTTCGTGAAAACCTCAAGTTTCAAGCCACCTTTTTACCCACTGGTAAGAACTGTACGGGGACCCACTCTGTGCCACGGATGCCCAGAGAGCCTGGGTTTCCGATCTGGTGGTGAAATCGATGGAGTAGGACCACAGACAGCGATCTGTCTAGTGAGATAGCAAGTAACCCGAGTGGCGCGCACAGACACACAGAGAGGGGAACTGCTCGGCTCTCTTGTATGGTGCGTGCGCGTTTATCTCCACGCTGGGTCTCGGTGGCCACAGGTTATTTCTTAGGGGGATCGCAGTCCAGCACATCTGACAAACACTGGGAGGCGTAATATACCAAACAAATACAAGTGTAAGCAAACACAATGCCCCGTGTTTAGGTTCCCCTAAGCCTCAAAACAGCACATCAGAACCTCCTGGTAGTTACCAATTTCTAGATACACCTTGAAATCACCCCTGCCACGGTGGTTACAAGATTGGTCAGGGACCAATGGTAGGGGCTCCCCTGTCCCCCAAAGGTAGCTCGGCCCTGGCACCAGCACCCCCAAGGAGTATCAGCGGCCTCAGACTCTTCCCTCAAATCTCAAAGCTATCGTGGCACATACCTTGGTGGATTTCTGGAGGACATCGGGATGAGGAGTCCACGGGCCCAGGTGGCTGAAAGCAGCCCAGAGAGTGGCGGCAGCAGGCTGCCCCGAAGACCCAAGCCTTCTTTCTCAGTCAGCTGCAAGACTGTTCTTAGCCTGCTGAGCCTGCCCACTGCAGAGGCTGGATCCAGCCTAAGCCCTCGGAAAGCTCTCAGAGGCAGGTCTGTATGTGATCGGGAGCCCTAAACACGGTGGCACAACCCCATCCTAAAACAAAGGAAAGCCACAGCCCTCACCAACGGGTACACTCGTGCTGTGGCTGAGGTCTGCACCAAACGCCTTTGCAACAGCAAACACCCCCTCAACCTGGGTTCGAAAGGTATTGGGGGGGGTGGTTCTGAGGATGAAGAGCCAGTGAAGTGAGGTCAACTTACTTGCTGGGCTCTGGCATCTCCTAGGGCAGGCACTTGGTCTGCCTGAAAATAGGGTCACGCTCACGTGTGGACAACTTCTGCCTTGAAACTGACCACCTCATACCACAAAAGCTTCGCTGTGTGTTTAATACCGATCCCTCTGGCTTTACACTGCACTGGGACACGGTGCAGTGCAACCAGTCCATTTCCAAGACTGGAGATTCTAAGTTCATCTCCCACAATGACTTACGTCCCCCAAGTGTGTTACCCAAGGCTAACTCCTAAATAACCATCAGTCAACCTGCACATTTTTTAATGTCTGCATACATGAAAGACAAATACTAGGAAGGTTGCTCTTCAAAACTATTCCGTTTTGACCTTTGGGGAGGGCCAATTACAAGGGCCTTTGCATTAACGTCTAATATTTAAATTACAAAAATGTATATATGTTTGTTTTTCTTAATGCGCCGTTGCAAAAATTATCAGCCACATCCCAGAGTGCCCAAGGGCTCCCCTGATAGGGAGGCAGACTATAGGTGTAGATGTAAATGCCCCCAGGGAATTCAGGTCATGAGCTTCACATCCTTTCTTTCTTCCAATATACCTATTTCACCGACAATGAAACCGGCTCAAGGAGGCAAACTTACCCAGGTCCTCACACCCAGTTAAGTGGTGGAGTCAGCATTCAAATCCACAGGATTTCAAGCAAAGATTCTTCCTTCAGACAAGGGGGCAAAAAAGCAAATAAAATGGTAAGATCACCCCTGCCTGCAAATGGTACAGATTCCCGACACTAGCTCAGAAGTAGGGAGAACCCTGTGGATGCTTTCATTAACCGGTACTTTGCAGAAGATCCTTGGGTAGGACCCATTAATATTTTAAATATGAATTCCTTTGAACAGACCACTTTTACCTGCAGAAAGGGACCCTACAGAAATCAAGAGAAACTACAATGTTCACTACTGCATCACTGTTAATTATGAGAAGCAAAAGGCCCATCCATACAAGGGAGTACCCTTCAGTTATACAGCATATATGAAGAAAAGATCTGTGTATACGCTCTAAGTGGCTGTGTGGCCAGACTTTGGGGAGTTTTAAGTGTTTCTTCAAAGCATTAATGCCATACAGATGAAACAGAGAGGCCCTCGGGAGTGCAGAAAAGCATCTGTGAGACTTCCAAGTCTTCCCCAGGGACCACCCGATCCGTGCTCCACCCTCCAAACCCACTGGGTGTCCTACCTAGGCTGCGGTCTGCTGAACTTCACAGAGAACGTTCCAGTGCATAGCAGGTTAAGCCCTGGATCTCAGCATGTCACATGCATTGGTGCAAACACACAGAGTGAGAGATCGGTCAGCCTCTCGGGGGGGGTGGGCCTGCAGCTCTCTCTCAGATGCCAGCCGTTACACCCCGCAGAAACACAGCAGTTGAGTCTGCAAGCTGGCCGTGGTGAGGTCAGGTCACCTGAACACAGTGGTAACAGCTTTCAGGGGAGTGGGGGCAGGTACTATGGACGTCTGACCACAACAACCGCCTTCGACTACATTAAACAGATGAACCTTCGGTTTCTTGTGACTTTGGCAAAAACAACGGCTTTTCCGGCAGAACCTTTCATGTCACCCCCCGCCCAATCTGGAGAGTACAGAATATATCTCTGAAGAACCCCCACCCTGTAACTAGACACACCTAGGTAGTGAATCTCATGAAGCAGCAGGTTCTAACAAACCACATGGAATCAAAGGCAATGAGTGAGGTAAATATAGTCACCACACCCCTCGAAAAATCATGCCGGGGCACCTGGGGGGCTCAGTCATTAAGCATCTGCCTTCGGCTCAGGTCGTGATCCCGGGGTTCTGGGATCAAGCCCCACACGGGGCTCCTTGCACAGTGGGAAGCCTGCTTCTCCCTCTCCCACTCCCCCTGCTTGTGTTCCCTCTCTGGCTGTCTGTCAATAAATAGAATCTTAAAAAAAAAAAAGAAATGCCAAGAATTATTCACTCATAAAACTCTTCCTAAAAGTAACCGTGCAGCCCGAGTTGCCAACTAGGTCCCTAGCTTCCTCCATTTCCAAATCATCCCTTGGCATCTTGCGCCTTCCGTGCGCTGAGGATGGCTCACCCTCTCTCAGGCCCGCGCCACCCCCTCTTACACAAGCAGCAGCCAGCCCCACTTTCACGGCAGGGCAGGAAAAAACCTCTCCGGCCCAAAGACTTGGTTAGGCAAGTTTAATGTGTTCCAATAGCCCCAGGGTATGGGGGGGCGGGGAATAGTGGGCAGAAAAAATTCAGAAGGCTGGTTCTTTTCTAAAAGCCTGGACTTGATTTCATCAAAAAAGTTAATTCAGATGTGATGACCAAAACAAAACTGCAGACAAGCCCCATAGTTTTTCGGTTTTTTAAATTATTTATTCATTGAATGACTTAAGGTGTGTACCACTACTCCAGTTGGGTATCAACCACATTGAAGAATTTGACTGCGGGTCTTTAGATTCAGCCAAATGCTTTCCATTAATTTTGCTCTATAAAATACTAAACATTATAATTAAGTTTTTAATGTTTCAGCCATGCTCAGAACACTGCAGTGTAAATGAACTCAACCCACTCATGCCAAGTTAGGGTGATGGGAACAGATCTAACGAGCCATGATATCGAAAAGAATGAGAATCTAGTTTAAAAGATAAAGGGAGGTTCTGTTCCCCCAAAGTAAACTGTTAAGTTTTAAGATTCGGCCTACACTGTTCTCAAGAGACTTCGGGGGGCTGGGCGGGGTGGGGTGGGGAGGGGAGTCAATGTTATTAAAAAAAAGTACCACACAATATGCAATCTTCCATGATTTGTTTGCATCTAAAATGGCACAGTCAAAGGCTTCAAAAATCTAGCAGTCAGAACTAAGTCTTCCTATGCAAAGAAATCATGTCCCTTTCTACTCCTAGATCTTAGGGTTATTTTGTGCTCAGGGGGGCGCGGGAGAGATCAAGGAGACAGAGCAGGCGGACGACTTACGGTGAGGGTGACAAACAGCATCTGAGATTAAATGCAGTGGAAGAAAGTAACGAGTGCTAAAGTTTTTAAAAAGTTTAATGGAGCCAATAAGGCATATAAATCGTGTTCTGGCAGACATAAGACCTGCTTTCTCTTACCAAAGAAAATGGCACATGTTTTATCAAAATTTGACAATCAAGAGTAAAGGGTACTGAGATTAAGCGTCAGAGCACCAACTAAAACAAAAACAACCAAAAAATAAAAATTTTTTTTTAAAAAATGGTTTTTCAACTCCGAGGGAGGAACTAGAACCAAGGCTTAAGGGGGAGGTTACACAGCTATTCCTCAATCTCAAAATCCTTTAGGAAGAGGAGTTCTGGCCACTTGTGGGCAACGCTTCACACCACCAGACGCCAGTTCCAGAATCTAAATTGACAACGACAGAAAAACAAAGATAACTCCAAATGCATTTCTGGGCATATTCCAAAGGGAAGCTTAAAAGTATTCATAATACACAGGCTTGTCTGTTTCAGGTAAAATGACAGATTGCTATAATGCTTCCTGCTATTATATTCAAACAAAAAAAAACTGATCCACTTGCGCAAAAATTTAGAAACACCTCACTTTCGTTCCTAGTTTTAGTATAGAACTGACTTTTTTTTTTTTTAAATAAGGGCTAAATCTATAATGAGTACAGAACTTCAGCTCACACATTCCATTCACCTCCCACCCAGTCAATGAATATTATGGTTAACTCAGCAAAGTTTCTTCACAGAAAGATTATTATTAAACGGCTGAAAGAATTGCAAACTTTAACAAAGTGCTGTGAGTAATTACTGGAAAAACCCTTACACTGATTTGCAATGGTCTTTTCAGGATAAAAACAGGATTAACTGATACTGGACTACAAGTTTGCAAGGAAACATTTTCACTGTCCTACTTGATATATAATATAATAATATGATAGAATAAATTACAGTACCTGGCAGGCTGACATCAGTTCTTCATCTAAAAAAGACTATCATTCAGTTCAAGATATTAAAAATGAAGAGGAAACAAACATGCTCTAAAACATTGTGGCTACAAGAGGTCTTACAGGGACTCAACAGAGGATCTACTCGGAACCTTTATTTAGGTCTACCTAACATCTAGAGAGCCTCCATGCGATCCCATCTCTTCCAGAATGAGATTCCAAAATGCACTTGTTAGGGGAGAGGGACTGGACAGTGCTACTTAAGTTGTGACATTATTTGTAGATAAAAGACCTTTATCTTCTGCCATTCCAATGGAAACTGCACACAAAGTAGGGCATTCATGAAAAATGGACTACAGGACACGAAGACTGGAATACCTACCCTCCCCCACCATCCATCTCCCTCTCGCTAATACTGAACCAAAAAGGAAGCCCATCCTCAAAGTTCATGACCTCTCTACTTTAGGTCCCCCCTGAATGCAGTCTATGTGTTTACATTTACCATAAGGAATAGTACCCTGCGTGGGAAGTAGTACTTGTCTTAAAACGGGAGTATTTTAAGCCTACAGGGTCAGTCTGGGGACAATTTAATAGTATTGCTACTTTTAGAGCGCTAACACACACAAAGTGAATCCGATAAAGTTCTGTGTATTGATTCAATATTAAGTATTAATTGCATGACCATCATAGCACCTCTTTACATCACACAATCACCAGAATTAGAAACTGCTTGGAAAACTAAAAACAGGGCATAGTCCAATCATTAGAAGTCGCACGCTGTGACTTGAGAGCCCAGGTGCATGACATAGTGCTGAAGAGGAAAAAAAAAAAAAAAAGGAATCCTACAGATTTGACGAAGAAGCCAAATCGTGGGTTTGAGATAATTTTAGGAACCTGGCAATACTGTTGAAGCAAAATACTCAACACAGCAGGAAATGGACCAAGGAAGAGGGAGTTGGGGGGGGGGGGGGGCGGAGAAGCATTCTATAACCAAATAAACATCTGATATTTCCTTTCCCTTTGAGAATAAATACAGTTAAGGTCACTTTTAGCCTTGGAACGGATATATGTTTGCCTATGATGATCTTGCTAATGACTACACGATATCTGATGTCCTCTGCTAGGATTATAGTTTTAAGAAAGCCATAGTTACAAGAGGCATCTACTGTAAATACCTAGAACTTCCTTTTATGGCAACCACTAGAGAATTCACTTGTCTTAAACAGTGAACAAGAGAAGATGGCCTCATGTTTCCTTTGCAATAATAGTATATGTTGAGGATCAAGTGGCTTTCAAGCAGCATGGTGGGTGTGAAAATGTTTGCAGTTTAGATCATTCTGTTGCGTTTATGGGTTGGTGAGTCTGTAATGACATCGCCACACTGGGCTGAGGTACGCTTTCTAGTTCCACCATTGTCCAAGTGGAGTGCCATTTCTTCTGATATGAAAGTGTTCAAATCGACATCATGGAGTCCATTTCTCCTTCGACTAGCATTCGATCCACTGCTTACATGTGTAGGAGAGCCTGGGGTACTCGAACGCACGCTTATACTAGCCATTGCACCACTAAGACCTAGGAAGAAGAAAAAAGGTTTTAGAGTTGCTCGATTATTGAACCCTCTTGAAAGCAACCCACTTTACGTTCAATGTCTCATGGGGTCAAAGGATGTCTCCCTGTTTTCTTAAGGGGGAGCAGTTACATTTTCTTCTGGAAAAATGAATCACTGGGCTTTTGACATAGATGTTTTCTTGGTAATACTACCAATATTTACGATATTGATAATTACCAATTACTGGAAGCGTATTAGGTTACAAGCACCGTTCTAGGTGTACACACAGATCGCAAAACCCTCCCATCTACTCTACTTCTACCTGGTATATAGGTTACTTGTAGCTTATGGCTGAGGTCAGCAGGTGCTTGCTTTTAAACAGGACAGTTTGGTTATCCAGTTACCATCCCCCACAGATCCTTCCAGTGTGTGTATGTGCACACAGGGGAGCAAGCAACCGTTTCCAGGTCTGAGTGGGCTTGTTCCAGCTACCCTTTCAGGTGAGTTGACTTTATAATTTATCATCCAAAACAGTGCACTGTCAAGCCCAAAAAAGGGGTCACTATTAAAAAGTATGCTGGGACATCAAGTACAAAGTCAGTCTGCCCTTAGACAAATCAAGCTATACGATCACCCAAGGTCTGGACTGCATTTGGTAGATACTCCTTTGGACAGCCTTATTACCATATATAATCCCTCAGAGGAGGGGAACACAAGGATGGTATTAAAAAAATCCTGCTTTCAAGGTTGAATTAAATCCAGAATAGACCCAGCACTCATTGTTGGGACACTCATTCCGTAGACTCTTGAATAGCTAAGGAGGCAAACATATGTTCCACTCTGAAATGTACAGGATAAACCTGTGAAAGGCCCAAATGAAGTAGGAAACATTAACCACAGTGTTGAATATGAAAATTTCACATCACGGACAGTGGATTTGCCTTATGAACTTCCCTTTATGTTATTCTAGCCTCATACGGGGATTTTGTTATTGCTAGACTAAATTTATAGAATATGATCTAATATAATCCATGTTCTCAAAGAACAGAACTTAGATTTTAAAATAAGCTTACAGGTTGGCTTGGTAGGGGCCATGCTTTCTAATTTTATGCCCTGTAATTATGATTTAAAATTTGAACATTAAGTCGAGAAAAAATTCTCTGCTTTCTACCACATCAAATCTATTAATAAATTCCCTTCCACGCTGTTCTTATGCTCCAAATACTCTGTGAACATTCTCAGGCCCATGGCCTCAAGTCTCCCTTAATTAGGTTGATCCTATTCTGCTCTTCCGAAATGCTCTCAAATTCTCTACCTGGTACCTATCAGTCCCCTCACTGTTGTCCCTATGGAAGATGCGTCAGCCCTCCCCACTGGTGCCCAGGGGGAGGCTTATCACGAGTCCCTCTTTAGCTCCACACCGTTCCAAGGCTGGTGCCCATTTTAAAATATATCGATATATATATATATATATATAAAACAAAGGCACTCATCTTGGAGCACTTCCTGTGTTAGGCGCTACGTACTTCTAAATTTCATCCTACGACATCTGTATTACCAGTTTTGCAGATGAGAAACCAAGGTTAAAAGGTTAATAAGCAAGCGACCCAAGGTCACACAGCCAGTGATCAAGAGCAGGGACTCAAACTCAAGCACAAGCTAAGATTTCCCCTTCACTGTGAAGCTGCCCCTTCTTAAAGTCAACATTTCAGCAGGAAGTGGCGACAGGGTCCAGGGCCTGGCTTGCCTCAGGCCTCACTTAACAGTTCCTCCCTTCCTGCTCTCTGTGCTCCCACCGGGAGAAAGCCAAAGTGCACTGCCAGAGCAAAGGACCTGTGGTTCCTTCCGAGGGTTGGGCCTGCACCTCCCTTCCAACATTTGCTCCTGCCGACTGAGGCTCCTAGTTCCTCTGGCAGGTCCTCCCAGTGGAGGCTTCTTTCCTGGTTCTCCTACCTCTCCTTTTTAGTCTCTTGCTGGCTCCTCTTCCCTCCTGCTTGAAACTCTCTGCTCCTTCCTGTTTTCCAGCCTGCCAGCTCCTTCCTCAGTGGCCTCTACAGGCTTCTCTTCTGCCCCTGATAGGTTGGGGTCACCCAGGGTGGTGTCCTTGACCCCTCAGCTTACCTACAGGCATCATTTTCCACAGGAGCAGGCATTTCTCCTGAGCTCAAGAACCCATCCGTATTTCTATCTACCTGCTGGACATCTCCAGTGTTAACAACAAAAAGGAACTACGCTTCCTCCTCAGCCCGCACGGGTTTATTAAACATACAGGAAAAGAAGAGAAAAAGAAACCTCTCGGGCTCATCTTATACAGCGCACTAGGATCCTTTGTCTCTTCCTATCGACAGGGTCGTTTCCTATCTAACTAACGCACATGGTGCCTGGCACACAGCATTCACCGAATTCTGAAAACAGAAGAGAGCTTCAAATTCCTGCCCATTTTAAAATCCACTGAAATCCAAAGCTGCTGAGGTTCATTCACCTCTCCAACGCCAGGAAAAAAGCCCAGGTGGCTCTCTTAAATCTTAGCCATCAAGTTTAAAAAAAACTCAAATATTCCCAAATTGCTGGCATTTTTGCAGCTCTCCACCACAGCTGGAGGGGAGAGCTGTGCTTTCTTTTTTCTAACCTAGCAGCCTGTAACAAACTACTAAAAGGTGTTCGTGAACTTAAGACAATAACCTTTTCATAGCTATTTCATAACGCAGGAAGTCTAAGGTAATTACACTGTAAAATGTGGGCCTTCAGCACGAAACTGGGCTATTTCAATAATCAAACTGAGGATCCCTTTATCATTTGAAACCACCAAAAGAACTCCAACAACCCCCGCCCTTCCCACCCCAGAACCCCTCTTGTTAACGTGGCCACATGTTTAACACCTAAGGACAAATACCCAAGGCTCACAGAATACTCCACCAGAAGGGAACAGGCACATCAAGCAAATACTTCTATTGTTTTCACTGCTATTCTCCATGAAAAAGAAGAGATATTACATTATCAATTTGGTCAATTTAAAAATTCCCCAGTAACTGCTGAAAAATCGCAATCTTTTTTCTGTTGGGTGTATGACTCAGGGCTTAGTTTGGAAGCTAAAGTCAAGTCACAATGTGCCACATTACCTGCTTCCTATCTACTCTCAGCAGTGAAAACTTTTCAAATTTTAACGATCTAAAATCTTTCCCAAAAAGACTTTTCGTGTCAAAAAAAAAAAAAAAAATTAAGATGAACAACCAAAAAATATATTATTTTAAACAGCCCAAATTTTATTTTATAAACCAATGACAGCTACTGGAAGATGCTTCAGGAAGCCTTAGCTAAGCCACATGAACAATCAGGCCTATACAAGTACAGAGAGTCTGAACATGCTTCAGAACTAAAAACTAAGTTGTACAGCCCAAGGGCATACAACTTAATTTCTACCAAAACACACTTTTTCAAAATGGCTATGGGAATATCAATTGACAAAAGCAGCAGAACAAGTAGTATGATTAGACAGAAAAGTCTCAATTGCTTAATACAAGATAAACTCCAATCAGTTTTAAAGTTTCTGCATCCATTTTAAATGATTAGTGTAGGAGTAGGGGGGAAAAAAAGATTAGGATGATTTCATCATACCTTGAAAAGAAAGCTCCCACTGGAGCTAAAACAAACAAAGTCACAGTCCAGGTTATAGGAATCTAGGTTACATGGTCAATTGTTAAAAGTAGCACATAACTATTATTTTCATACCAAGTTCATGCTTGAGATAGTTAAGAAAATCCTGTTTTCAGAATTAATTACATATCATTCCAGTTGCCCAGCACGGAGTCAGGTCACAGGCACAGAAAGAGCAAGTGCAGAACCGGTCCACCTCCCTTCCTCCGTCCCGCAGCCCAAGGCCTGGGGGCTCCAACTACACTGTCTACTCGCTCCCCAACCTCCTTCAGCCTGTGAGGGCAGAGGGCCAGCCCGGGCGGCGGGGAGGGGGAAATGCGGGCTGTCATTACAGTCGATCCACTCAGCACAGGCTCAGGATCCTGGGCAGATCTGCTCCACCGGTTCTCCCAACTCCAGTATGAAAGGCGGGGATTTGAAATCCCCACTATTTTTTAACAAAGTGTTAACTTCCTAACTGGAACCCCAGGATACTGGCATTCTTGCATTTCAAGGGAATTGCATTATTCAAGTGGGTAGCACTCCCTTTGCAGAGTGGTGTTCTGAGGTTTTAAGCAAGCAAGCACTCGTGTGTAAAATGTTGTGTTTTAAATGCACCAGGGAAGAGTTCAAATCATTAAAAAAAGAATTCTACTAAGATTTTAGTAATTTGAAGTAGATACCACTCCCCACCCCAATATGTAAATTGTAATACTGAATTTTTATTGAAGTAAAGCACACTAAATCAAACCAATTACAAAGATACATGTGTCACACCAAGAAAACATTTTCAGTTATGCTGACAGCCCAATGCTTTCAAATTTTTCAAAGACAGTTTTAATGCCACGGGAAAAATGCTCACGACGTTAAAATGAAAAAAGCAAGATACAGTACCATATATGCAGTATGATCTCAACTATGAAATAGTTTTAATATTTATACATTGAAAAAAAGACTGAAAGAAAATGCACCAAACATTTAACTGTAGTTATCTCTATATAGTGGGATAACAAGATACTTTTCGGAAATTTTCAAACTTTCCAAAAAACTGGTATTTATATATCAGAAAACTAGTGGAAAAATTAAACTCAAATGTTAAAGTGCTTCGTAACTACCAGTACTAGGTGAGTAAACTGAATGAGGCATGACTACATGAAGTCCTTTTCACGTCAATGAAAAAATGTCCAACAAAATTTTACTACAAGTTCAAAATCAATTTCGTATCACTGACGTTGGTAGCTTTACTTAAGTCCTACCCCAGAAACTTCAGCAGCTAATGTCTAATCTTAATATACAGAAAATGCCAACTTGTCATCAAAAATATTAATGCTATGTTAATTGCCTTCATTGTTCTTGTTCTCAAAAGCTGGCTTGAACAAAGGCCATAATTTAGAAATTCCAGCCTGCAGAGGAATTTTAATTAAAGAAGAATCTTTGAAATTATCAATTTTAAGCAATTAAGTGATGAGATTGCTTTGGTGCATTAATCTCTTACATCTTAATTTCCACATAAGTTTTTAAAATATTTTACTGTTAAGTAACTATCAACAGTTCTGTTATTTCAGGAAGATGCAGACTGCAACATTCAACAGGCATTTATTAAGTCCCTACTACTGTGTTCCACACACTACTAGAAGTACAGACAGCAAGAGAAGGAAGGACTTCAAAGATGGATGGATCAAAATCCCCTGTAAGTTCCAGTTAGTCCTCTGCAATGTAAAGTTACAAGCAGAGGAAACTTACAAGGAATTTCGTGTATACTATACCAACAGTTTAAAAATACTTAACCCAAACATCTGTGTTAGTTATCAAAATTTGTTTCTAAGTATTTAGCTCTATGGATGGAAGGGGCCAAGAGTGACAGGGAAAGGGGAAGAAACAAAACCAAGCACAAATAATTTCTTCTTAAATGTATTGGATCTCAGGTGTCTAGCAAATTCTATCAAGATGCCTTGTTCTTCTATTACATTAAAAACAAGGTAGCAGGATCCTGCCCAGATTCTCACCAAAATCTCTTCTCTTCTCTATCACCCTAGTGTACACAGGTCCAAGAATGTTTTCTGACAAATTAACAAAAACTACAAAAACCTATGCTCAGACAACAAAAACCCTTATTGGTTCAAGCTGTCTGGAATCCACAGGTTTCCATAAACACTAGAAGCAGGTATCAGTTTGCCTTACATTTTTCCTAGGTAAAAATTCCTATTTGAACTTTTATGATTTTCTGAAAAAGCCCTATACCCAGTTCCTCCAGATCCAAGAATCTTTCAAAATTAAATGATTTAAGAGACTAAGGATCACCATGTATGTAGCCCAGAGAAGATTTTGTTAGGCAAAAAAGGAGGAGCCAGAAATGGAGTTTATTAAACTCCCAGGGCAATGGTACTACTGTGTCTCAATCTGACTGCCTCTGTTTATATACTTCAAATGCTCTAACAGAATTCTAACAGGCCAGAAAGTCCTCAAGGATATTATGTAACTCATCTTTGTATCATAGGCCCCTACCACTAGCCTCTACTAAACAGTACTTAGTACTTAGTGTTCAGTAAATGCTAGGCAACAAGAAAAGGCTACAGAATGACTATATATATATATATATATATATATATATATATATACTTCCAAGGATGGATCTGAAATGCAGAGATCAGAACTCTTAACACCAAATCCATCTAAAGGGAGTTTCAAACTCTCCTTTGAAACTTGAGAGTTTCAAACAGGAAAAGGGTTCAGATGTCACACTTCAATTCCAAGTAGCTGTTGTCTTAACTAAGAGCTTTCTTTAAAACAACAAACTTTGTTTCTTTCCTTTGTTTGAAATTCTCCAGGGCCACATTAAAGGCTAGACTGCCTAAGCCCCTTTCAGTACTTAGGCCTGCGAATGGGGCAGCCCATTTTTTTTTTAACTCGCTAATTTAAACATGAAAGGAACTTAAAACTGGGGAAGGTGAGATCCTAAAGCCAAATGCCAATGGCAGCAATTCCCAAAAGTGCCTATTATGACACTAGATCATGCATGCTAGGGCCCTCTGAGTGTGAATGGATGGAATTTTACAGAAGAGACAACCCAGGCCCAGTGAGGTTGGTTCCTAGTACCTCAGTCAAGAATGTCATCAAAATGACTTCTGGAACTAAAACCAAGTGTTTCTGATCTATACAAGAAGAGTCTGAACCACAGCCAGGAACCTACAAAGACCATCTATGAAATGATGTGAATGAGGAGACTTTGAATAAATATCGAAAGACTGAAGTCCGCCTTGGCATCCAGCTGCTTCTCCCAGCCTGGTCTCTCTCTTACCTTCCATGAAGGCATGCCCCATTTCTCTCTGGACCCTTTTCACATAACCCCCTCCCCAATAATGAACAAAACTCAGAATGAGGAAACCAGACTTCAATGTAAGGTTTTCCAGACACAACACTAGCTTGGGTAAGTCAACTGAGAATCTCTGTCCATCCAGTAGAAAGAGAAAAGCACCAACTCCACTAGTTTCTATCAACATGAAAAATGAAAAAAAGCTCTAGATCCTAGCAAGTAACATAGTAATTAACAGTAAATTTTACATTACCCTTCCCCTCTGGAGTGATATATGCAATTCAGAAGGCCATCCTTACTGAAAAGGGGGGAGGGGGAGAGCAAGTATCCTCAGAAGCTATCCAAGCTCCAGGTCTACTTTTGCAGTGAAATCCACACAGAGGCAAAGAGGGCACTCACAGAACGAATCAGAAGTCCCACTTCTCTCAAGGTAAGAAACAGTATAGTGAAAAGGGTAGGTAGGTACCTTTTGCTTAGTTTCTCATTCGAACACCTTACAAAGTTTATCACCTTCCACAAAGGAGGAGACTGCCTTGAAAAAAAAGTTAGCCATCTTGCCCAAGGTCATAGTGGGAAGGTAGCCTACTATTCTTCCAACTAAAATGAACCATAAATACAGCAGGAAATGAACCATTCATCTTCAAGCCTACTTAATGAGATTTACTTATGGCAAAAATGCCAAAGACAGAAAATTCATGTATGGTCTGATGTCTTTAGAGAAGAAAATTCTTCTTTCCCACCCCACCCCCAAGCCCATGGGGGAGGAACCACAAACGTAGAAATGTGTAGTAGGAAGCACAGTGGTTAAGAGCATGCACTTTGGAGACAGGCAGATCTGGAGTATCTATTCTACCACTCATGAAGCCAAATTGTCAACAACAAAATTGCAGTAACTCAAGGCAAGTGCTGGATTAAATGAGAACATCCTTAGCAGAATGCTGGCACAAAGTAAACACTAACATAGCTGTAATGGTGCATCATCTTCAAGCCTAGTTCAAAGTCTCAGTTGTTCTAATTTAAGGAGTAGGTCTCCTAAGGTACACACCATTCCTTCTACCCTCACTGCAGTCATCCTGGGATCTGTGATCCTCAATTCTTCCTAAAGGTTCTCTACCCCCTTACTGTGTTGTATCCATCCACCTAACAGCCATCTGAACTCTGTTCAACTAAGAACACATCTATGCCAGTTTCTTTGCCAGGTTCTGCTAAGCCAGTAGCTTTAAGACAAGGCTCTGCCCTCAGGTAGTCCCAATCTACTGGGAGAGACAGCCAGAAGCAAATCCAAATGGGAGAAGACTAAGAACTCAAGGAAGCCTTCAGAAAGGAGAAATGCAAGAAAGCTTAATTTTAGAAGAGGCGCTTGATTCATCTTTTTAAGTATGAGCAGTATGAGAGGGAAAGATCTGGAAAAGGGCATGGAGATAATCCATAGATGAGACAATATGGCCAAGGTATCTGACCCAACCAGAAGGGCCTTATAATGCCATGCTGAGTTCTGACTTCAACCTATTAGCCATAAACAAAAGTTCCATTTCAGTGAAGTAACAAGATCGAAAAGACTACTCCAGTGGCCCCAGGAAACATGGACATGACACTGGGTTACCTCAGGGCCAGGAAGCAAGAGCAGAAAGGAAATTATTCCAGAGCCCAGGGTTCATCTCCTTCCAAAGAGTCTTCTCTTCACGCACAGCCAGGCCACACAGTAAAATGTCCCTTTCTGCCTCTAGAATATCTTACACATACCATGTTCATGATATTAAAATAAATTATCCAAGTATGTGTTGGCCTCAACAGAAAAGCAGGCACTCAGTCTTCATTTATACAGTCCCAGAGACAGCACACAATCTGCCATGTATGCATATGAATGGCTCAAGGAGGAGAAGACAGGTATTTGCTAACGGGGCTGGAAGGGGCCGCAGACATCTGTGAGACAGATGTCTGCAGGGATGCTGTGGTTGTGGACATCCGCCAGAGAATGACAGTGCACACGCACCAATCAGTCAGGAACGGACTAACTACAAGTACAGGGCCCTGCAGGAGATGGTTAGGGCTTAAAGTCTGGGGTGTGTAGGGGATGTCTAGGTGGCTCAG
>CM053621.1:5789173-5821632 GCA_028646535.1 Procyon lotor | reverse complement strand
GAAAGAACATACGAAGAAAAGAAAAAACAAAGAAAAGGAAAGCTCCACACGAGAAAGGATGCCTAAGAGGTAGAATCAGAAAGGGAGACTGAGAACCACAAAACGGTCCAGAGGATTTTAGGTCTATCTGAAATCTTCTATTACATTAAAAACAAGGTAGCAGGTACCATTCAGCACTTGGAAACTTTTTGATATTCTTATTTTAAGACAAGGATTAACAAGGCAAGGAAAAAAAATCAGCTTAGCACTCACTTATGTATTTCTCTGACTTTTGGTAAGTTTAATATTCAGATGACTAGATCCCATGGTACACAGGAAAAAAAAAGCAACCCATGTTGCAGACCACTGCCAAATTATATTTAACAAAGTTTCAGTCATACATGTATCAGACCAGTGCTGATTATATTCCTTAAGCCTCAATAACCAACAGATTTGACTATTTGATAACCACTGATATACATATGACTGAAACTGTGTTAACTCCAAGAGGCTGACGAGGTACTCATCACAAGATCTTACTCATTATTCATAGGTACTAATCACAAGATCTTACTCATTATCACACCCTCAGTGTCTACAGGAAATAAATGCTCTTAAGTATCTTACATTTTTGCCATTTTTCTTCATATAAAATGTGTATGTTAGGTATATGTAGGTGCCTTTGGTACAGGAGAGTAATTAGGAGCTAAGAAAAACTACGCCGGAAAACTGTCCTCTCATAAAAAGGAATAGGATGGTATGACCTCCTACTCTGTTTGCTATTTAAAAACTTAGTAAGTATAATTCAATATGCAACTCTTTTCCTATGTCCCCCCTTCCTTGTAGGCCAAAAATCTCATGAATTTATTAGACTCTCCTTCCAATGCAGATCCTTAAGAACTTCAAGATGACTTCAGCTACATTTCACAGATCTGGATAAGCAAAATATGCAAAACTAAATTCTGACAAGAATGTATCCTACTGAAGATGTCTCCAAATACATTTTAGGAGATCTGGACAGTGTTCACTTCAATTTAGACTATCCAATAATTCAGATCACAAGGATACCTGGTTACAAAGTTGGTCATTAATCTTACTATTTAGTCAGAAATAGTATTTAGATAGAACTATTTAGATAGAAATCATTCAAATCACTTTAAACACTCAAACCAGATTAGCATTCTCAATATATTGATATTCTCTAAAACCACTAAGCACAAAACTTGGTGTAATTTATGTTTCTGTATACTCTTCCAAGGGGCCATATATTACTGACCACAACGGTATTTTAACTACAGGAATTCAGAGTTAAGAACCTTAGGACTAAGAGTACAGAGTCTCCAGTATATCCTGGACAGGCGCTACTTGAAGTCTATTAAAGGGAAAAGTTATTTGTCTACGCAGCTTTATCATTAAACTTGCCCAAACCTCACAATTAAATCCAAGTCAAGATCGTAACGTCTCTTCTTACAACTACATTGTTTTAGTAACTCCAAAAATTCAGGAAAATAACAAATCACAAGCTGAACAGTAAAAAAAAAAAAAGGCAGGGGATGGGGGACCTAGCACTTTTTACAAGGTATACAAATGCGCCAAGATTTTATAACAGGAGTGGCATTAGTGTGTCTTAAAACTATCTTCTAAAGTAGAGTATGATACAGAAAAAAGAAACTTTAACGAGAGAGGTATGGAATGAATCATAAATACATTTGATGATAAAGAAAATCAGAATGCTTAAGAGACAACCACATCCAGCCTATTGTGCGCGGACAGGCCAGTCACCTGACACTATATACACTTCCAGTCACTCGTTCCAAACTTAATGCTAAAAGAGGTAAACTCCGTAACTGATTAAGAACAGACTGACCTTGTTTTTGCCTGAGTTTGAGAAGTTCTATTCCCCTATATTAGAAACAGTCAGCAGTTCTAAGTACTGCATCCATACATCAGGGACTGTCTTGCAATAAATGTTGTGTTTTTAACTTAAACTATCAGGAGGAAAAAACATTTTTTCCAACCCCATGATCTGATTAGGGTTTTAGGTGAAGAATCAAGGTCTGCCAAAGAGAACAAGAATCTGTACAAGCCTTAAAGCTTCAAGGATATAGAAGCCCTCTGCATTTACATCCCACCCTTTTTAATACCAGGTTACTTAGTTTTAGATGACATATACTGTGGCCCAGAAATGCTCACTTTTAACAGGTCTCCTGACCTAACTTCTCTCCTCTTAGTCACTTGCATCATGCATGTTTCCTGTTCAGTTCCAACTAAGTCTCACTACTTCACTGTTCTTTTATTAAATGTATAAATGTATTAAATGTCATATAGGTAGCTCTTCCAGGTCTACTTGTAAATCTGCATTAGAGAGGGTCAAACAACAACAGCCTTGTTGACTACATACCCCCAGGCTTCTCCAGTAACACTTAAAGCCCTTAGCCAAGAAGACCTTCTTATGGCCTGGGGAGATGGTGATTATGACTGTTCTGACAGTCCTATCAAAGCAAGGACCGAAGGGACAACAGATGTCAAGGAAAAGTCACTTATTCTTATATCTGTCCATTCCCACTTGGGTCATCAACCCTCACCCTTTTAGGCACACTCAATAACTCAGAGTGTCAAAGGGAGTTCCCACAAGAACAGCCCAACCATTACCTGCCTCACTTGCCAGCCATTGACCACTCTCTGGGCAGTCAGAAATGTACTAGAATTCTTAGGACACAGGAACTTCCGCTTTGACTCAGAATAGTAAGAAAACATGTACAACAGTAAGTATAAAGCAGTAAGGTCTAATCAACGTTGCAAAAAATTCTGTTATTGTGACACTGATAAGCTCAAACTAGCTTTCTAAAAACATTTTTTAGGATGGGCTAGCTAACATTCAAAAATTGCCCACTTTAAATTCTTAGCTTACATTCTACTTAAACATTTCTAGAGTACGTAGTTACTATAATAGACAAAACACAGACAATATATCTGGACCTAAACCTAAATGTGAAAATGGGTCCACAGGCACACTCTTAACCATTTTTCCAAAGAAATATGTTTAAACGGCTTTACCATGCAGAGCTATGGCTTCCCGGAAGGGTTGCAAATCAGTCTCTACAGATGAGCTAGTTTCCGTTGAAGTAGCTCGGTTAGGGGACACTACAGTCAGTCTTGGGGGAGCTCTAGAGTTTCGTGGTGGAGGAACTTTTCCACATAGGAAGCTGATCAAATCTTCTCTACGAATAGTTCTTCTGCGCTTTTTAACCCAAGCCAACACATCCTTATTGCGTCGCTGATAGCCAATCTGAATTCCAATATCAAAACTTCGCTGATGAGTATCCACGCTTTCTGTTAGGAAAAAAAAGAACAAGAAAAAAGATACTTGATGATCAGTAGAGCCAGGATGCATTCTTTTCTAAAAGGAAACCACATGACAAGTTAACCAAAACAAACATCATGAAGTATATGGGGTTCTCAAAGTTTAATAGTAATCCATTAAACTAAACTGTATTTCATCCCTATTTGAAGTGTTACACAGGGTATTTAATCTTAATCGTTTAAATTCAGAATTAATACATCACGAAGTTCTAGAGCTTCTGTCTTGTTCTTTAAAAAATAAAAATTTGGGGGCTCCTGGGTGGCTCAGTGGGTTAAGCCTCTGCCTTTGGCTCAGGTCATGGTCTCAGGGTCCTGGGATAGAGCCCCACATCGTGCTCTCTGCTCGGCAGGGAGCCTGCTTCCCCCTCTTTCTCTTTGCCTATCTCTCTACTTGTAATCTCTCTCTCTGTCAAATAAATTTTTAATTTTTTTAAATTAAAAATAAAAAATTTAACTTTTTTAGATTTATTTAACTCTACACCCAATGTGGGATTCAAACTTCCACCCCGAGATCAAGAGTTACATGCTCTTCTGCCTAAGCCAGCCAGGTGCCCTCCAAAAACAGTAATTTTAAACAGAAAGCAGTACTATTTTTTGTCAGCCGAGTTAACACTTTTAAAATGCTATTCCCCTAAAAATCTTGCTACATTTAATCAAATTAAGTGAGCCTGTTTAATAATAATAATGATGGATAAATTATTAAATGTGTATTAGCACTGTACTCCGCTTCACCTGAGAAAAAAAGATAGTAAGAAGACCTTGAGGGGCACCTAGCTGGCTCAGTAATAGAGCATGTGGCTACTGACGTTGGGGTCATTGAGTTCGAGACTGACACTGGGTGTAAAGATTGCTCAAATTAAAAAAAAAGTGGTACTAGGGTTCCCCCTACTGCAAAAAGGAAACAGCTACTGAGCAATTTTAACAATGTCAGAGAATACACACAAGAGCTAAAATTGTGCTCAAGATGTGGTTATTAACCACTGAGCTCTACTCTCCTTCAGAAATGAGAATTCTCACAATTCATTGTAAGTAGGAATATCACATCAATCAACAGATGACTACGTATTACAGATCACTCAGGCCACCTGCATTTACCACGTCATTTTGGGGATGATGCACTCCTACTGACAGGTTCAGCACCAAGAACTGGCAACACACTGAAGGCAAGCAGTAAACATTTTAGAAATCAAGAGGAAAAATTATTGCTGATTGACAACTCAACACCAAAACCAAACAGCACAGGGGAAACATTATTTAATTTCCCGACATATACTTTGTGCTTCCAGTTTCCAATAACTCAATCATTCACGAAAGACCTTGCCTTAAAAAAAATCTCAAGACTGGAGACTCCCAGTCTCCCCGTAAATAAATACTACCCTTGTATATATATACAGAACCCACGTTTTCAGTAAATGATTCTGACCTACTGGGAAATTTAAGTCACTACCATTTATTTTTAGTTGAACTGCTAGGCTCACAAAAACTCAAAAGTATACCTTTAATGACATTAAAGACAATGGTTCCAACTATCCCTGGGCCTTTTTTAAGGGCAAAAGTTCTTCTGTAGCACCAAGAATCATTCCTCTATTACTTTTCTGGGCCATGATTTTTTTAAATTCCTTGTCTAAAACACATAACTCAGAAAACTCTGAAAGGAAAAGCAATAACCAACAGAGTTGTGTTCCAGAAGCACAATAATTCAGTACAGAGGATCACAAGCTGCATGAATTTGCATTACTAAGCAAGAGTGCAGGAGGGCAGCACAAGCAGAACTTTATCACAAGGCCTATTCCTTAGATGATCAGTCCTTATTGCTGTAAACTTTTCCAAACAAAAAAATGGAAGACATTGTCTATGAGAGCACACTTAACAACAACAGTCAACTCCATCACAACTTTGAGAACTAAATTATTCTTATTCTAAAGATATAAAAAGCACATTTGGAATGAAGTAATTTCTCCACTTTCTCATTACTAGAAAAATGGCCACGTTACAATGTTAACTAATGGCTTCTAATTTATCATTTCATCATAAACAAAGCAAGCATAAACTCTGTAAGTAAAATAACAGGGCCAGCCTGAGTGGCCCAGTTGGTAAGCATGCACCTCAGGCTCAGGTCATGAAACCAGGGTTCTGGGATGGAGGGCCGCCGCCGCCGCCCCCCACCCCCCCGCAATGGGGCTCCCTGCTTAGCAGGAAGCCTGCTTCCTCACTCCCACTCCCCCTGCTGGTGTTCTTTTTCTCAGTGTTTCTCCCTATCAATAAATAAAATCTTAAAAAAAAAAAAAAAAAGGTAAATAACATTGGGGTGCCTGGGTAGCTCAGTAAGTGAAGCCACATTGGGGTGCCTGGGTAGCTCAGTAAGTGAAGCCACCTTCTGCCTTCAGCTCAGGTCATGATCTCAGGGTCCCTGCTCAATGGGGAGTCTGCTTCTCCCTCGTCCTCTGCCCCCCCCCAATTTGTGCTCTCCCTGATAAATAAATCTTTTTTAAAAAAAAGAAAAAAGGTAAGTAACATTTAAGAGAACAATATAGCACTTTACAATCTCTTAAAGACTTAGATAAAGCTGGGGCACCTGGGTGGCTCAGTGGGTTAAAGCCTCTGCCTTAGGCTCAGGTCATGATCCCAGGCTCTCTGCTCAGCAGGGAGGCTGCTTCCTCCTCTTTCTCTCCCAGCCTCTCTGCCTACTTGTGATCTCTGTCAAGTAAATAAATAGAATCTTAAAAAAAAAAAAATGTAGATAAAGCCAACCTTAGGAGTAGATAAGCTCAAGATGACATTGGTAAAGCTGTATCTAGAAGAGTGATTTTGAAAGAGCTCGACGCGCATTTGAAGAGAAATCAAAGCTGTGAGCAAAACCTAAGCCCATCCCACAGCACCAGAGAAAGGAGAAATGTAAAGTATGAACATTGAAGCAACCAGGTTTCAACAAAACTACCCTACCGAAAAGAACTGTTACACTCAAACTCTTAAGTGGAGAAAAACTAAGTGGAGGAGAAGTGGGTTCCAAACAGAATGACCAAGGAAATTTTATTTTTCAAGAACCAAATGGAAGGGGCGCCTGGGTGGCTCAGTGGGTTAAAGCCTCTGCCTTCAGCTCAGGTCATGATCTAAGGGTCCTGGGATCAAGCCCTGCATTAAGCTCTCTGCTCAGCAGGGAGCCTGCTTCTCCCCTCTCTTTGTCTGCTTCTCTACCTACTTGTAATCTCTGTCAAATAAGTAAAATCTAAAAGAAAATAAAATTTATGCAACTAAAAAAAATTTTTTTATATAACTAACCAATCATCTCAGAAATTCTGAGCAAGTCTCAACATCAGAACCAACGAAGAACAAACTAAGTATGAGGCATTCCATAAACACTGACTTTTATAGATTAGAAGGTACAGAAGAGATTCAGGTACCTACTTCTGCACTGCCTGGGCAAAATTTGGTTTTATACCATTCACAGCATATCCTGAAAGCCAAATCCAATAACCTTACCACCCAGAGTAATCCAATTTCAGTTATTTCCCTAAAGAGAAAATCTCAAGTTGACACAAAAGCATTTCAAATACAGCCCCTAACTTTTAGGACTTTAAACAGTTAAGTGGTTGAAAATAAAACCCTCCTTATCAAACAGAAGAGATGTGAATACTTACTGGAGAAACTTAGGCATGACTATGCTAGATTTCAATGTAATCACAGGCTGATTAAGTGTACAGCAGCACAATAAACACACACAAAGATGGCTTTCTGAAGGCTCTCTGCCAAAAACTACCCGGAATACATCTGAACCTTGACAAATAGACGTCCAAATTCTAGAAATGCAGAGCACAGAAACTGTGGGGAAAGTCTTATGTCCAAAACTATTTTACTGAAGCCAAAGCCACTGTAAAACCAGGCCATAAGCTTGAAGGTTAGGCAAACCCCCAAGGGCATCAAAATGTCAATCTAACCTTTAAGCACAACACATTCATTTCCCTATTCAAGAAACAAACTGATGCAGACAAGTCACAGTAGATGTCCCACATTTATGTTTTAAAAAAACTGTTTTTGTATAAGCAGCTGAAATGGATTCCAGATTTTTAGAAGTCTGATCCTCTAACCACTAGCAGGGGACAACAGGCACAGAATCACCTGACATGGAGACCAAATGCACAGCTTTATTACATGATACACAGACAAGATTAATCCAATTTCACTATTTATAGCTTTTGATATTCACAAACCTTTTGAGTTGGCCAGAGCAGACATCCCAATTTCTTAAACAAGGAACTGGAATGCGGAGGTTCAAATGGCCTTGCCCAAAGTTAGGTAAGTGTCAGAGTTCCTTCTACAAGGCGGTTCTTCCCCAACAAAAGAGAAACTATCCCCCATCCTCCTTAGAGGAGCTATAAACTCTAAGAGCATACTGTGAGATCAAAGCAACATTTCTAAAGAATACTAATGACTACTAAATACTTGAACTTAGAAATTCTATCTGCACTAACTAGTGATTCAGTCTGCCACAGGGAAAAAAGTATTAAAAATGTTTCATTAGAAACAAAGATCTGATTTGTAGGCAAAATAAAACCATTTTCCAACTGTTTTGAGAAACAACTCATGCATTTCCCCCGAAACACAGTATCCTAATAGGCACCAATTTAGATAATTACTTAATTTTCACCTAGCACACAGGGAAGGACAGGAGCCAGGAAAGAACTGTATGTAGTAACCCCATTTGCCTGGCATCCAATCCTCATCCTCCCTCTCCTAAAGGTACTCCCAAATTTCTGTTTGGATAGCTCTGGGGTAAGCTTGCTCTACATTCACTCAAGAGGGTGGAACATGTGGTTTAGTCCTAATCTAATCCGCATAGCCCCAGAGAGTAGCTATGATACTGGTTCTGAGTAAAGCATGTGATCCAATTCTGGCCAAGAGACCATAGAGCAGATCCGTTTGAGCCACCGAATGAGGTTACTCCTACCCTTGGCCTTCAAGTCAGAGAGAAGCCAATTCATGTTCACACCACTGAAGCCTGCCTAATTTATAGTTTCTGCTTACCTGCAATCAAAACATCCTTTTACAGGGAAGTTATACAGAAGAAAATGTCTTCCACAAAACTTACAAACACAACCTACAGATGATGTTAGGAATGACTAAAGCCACTGCTCCTTATAGCAAAAGTTAAAGAATAGGGGAGCCTGGATGGCTCAGTGGGTTAAAGCCTCTGCCTTCGGCTCAGGTCATGATTTCAGGGTCCTGGATCAAGCCCCACATCAGGCTCTCTGTTCAGCAGGGAGCCTGCTTCCCCCTCTCCCTCTGCCTGCCGCATCTGCCTACATGTTATCTCTCTGTCAAATAAATAAAATCTTAAAAAAAAAAATAAAGTTAAAGAATAAAACTTAAAGAGATGCCTGGGTGGCTCAGACCATCATTAAGCATCTGCCTTCAGCTCAGGTCACGATCCAGGGGCTTGGGGACAGACTCCCACAGTGGGCTCCTTGCTCAGTGAGGAGCTTGCTTCTCCCTCTCCCTATACTGCTCCCCCTGCTTGTGCTCTTTCTCCCTCTGTCAAATAAATAAATAAAATCTTAAAAAAAAAAAAAAAAATTTAAGGTTTAGTGTTCCTAATTGTAATCCATACTAAGGTGTTCTGAACAAAGTCTCAAAAGCTCAGTATTAGGGGCGTCTGGGTGGCTCAGTTGTTAAGCGTCTGCCTTCGGCTCAGGTCATGATCCCAGGATCCTGGGATCAAGCCCTGCATCAGGCTCCCTGCTCGGCAGGAAGCCTGCTTCTCCTGCTAACATTCCCTCTGCTTGTGTCCCCTCTCGCTGTGTTTCTCTCTGTCAAATAAATAAAATCTTAAAAAAAAAACAAAAACTCATTATTATTATTATTTTTTTTTGCAGAAAGGAGATTCACAAACCAGATCCAGAAAATCAAATTTTAAAAAGATAAAATTCCACTATCATCTCCAGGTGGAACATGCTTTCTCTGACCATTTGTTTATATATATATATGTCAATCATTCACCACCGGGCTCACAAATTTTCAGCACGTCCTGCTCAGTTTCACCTCACATACAGTCTAAGACGACCACACTGAAGTGACACAGCGTGTTATAAAGGGATTTGGCATCAAGAGATCTCAAAAATAAGGACTTAAATAAAGGGCATCATACCATTTTTCTCACCTGTCAATTCTATTTACATTTAGCCATTTTAGGGAAAGATGAAGCAAAGTGCCACACCACAAAGCTTATTTCAACACAAGAAATGCAAAGAAAAAATAACCTAGAATTTCTTCCGTTCATCTTAAGGACTGCCCATAGCCAGAAAGAAACACCTGGAAAACACCTTAAACACCAATAAGGTCAGCACTTGGAATACTCACCATACACCAGCACTAAACTCAAATCTTGTCCTCTTAAGTTGCGAGAACAAAGGAGCACCATGGTGCAGTATCTTGTTCCATCATCTGCCTCCAGGACCACACAGCTAAGTAATGACAGGCCAAAACCAGAACTCAGACAATCTAGCTGTAGATGCCATTCTAACAACAATGCTGGCCTTCTTCAAGCACTGGTAGAGTACAGATGTTCCCTGGGCACATGCTGCTCAGGGAGAGAACCAGGAACATCTTTCACACACAGTTATCAAGAGAAAGCTCTCAATATATGATAGTACTCAGCATGCAACGAAGGTCTCAAATGCAGTTTTTAAAAGTGGAGACAGGAGCGCCTGGCTGGCTCAGTCAGTAAAGCATATGACTTGATCTCAGGGTTGCGAGTCCAAGTCCCACAATGGATGTAGAACTTACTTTAAAAATAAATGGATAAATAGATAGATATATAAATAAATGAATTTAAAATATTTTGAAAGTAATTAAAAGTGGAGGCAAAGAAATGGAATTTAGCATAAAACATAAGTCAAATTAGAAAAAAACATCGAGGGGCACCCGGGTGGCTCAGGGTGGTTAAAGCCTCTGCCTTCGGCTCAAGTCAAGCCCCACATCCAGCTCCCTGATCGACAGGGAGCCTGCTTCCAATTGATCCAGGACCCTGAAATCATGACCTGAGTCGAAGGCAGAGGCTTTAACCCACTGAGCCATCCCCCCCCCGCCTGCCTCTCTGCCTATTTGTGATCTCATTCTCTGTCAAATAAATAAATAAAATCTAAAAAAAAAAAAAAAAAAAAAAAAAATTAAAAACCTGAGAGAACAAACCATTAGGGAAGTGCTGAGACGCGACCCTCTGGGATGTGATCAAACACTGAGTCAAGGACGCTGCCAAAGAGGTAAGGCACCAGCACCCATCTCAGGCAGACCACTGGGGCTCCCACTATAGCCTTGTCCCAGAGGACAACCACCAGTCCAACCTCCTCCTGAGCAAGGACCCCAAACAGAAGGAAGCTAGCAATAAACAAGGAGAATAATTTCCTAACGAGGAGTTCAGAGACTGAGATTCTAAGTGGCACCCCGGAAAATGCAAGGAGGGGGCTTTAAAAAGCAAACCAGTAGGGGCGCCTGGGTGGCTCAGTGGGTTAAAGCCTCTGCCTTCGGCTCAGATCGTGATCTCAGGGACCTGGGATCGAGCCCCACATCGGGCTCTCTGCTCAGCAGGGAGCCTGCTTCCCCCTCTCTCTCTGCCTGCCTCTCTGCCTACTTGTGAACTCTCTGTGTCAAATAAATAAAATCTTTAAAAAAAAACAAAAATTTAAAAAATTTAAAAAAAGCAAACCAGTAGGTGTGCCCAAGTATTTCCCAGGTAAGTATGAATCCCAGCTAAATTAAGAAGAACTCAGTAACTTCACTTCCCTCTTGTAGGTATCAGTTGTAAATATAAAAAAATGTACTAGCCAGGAATAGAATATAACTGAAAACAAACATCAGCCTCTTTAGATTTACCAAATCAAAGTAGAAACAAGAACCAGCAACCAAGACTTTTTCCTCCCCCTTCCAAAAGAGGATACCAAAGTCTTGCCCTATAACATGGGAGTGGAAGGAACCACACACTCCATTTTGCTGAATTCTGTACACACTGAGAGAGAACTCACTCTCCTCTAAACCCTTCCAGCCAAACCAACTGAGCATTTGACTTTTCAAAAGCCCATGAGCAATCAGAAGGGGCTCTCAGCTAGGCTTTTACCTCCAATCTGAACTTCTCATGTGTTCCCTTTAGGAGTTATCATAAACCTGGCAGAAGTGCCAACCTCTCCCCAGTCTGCAAAACAAGCCGTTTTTTGCTTGCCAGTTAAGTGTTTGTTTAATCAGACAAAAATACAGAAGCACTGCTCCTTAAAGAGATCCCTCCAGATCTCCCCCCTTATAAATTACATCTAAATATTTAATCAGAGCTATGAATAATACTTTAGATTTACCACTACCTAACGCTGCATGTACTGGTGACACTACCTGGCTAACTATACTGGTTCTATTTAAGGTATCTAATCAATCCTACAGCTGTAGTCCTGTTCTCCAAAGACTTCACCCTGAAGAGAAAGAGGAACCTGAGCATCTCTGCAGAGCATTAGCTCTTCTCTTTCAATCAGGTAAGAGTATGTTGCTACACTACCATATTTCACAAACCACCACTTACCTTTCCTACAAGGTAAAAAACGATGCATTTACTTTAACAAAAATAGGATATAAAATAAAACCAGTTCTAACAATCTAACACATTTGCAGTAACAAGAACATGTGATTTCCATTTTAAAAAAATGAATTTCTGAACAAAATAAAACTAATCAATTACAAAAAGCAATTTCAAATCAAGCAATTCATTTCAGGATTATTTCAGAGTTTAGCTTCTAAACCCATCTTCTTATATGAAGCACTACACTAAACTGTCAGCTTTAGTTCTAAAAAGATACATTATAACAGTGCACAACAGCACTAAAAATTTAACAAAATCTAAAGGCCGTTCTTATTTTTATATGGCCTAGGCAAAAGGAGGCATACAAAAGCCACCAAAAATGGTGCCATCGCCACCTGCAAGAAAAATCAATTGCAACAAACAAATGGCTGTAGCACCACACACAGAAAAGAATGCTACTCAGGCCAAAAACAAAACAAAACAAAAAAAAACACGCTGGAGTGGTGGAGAGGGCCAAAATGGACACTGAGCTACTTATTAACATCTGCAGCATGAAGTCCATGAATCAATCTTAGAAACATGGGAAGTAGATGAAGCCAAGCACAAAAGACTATGCCATAACGCTCTACTCATGACCTTATGGAAACAGGAAACCATCTATGTGACAATCACATCAGTGGTGCCAGGGGCTTGGGTTGGAAGTGGATGCTCTATGTCTTCACAGTATATGTTTGTCAAATTTAAGCTATGATTCTTAAAAGAGTGATTATATGGTATCTAAATTATACTCCAAGAAATGAGTTTCTAAAGCAAGTTTTAAGTATTACTCAAAATTCTCTGGATGAAACAAAGAGCCAATCCAGACAATGCTAAAGACCCTCAAGCAATGATGGATGTTAATTTACTCAAGAGTCAAAATTTAAGGAAGTCAGCTACGTAAAATCAAAGTTGACTACTGGAGCACCATCTGTGTTTCCCTTTTCTCGAAGGCCTAGACTATGAGTTCCTTCTTCCCTAAGATCAACATTCTATTTCACCAGTTTCACTTTATGTTTTCAAATTACTATCCCAATAAACTGCAAACTCCACTCACGACATCTCCCAATAAGGAATATTTTTCCTAATAAATGTTGCCATCATTTGTACATTCTTAGGCAAAAATAAGAACCTGAGAAGCAAAGTGCTCCATAGCCTGTGTTTTAACCTGTTTTTTGATCATTTTTGAAATGCACTAAGTCCATTTCTGTTAAGCGCAGCTTCTCCAAGTTTGAGAGCATTTAATTACATTTTTACTAAGATTAACAAAGTCAAATCCTTCCTCCAAAGAAATCTTATCCCAGAAGAAGCATCAAATCCAAATTTCCAAATCTTCAAAATTATTAACACACAAAATCTAAAGCCATGGTTACTGAGAGAGCACAGTGAACAAGAACATTTACTTACATATCTTCATGTCATGGGGAGGGGAAAGGATTAGCTCCAGAAAAACACTACCATAAAACACAAATCTATCAACGCAAACTCTGATCACACATTTCCTGCCAACAATATACAATCAGATATGCGGTAGTTCTGAAAGCAAACATTTGAAGTTGCCAGGGAAGAGGAGTATATTAATATACACAGATTATTCCAATCAGCTAGTTTTAAACACATTGAAATTGCTACGAAAATACCTTGGTCTAAGCTGCCTAACTCAAGACTCTTTTCTGGGAAGTGCTCACCTCTGTGGCACCAAAAACTCCCTTCTTCCCTAGGTGCCCTCTCCAGTGAGAAGCAGCACGCCTCACTCTCCCAGCTCAGGGCTTCTTAACCTCCGCAGTACTGACATTTGGGGCGGGGGAGCCTGTCTTGTACAAGGCAGGATATTCAACAGCCCCCTCTAAGGGATGACATTCAAAACTGCCCCCAGTGTCAAATGTGCCCGGCGGAGTTGAGGGGGGAGTCAAACTTTCCGGCTGAGATGCAGGTATATAGCTAGCCCATCACGGGAGTTCTCAACCTACAAAGTACTCGGGCCACTCAGGGCTGGACTCCGCAGCAGCAAAGACTCTGGCAGTCTGGATCCGCGGAAGGGTGTCTAATGCCCTCGCAGCGCAGGGCTCAAACAGACGCAGGCTGCCCTTCCCCTTAGCCGGCAATGCAGCAAGGTTATCTTTACCTTTATAGAGGTTGGTGACGGCGGTGGCTGCGTTTTGGAAGGGGACCCAGAGAGAAAGTCCTGGCTGCTGACACACTCGGTCTGAAAAAGCGGAGAGGAAGAAGAAAAAAGAAACAAAAGACAAGAAAGAGAGACAGAAAGAGACAGAGTGTTACTTGGGCGTCAATCACTCGGGAACGGCCATATTAGGTTTCGCCATTTTGTTCCAGGGCTTCAGGATCCCACATTCAACTGCGAGGACTGCAGGAAGGGGGTCGCGGAGGGGGCCAGGGCGAGCCGCGAGGCTCAGAGGCACAGCCCTGGGGCCGACTGCGGCCGAGGAAGGCGCCCCCTCCCAGTCTCCGCCCCGAGGCCGGCTTCGGGCACAATGGGCCGGCCCCACCGCCTCCCTTCGCCATTTTGTGACCCGGGGCCCCTCCCCTCCCCACCTCTCCCCTCCCGGCCCGGGGGCGCCGGCAGCCGGGCCTCAGCCGCGGGCGGGCCCCCGAGAGCGGCCCCAAACGGGAGCGCCCCCGGCGCCGGCCCCCAGCTCGGCCGCGGCCGCCCGCCGAGCCCTCCCATCGCGCCGCCATCTTGTGGGGAGGGGGCGGCGGGGGCGCGGCGGCCGGGCTCGGCCGGCGGGTGGGTGGCCGCCCTCGGGGATCTCCGCCGACCCGCCAACCCCGAGGCGGCGGTGGCGGGGCGGCGGCAGCGGCAAGATGGCGGCAGCGGGCCTCACCTTTGTAGAGCTGGGCCACGGCGGTGGCCGAGTTCTGGAAGAGGTGCCACAGCTTCTGCTGCTTGTGCTCGGGCTGCGCGGCGGACGCCGCCTCCTCTTGCAGCTCGGGGGGCAGCTGCTCGTCCTGCTCGGCCTCAGCCAGGCACTGCCGCTCCCACTTAGAGAACCAGTGCTCCGGCCCGTGCTCCTGGATCTCGGCCTCGCCCTCCTCCTTCCGCTCCTCCATCCTCCGCGGCCTCCCGCGGCCTCGCCGCCGCCGCCGCCGCGTCCTCCTCAGGCGGGGCCCCCGCGGGAGCGTCGTCGTCGAGCGGCCCGGCGGCGGGGCCCAGCGGCCGGCGGCAGCTCCTCGCGGCGGCCCAGGCCTCCTGCACCTCGACGGCCTGCGAGACCCGCCCCGCGGCCCCGCGCTGTCCGGGACGACCCCCGCCCCGGGCCTCCCCACCCCCGGGCCCCGCCGAAGGTCGCCGCGGCCTGAACGACCGCAGTCGCCCCTCGCCTTGCCGGCCTGAGGCTGTCTACCGCCCGCCCATGGCGCCGCGGCTCCCCTAGGGCCGCCGCCGCTGACCGCTGAGGCCTCCGCAAAGCCCGGCCTGCGCCGCCGAGCCCACCCCGAAAACTGAGGAACGTCGTCGTCGCCGCCGCCGTCGACGCCTCTGCGGCTGCTGGTCCCCGCCCTCCCCCGCCCACATGCTGACTGGGGAAGCACCGCCCACTCGGCCTCGGCTCCCCTGCCCGGTTGGGGCGCGCCCGCTCCGAGCGCCCTCATTGGTCCGTTCCGACCGGTTCCGCGTGCCGGCCTCTGAACACAACGCCGTGATTGGCTTACCGTCCTGTCTCCCTGACGTAACCAATGGGCGGGGGGAGGGGAGTGTGTGTCAGGAAGGACGAAAAAGGAGGGGGAGGAGCTGACAGTGGTTGCGTCCAAGCCAACCAAAGAAAAAAAAAAAAAAGATAAAAGGTACGCATGCGCACTGGCTTGCTTCCCCCCCCCGGGGGGCGGTGAGTGACGGTCACGTGACTCAGCCCCGCGACCGCGCCCCGAGGGGGCTTTTCGAGCCCTTTCCGGCCCCAGGGGACCCAGAATTAAGTCGGGCCACCGCGCCCTGGGGGCGTCTGAGGTGGCAGTCTGCTTGCTCCAGCTGCTTTGGCTCCAAAACGTGTAGGGACGTAGAGAAAGAATAAAACGTCCAAGTTGGCAGAGTGCGCCCTCCATCTGTTTATTTCAGAGTCCCATTTCTCAGGTGGGCAAGTTGGGCTTCCGAGCCCCAAGAAAAACTTTCAAGTGGCGACGCTAGCGGGCCCTTCCTGCGGCCCGCTGCCCTTCGGGGAGAGCGTCCCGTGCGTGACGCGGCCGCCAGCCGGGTCGGCAGGCCGCTAGCGAAGTGGAGCGCCGGACGGGATCCCCCGGCCAGGGTGGCAACCCCGCACCTGTCCCGAGGAGCACACTCCGGGGCCACGTGTGGCCGCCTGCATCGTGCGCCAGTCCTCGCCTCTCCCGGCCGGAACCCGCGTGGCTATGCGGGGAGGACCGCCCGGCCTCCGTTAACCTTCGCCGAGCGGCGGCTCCGGACCCCTGAAGAAGCTGCCACGCAAACGGGCGATGACCGCACAGAGGCAAACCCAGCCCTCCAGATACTGGCAGCGAGGGCAGGAGCCAGCCAGGGCCTGCAGAAGCCAGCCAGGGCACCACCTCCCAGGAGCTGCCAGAGCGAGCTCCTGCACAGCAAGGTGGCTTTAAAGCTGTCACTTCTGGACTCAGATGTGACCTCCTCGTTATGGCCTACGAGTCCCTGTAGGATCTGGGCCCACCTCCTTCGTGTTCATCTCATGCCATCCTCTGCTTGGCTCGTGCTGCCAAATCACACACTGGCCTTCTTTCTGTTTCCCCAGGACATCAAACTTCTCTGCCTCAAGGCCTTTGCCCTCACGGTACACACTCTCCCTCTGGAATCTTCCTCAATTCTCAAGGCTCTGCTCAAATGGCCTATAAGCACAGAGCCCTTTTCATACCAGCCTTATTAAAGTAGAGCATTCCAGACTTCTATTGCCTGGTTTTATTGTTTCATACCCTGAATCACTACCTGAAATGATCCTACTATTGATACGTTTACTTACAGCTCTCTTGTCCCTAGAAAGGAACTTCTCCGAGGGCAGAATCTTAGCAGTCTTGTTCCTGGCTGAATCTTTTTTCTTTTTAAAGATTTTATTTATTTATTTGACAGAGAGAGAGAGATCACAAGTAGGCAGAGGCAGGCAGAGAGAAATGGGGAAGCAGGGTCCCCGCTGAGCAGAGAGCCCAATGCGGGGCTCCATCCCAGGTCTCTGAGATCATGACCTGAGCCGAAGGCAGAGGCTTTAACCCACTGAGCCACCCAGGCGCCCCTCCTGGCTGAATCTTAAAAAGATTGGTAAATAGGGTGTAGGAAGAAAGGTGATTAGAGGCCACCACAGAAAGGACATGCCAGGCAATAGTAGGGGCTATGGGGAACCCCCAGTTCTTCAGGCAACCAGAGTGGGAGCTGCAGGCTGTTCACTTTGTCCATCCAGTATCAGAGGCACACAGCCTAAGGTTTACCTATTTTGTACACGCACTACAAAAACACAATCTATTGACTCTATAATATGAAAAGAAATATTTTTTCCAGGGGTGTCTGGATGGCTCAGTCCGTTAAATGTCTGTATGTTGCTCAGCCCATGATCTCCAGGGCCTGGGATCAGCCCCGAATTGGGCTCCCTGGTCAGCAGGGAGCCTGCTTCTCTCCCTCTCTCTCTCTCTCTCTCTCTCTCTCTCTCTCCCCCTATAGTTCTCTGCCCTACTTGTGCTCTCTGTCTCAAATAAATAAATCTGTGAAATCTGAAGTAAATTTAAAAAAATCTTTTTAAACGAGGTTTTTTAATGATTATTACAATAAAAAAAAAACATCCAAAAATCTGTTACTTTTATGGCAAAAACTAAAAAGTTTAATCTGAGTGCATTTTCACAGTGATTTTTCTGAGACCTGCCTGGTCTTAAATGAGTCTCTCTCCTTCCTCCCTCTCTCTCTCTCCCCCTCTCTACCCTACCCCAAGAAACATACATACACACAGAGATGACTCTGGACACCAGGCTACTTGTCAGTTTCATTCTAAACTGCCCTTTATAAAACCTAAGCAACATTATTAGACATCAATACCTGGTGGGTGCTCGTAGTCAACCTCAGAGACTGAGGTTCGGAGACTTGAGAGTCAGCAAGAGCTGAGGGATGAAGCTTATCAGTGGCCACTGTGAAAGCAGCATATTCTGAATACCATGTAAGCAGAAAGCAAGATGTGTAAGGAGTATAAAAGGGTACTTCCCAGTGATAGGAATCACAGAGGGCTTTCTGGGGTAGGAAGCATTTTTGCTAGGCCGTGAAGCATGGACAAGACCATGAAGCATACACAAGGGAGAGGCCCCTCAGAGCAGAGGGACGCATGGATTCAAAGGCACAGAGGTGGAAAAGGCTTAAAGAATCAGGAATAGGCTGCTCTTTCTGCTCGTGGGTCCTGTCCCTGTGCTATAATAAAACCACCATTTTTGTACTCCAAAGGGAAAAAAAACGAACCAGGAATAATATGATTTGACTTAAATTGCATTTTCTTTCTTTCTATTGATGAGATAGTATTACCTTGTTTGGCTTTCTTTCTTTTTTTTTTTTTTCTTTTTTTTTCTTTCTTTTTTTTTTTAAGATTTTATTTATTTATTTGAGAGAGCACTGGCGCAAGAGAGCAGAAGCAGGAGGAACGGCAGAGAGGGAGAAGCAGAGAGAGAAGGAGAAGCCCCCTGAGCTTTTGGGGGCACCTGGGTGGCTCAGTGGGTTAAACCCTCTAGTTTATATAAGCAGCTGTGGTCAGGTTTCCACACCAACAGCTAAACACAATTCATTACTCATTATAGCACATAAAGCTCATAGTAATCTGCACAGTGCTAAATAAAGATAATATTCTGTAGTTTGGGGAGTTTCTCCTTCTCTCTCTCTCTCCCTCCCTCTCTCTCAGCAGGGAGCCCGATTTGGGGTTAGATCCTGGGACTCCAGGATCATGACCTGAGCAGAAGGCAGTTGTTTAATCAGCTGAGCCATCCAGGCCCCCCCTTGTTTGGCTTTCTAAGTTTAATGAGCACTTCCTATCTGAGTGAGCTTGGGCAAATTACTGAGACTCTTGAGCATCATAAATGGAGTTGGTAATAGAAACTCCTCAGGTTTGCTTTCAGGATTAAATGAGAATAAATGGCAAAGGACTGAGTGCCATACCAGTCCACAAAATTATTCAGTAAAAAATAGCACTCTAGGGGCCTGAGAAAGTGCTCCTACATTAGCCTTCAACCTTAGAATTGGGAGGTCTGGACGAGCCACAATGCATATGACATCTCTCAGCTAAGCTCTGGAAACTTCATATCCATTTGAAGTAATTAACTTTTGATGACTCAAGAAAATGTGAGTTGATGTATACTTTCTTTTTTCTTTTTTAAAATAGGCTCCACACCCAACGCGGGTCTGGAATTCACAGCCCCAAAATCAAGAGTCGCACAGTCCACTGACTGAGCCAGCCAGGCACCCCTGTACTTTCATTTTTAACATCTTTCCAGACTTTTAAGTATGCATATGTGAAAACTTTTTGTTGTTGTTAAAGATTTATTTGAGAGAGAGAGAGAGAGAGACAGTGTACCCCAGCAGGGGGAGGAGCAGAGGGAGAGGGAGAGAGAGAATCTTTAAGCAGACTCCCAGTTGAGTGCAAAGCCCAATGCAGGCCAATCCCAGAACCCTGAGATCACAACCCCAGCTAGAACCAAGAGTTGGACGCCCAACCAACTGAGCCACCCAAGCACCCCACGTAAACACTTTTAAACATAAAGAATATATTACACAGCATGTTAAGAAACTGAGCTTTTGGGGGCACCTGGGTGGCTCAGTGGGTTAAAGCCTCTGCCTTCGGCTCAGGTCATGGTCTCAGGGTCCTGGGATCGAGCCCCGCATCAGGCTCTCTGCTCAGCAGGGAGCCTGCTTCCCTTTCTCTCTCTGCCTGCCTCTCTGCCTACTTGTGATCTCTCTCCTCTCTGTCAAATAAATAAATAAAATCTTTAAAAAAAAGAAAGAAAGAAAGAAACTGAGCTTTAAAAAAAAACAAACTGAGCTTTTATTTTCCATTTTATAATAGATCTTGGACATCTTTTCTATTTCAACAAGACACAGTTAACCCTTGAACGACTCAGGGATTAAAGGTATGACCCTACACACAGTTGAAAATCCATGTGTGACTTTTTTTTTTTAAGATTTTTATTTCTTTATTTGACAGAGATCGAGAGAGGGAACACAAGGAGGGGGAGTGGTAGAGGGAGAAGCAGGGTTCCTGCTGAGCAGGGAGCCCTATGCAGGGCTCGATCTGGGATCATGACCTGAGCTGAAGGCAGACACTTAATGACTGAGCCACCCAACGCCCCCCAGGTGTGACTTTTGACAACCCCAAAACTTACTGCTAATAGTCTCCTGATGACTGGAAGCCTTACCCATAATATACAGTTGATTAACATAGATTGTGTATATTATATGTACTATATACTACACTCTTACAATAAAGAAAACTAGAGGAAAGAAAATGTGATTAAGAAATCACAAGGAAGAATAAATACTTTTATAGTACTGTATTGAAAAACTCCGCATATAAGTGGACCCACACAGTTCAAACCCATGTTGCTCAAAGGTCAAGAATAGTCGCCTCTTTCCTCCTTATAGGCAGTCACATTGTACCCCCTAGTGTAGGCCCATGACAATGTATTTATCAGTTTACCACAAAAGAGCATTTGGCTGTGTTCAGGGTTTTAGGACTGCAGCAATATGTACTCAGCATTCCCATAGATTCATTTTTGCCTTCTTTCATTTACTTCTTTCGTGTACATTCCATGCCGTAGAATCACTTGGTAAAGGTACTGTATTCTGTGTTCACTGGTCCTGTTACTATTAGTACCACGGAAGTACTCCATGTTTCAATGGAACAATTGCAATTACACAGAACAGAAAGTAAAAATGGAAAGTCCTTCTACCTCCCTCTTCCCAGATCCTCCTCAATTCTATACTCCAGGAATAACTTGTAACCTTTGGAAATGATGTTCCTGTATATGTGTGACTATGTACATGTGTGTCCACCTTTAAGGGAAAAAAAGTGATCGTTTTAAGCGTACTATCAAAAATTTTTTTCTCTTGAATTATGTTCAAACATAATTTGAACATTGTTCCATGTCAGTACACAGATTCTTTTAAAATACTGTGAAATATTTCATTGCCTTAATTAGGTATTTAAGATTCCCTATGGATGGAAATTTAGGGTGTAACCCATCTTTGGCGATTATAAATAATGCTGTAATGACCATCCTTGTATAAATGTGCTTCAGTGAACATCCTTGCAAATGTGTACCCCCAGAAATAGTATTTTGCAGTCAAAAGGTATAAGAATTAAATATTTTATAATAGACTTTGAAAATGCCCTTCAGGGGCGCCTGGGTGGCTCGGTGGGTTGAGGCCTCTGCCTTCGGCTCAGGTCATGATCTCAGGGTCCTGGGATCGAGCCCCGCATCGGGCTCTCTGCTTGGCAGGGAGCCTGCTTCCTCCTCTCTCTGCCTACATGTGATCTCTCTCTCTCTGTCAAATAAATAAATAAATAATCCTTTAAAAAAAGAAAATGCCCTTCAGAAAGGCAGAGCAATTGTCACTGCCTCCAAGAAGTACATGAATGCGTTTTTTCCAGTCTTGTTATAAAAAGAAAAATAAAACGACAACAACAAAAAACCCCTCTGCACTTTGCTGATCAAATAAACAAAAAAAGGGTATTTCCTTATGGTTGTGCTTTGATCTGTCCAGTTTCCCAGGCTGTCATTGTTGTTTTTTTTTTTTTTATTTTGTTTATCCTTTTCCATTTTTCTTGCCCTGGAAATTTTTTAAATCGTTAAGTCTCTGACTTTATAGCTTCTGAGTGTTGCATCAGGCTTAGGAAGGCTTTCCACACTCCAAGATTATTTGTTAACATGATTGAATTAAAACGGAAATGGCAGCCCATCTTTTTCCTCCCCTACTAGACTACCGCACATAAATGTCAAGAGAATGCATGACACCAACAGTGTCTCATGTTATATAATGCGTGCATTCATCACAGTAAGCAGTATAAGTGGCCTTATAGATTAATTGCTTCCAGAAAAGGTCAAAGTTAGACTCAAGGGCATGAGTCAAAAGACATGAGAAAAGTGAAATAACACTGTGAGCACAAAAGGCCAATCAAAATAACAAGATAAAATCAAACATCTTTTATTTAACACTTAACAGCATATACCCTTATAGAAGAGCAATGTTTTTGTGTGTTTTAATATATGCCCTGTTCAAGTTTGGGACCAATGCTGACATACTAAATACACCCCATAATGCATTCAGCTCCCTACTGAGGAAGAGATTCTTTGTCCGAGTAGACCTATACTCCAAAGGTGGCACCATCTCATAGTCCACTGCGCAGAAACAACCATCCACTCTTCTGGGAGGTGGGGGAAGTAGAGTGGGATGGATGTGTTCTGATCCCTTTTCATACCTTTCCTGGGGCACAAAAGGCAAGCTAATGATCAAATCTGCTCACAGCTTTATCTCATTCGGTAAACTGAAGGGAGGTGCTTCTCCCTAAACTCTTGTTTTCAATACAAACACAGAAAACAACGTTTTGAAGAAAGAGATTTTTAACAAAAATCGGAAGCCTTATGTGTTTTCCCCGCCTTGCTATAAAATGCAGCTACCTCAGGCAAGCAAATTCTACGCATCTTAAAAAAGCAATTGAAAATACTGCTAGTCTGTCGTCTGTGACAGAAAAAGTGGCCAAGAATCTCAGACCTTGTGCGGGAAATGGTGGATTCTCCAAAGTTTCTTTCAAAATCGAGTATAGAATGGGATAATATAAACAACACAGCCGGCTAGCTCCCTTCCCGATATCCATTCCACAGGTATTTTTTGCTAACAGAGCCTAAATTGTACTCCAGTGGGCAGTGTGCCCAGCTCAAGGACTACATTTCCCAGCCTCCTTTGCGACGAAGGGAGGATGATGAAATAATAAGAGGGAGTCATAGGGTGGGGCTTCCAGGAAAGCTATTTAAAAGTAAGTGACTTAGCTTTGGTCTCTTCCTCTTGCTACTTCCTCCTTCCTGGGGCCTGGAATTCAAACAAGATAGGCAGGACTGCAGCAGCCATCTTTGACCATGAGGTAACCTTAAGAAGGGAAGCCATTTGCAGAGAATGGTGGAGCAGAAACAAGGAAGTCTGATGAACTTGTGGGTGTCCTCAAACTACCTCTAAACTTTTTTTTTTTTGGTAAGTGGAGGAAAAACCCTCTAGTTTATATAAGCAGCTGTGGTCAGGTTTCCACACCAACAGCTAAACACAATTCATTACTCATTATAGCACATAAAGCTCATAGTAATCTGCACAGTGCTAAATAAAGATAATATTCTGTAGTTTGGGGAGTTTTGAAGTTGCTGTTTGTGCTTTATCTTTGCTCTTACCCACTTTTTACGAAACATTTCCCCATTACAACAGTGTGTTCCTTGCACCTCTGGTGCTCAGCCTGAAACTGAAGTTACAGGTTGCTTCCAGTTATAAAACAGTAGTCAGGTTAAGAATGATCTCTCCTACAAACCATAAAACACTCTCAAAATCACGAAACAAACTGAGGGTTGCTGGGGGGTAGGAGGGTAGGGATAGGGTGGCTGGGTTATTGACATTGGGGAGGGTATGTGCTATTGGAGTGCTGTGAAATGTGTAAGCCTGATGATTCACAGACCTGTACCCTTGGGGCAAATAATACATTATATGTTAATTAAAAAAAAAAAATTTGAAAAAGCCTAAATGCTCATCAATAAAAAGCTGGTTAAATAAATTATGGCTCTTTCATATAAAAAAAAAAGATTGATCTCTTCTGACTGCTATCTGAAGGGTGAATCATAGGCAGTTCAATGCATTTTAAGAAAGACTGACTTCCCAACAGGGCCTTCCCAACTTGCCATATCTTTGCAGGTGGTGCCCAGGGCTGGGGCTCGAGGCACGTGTGGTGATGTCACCGTGAAAGGAGCCTTATGACAGACCATTTCCCAGGCCTCTGGTTTCTGCCTGCTAAGTGATTTCCTTGATTTTCCCAAAATCTGTTTTTAAATGGCACAGCTCTGAAGACAAAAAACAAAGGCTCAGTTCTGTTTGCCAAGACGGGTGTTCAGAGAGAACCACTGGGTCAAGATGTCTACGCCGTGGAGTCCCAGTGTCTGGCCATAGTCAGCATCCTGAAACAGTAATGCAGGCTCTCGAATTGAGTCCACAGCTCCGCAAAGCCTCACGTGAATCCCCGGGGATCTTGTTCAAATGCAGAAGGCTGGTTCTGTGTGGCTGGGGTGGGCCCTGGGTGGGTGCATTTCTAACAAGCTCCCAACTATGCCGGTGCTCCTGGGGCATGGACTGCATCTTGAGGGGAAGGCACTTGCTGGCTCTTCTCACAGTACAGCCCAATCTCTCTTGGGCACCTTTTTGTCATTCAGATCTCAGTTCACATGTCACTTCCTCTGAGCAGCCCTCCTTGACCAGCCCGTCCATAGCAATCTTCTGGCCCCCATGCTTTTCTACTTCACCTAGATTTCACCTGCACCACGTGCCCCCCCCCATTCCCCAAATATTTATATGCATCTCCCTCCCCACCCCCAACTCCGGCCACAATTTACATAAGATCATGTCAACTGAGTCACTGAATCACAAATTTAGAATTTGGGTTGAGACCAGGAATTGGGAGCAGAGCCATATTAATGACTAGGTTGTTCTATTCCTCCTTGAAGGACATAACCCCAGCCCAGGAACCATGCCCTCAAATTCATTTCCTAGCAAGCTGGAGCTTCTTGGTTTCTAATATATGCATGATCCCAGTGCACTACCATTAGCCTTTTGGCATTTTTCCTTCCAATCTTTCATATTAATATAATTATTTCCATTGGTGTTCTGGAGCTGGCTCCTGCAAGCTTAGCAAGCCAGTTGTGCCCATCTATTCAACTCTTCCTCTGATGACATCGTGAGGTTGCTTGAAATCAGCTAAGGTGGGCATGTTTACATCACAGAAATGCTACAAATGAGAGATTTTTGGTTTCAGAGAGTTGGTTGTTGTTATTATTATTTTTACGATTTTATTTATCTGAGGGTGCCTGGGTGGCTCAGTCAGTTAAGTGTCTGCCTTCAGCTCAGGTCAGGATCCCAGAGTCCTGGGATCAAGTCCTGCATCAGGCTCCCTACTCAGTGGGGATCTGCTTCTCCCTCTCCCCCTGCCTGCTGCTCTGCCTACTTGTACTGTCTGTCAAATAAATACAATCTTTAAAATAAAAGGAAAGATTTTATTTATCTGAGAGAGAGAAGGGGAGGGAAGGCACAGAGGGAAAGGACTCGGCCGAGCAGGGAGCCTGATGTGGGACTCGATTCCAGGACCCTGGGATCATGACCCGAGCTGAAGGCAGGTGCTTGACTGTGCTTTAACTGTGCACCCAGGCGCACCCCCCGGAGAGTCTGTTGTTAACGGTCTACCAGTACACCACTGATTTAACTTACACGACATCAGGTTTCCCCCAGTCATGTATTCCAACTAGTCAACGCCCTCCTAAAGTGCACCAGGAGTTTATGTCCCAGTAAATGGAGGCTGATGATATATAAGTAAACACATAAACAAGAAGATTCTAGGAAGCAGTACAGTATGAAGAAAGTGAACAGAACCATTGATATGTGCAATTAAGTCCTTTCATTCCCCCCCCCATATCATAAACAGTTGCCCAAGTTTTAAAAAGATCTAAGGAGCATTCTTCCTAGTAGCTGCATAATATTTACTCCTTGTGATAATAATCTTCTAATTTATTTATGCAATCCTCGGCCGTTGAGGGCTTCTCAGCCTTGGCACTGTTGATATTCTGGATCAAGTAATTCTTGGGGGGGTGCTGTCTTATGCATTGTGAGATGTTGAGCAGCATCTCTGGCTTTTTCCCACCAGATGCCAGGAGCAGCTAGTGCCCACTATCCCAGTTACAGCAACCAAAAATGTCTCCGGATTTTGTCCCCTGGTGAGCAGAATCATCTCGGTTGAAGATCATGGCCTTAGCTGGACTTTACATCAACAAATAAAGGCTTTCAAGAAGGAAGGGGGTCTCAGAGAGTGGCTCTAGTAGCAGCCGTGCCAACTGGGAACTTGTTAAAAATGAAGATTCTTGGGACACCTGGGTGGCTCAGTCGTTGGGCGTCTGCCTTCGGCTCAGGTCATGATCCCAGAACCCTGGGATCGAGCCCCGCATCAGGCTCCCTGCTTGGCGGGAAGCCTGCTTCTCCCGCTACCATTCCCTCTGCTTGTGTTCCCTCTCTCGCTGTGTTTCTCTCTGTCAAATAAATAAAAATTAAAAAAAAAAAAAAAAAAGAAATGAAGATTCTCAGGCACTGGTCCAGACACCTGACATCAGAATCTCCTGGGTGGGACCAGGCAGTCTGTGCTCTAACAAGCCCTCCCAGGGGTTCTGATACACAATCCAGTTTGATAGGGGGCCAGGGATGAAGGTTTTTAGAGACCACAATAGTGTTTGGTGGCTTTGTACTGCAATGCGTGGTTGTGGTTGCATCATAATGGTGTGTGTGTGTGTGTGTGTGTGTGTGTGTGTGTGTGTGTGTGTCCCGCCTACGCATCTTTGGCTAGTATAGGTGATTAGAGCAAATTAGCTGAGTTCAGGTGTACTTTGGCCTTAAGTACCACCTTTTAGCTCAGGATTACCAAACACCATTTATTTTTACCCCACGGAGGCTCTGGGAGGCTCTGGGACCTGAGGTGGGATGAAGCATTGAGGGGCGGTGCCCTGGATCATCCAAACACATTGTCTGGGTTATTGTCTGGAAGCATTCAGATGTGTTATAATAGGATAGGGGCACCTGGGTGGCTCAGTCATCTGTCTTTGGCTCAGGTCATAATCCCAGGGCCCTGGGATTGAGCCTTGCCTTGAGCTTCCTGCTCAGCGGGAAGCCTGCTTCTCCCTCTCCCACTCCCCCTCCTTGAGTTCCCTCTCTCGCTGTGTCTCTTTCTGTCTAATAAATAAAATCTTTAAAAATAATAATAATAATAGTCAGGATAGGTTATGCTGTTGTCAATGACCAAACAATAACAAGAAGATCTACAGTGAACAGAAAAAGCAAATGGGTCCCGACTCTACGTTCCAACTGCCATGTGGCACTTCTCCACTACATGTAAACCCTGGTTCTCTAAATAAAGAGCAATTTGGTCTTTTCAGAAGCCAAAGAACCACAAAAGGCAAAGGCAAAGCAAGATGTACCACCAGCAGCTACCTCTTGCTCTTGCCACCGTCTTTTCCCTCAGGCGGCCATGAATTCCATTCAGAAATACGGGTTCACAAGCTTTCTTTTATCATTTATCAATGGGGGTTCCTACCGTGGGAACAAAAATGCCTCTGGTCCTGTACTTCTCAAATGTGGCAGTATTTTCCCATTCCAAGGGGGCACTTTTGGAAATGGGGGGTGGTGGGACTTGGGGTGTCACAGTGACTGGGACTCCTGGTACTTACTGGCTTAGTGCCAGGGCCATTAAAACATCCTACAGAGTGCTCGTGGGATTGTAAAATGGTACCATCCCTTTGAAAAGTAAGTCAAGAGTTTCTTTGAAAATTCAGCATACAGGAGCGCCTGGCTGGCTCCCTTGGTAGAGTACCTATCTAATTCTTGGTCTCAGGGTCGTGAGTTCGAGATTTAAGTCATCTCTACCCGTGTAGGTCACTTTAAAAATATGTCAGTAAATATCACAAAACAAAATAAAATTCAACAGACACTTCCAATAAGACCCCCACCGTTCCACTTAGGTATTTACCAAAGAGAAAAGAAAGCCTATGCCCACATGATACATACAAGTTCCTATCTGCCCTGTTTGCAGGAACCAAAACTGAAAGCAATCCCAGGGTCCCTCAACAGGTGTAAGGAGAAACAGACCACGGGGCATCCACAGGGCCCACAGCTGTGTAGCAATAAGAAGGGATGAACTCTCAGTACACGATACAATATGGATGGATCTCAAAATAATTATGCTGAGTGGAAGAAGCCAGATCCCCCTCACCCAAAAGTTCGTGCTTTATGATTCGTTCCCTTTATAGAAAATGCAAACAAATCTATAGTCACAGAAAACAGACCAAAAGTTGCCCCAGGGATGAAGGGCAGGACAGGGAAGGACCAGAAGGAGGGATTACAAGGGGAGTCTATTGTAATCCCCTTTGGGAAAGGAAACAGTTTGGGTGATAGTTATGTTAATTAAGTCTCCACGGGGCAGCTCACGACCTGGCAGCTGGTTTCTTTCCACGAGGAAGAGAGAGAACAAGAAGATGCCTGAGGCAGAAGTGACAGTTTTTAATAACCTACTCCCGGATGTGACATCCAACGCTTCTGCGGTATTCCATTCACTGGAGGCCCATCAGTGAATCCAACCCACACCATAGGAAAGGGAATTACACAAGGGCGTGGTGGATCTTTGGGGTCCCCCTCAGTGGCTGCCCACCGCAAGGAACAAGTGCAAAGGAATCTATAGATTCCCCAGCTCCTCCCGAATGAAGGGATGTTAATGATGGCCTGGCAGGTCAAAATTACTTCACAAGGATATTTTCTTTCCTTCTTCAAACAAACAGACAAACAAAAAACAAAAAAACCCAAAAACAACCACAACACAGCACGTGGGGGGCCTGGTTGGCTCACTCAGGTAGAGCCTGAGACTCTTGGTCTCAGGTTTGTGGATTTGAGTCCCACTTTGGGTGTAGAGATTACCTAAAAATAAAATATCTTTTACTTTTAAAGATTTTATTTATTTGACAGAGAGAGACACAGCAAGAGACCAGAGATGGAATCCTAGCAGGGGTAATGGGAGAGGGAGAAGCAGGCTTCCCGACCCACAGGGAGTCTGATGCTCTGCTCCGTCCCATCCCAGAACCTTGGGATCATGACCTGAGCCAAAGGCAGACTCGCTTAACGTCTGAGCCACCCAGGCACCGCTTAAAAATAAAATCTTAAAAACAAGCAAACACACGAACCAACAAAAACCAGCACTTGTACAGTATGGGGACTATAGTTAATAGTACTGTATCTTACACTCGAAAGTGGCTAAAAGAGTAAATCTTAAAAGTTCTATTTACATGGGGGGCCTGGGTGGCTCAGTCGTTAAGCGTTAAGCGTCCTGGGATCAAGCCCTGCATTGGGCTCCCTGCTTGGCAGGAAGCCTGCTTCTCCCGCTACCATTCCCTCTGCTTGTGTTCCCTCTCTCACTGTCTCTCTCTCTCTGTCAAATAAATAAAATCTTTAAAAAAAAATAAAAATAAAAAAAGTTCTATTTACAAGGAAAAAAATTTGTTATGACGGGTGGTGAAAGATGTTAATTAAATTTACCGCGGGGATCATTTAACAATATATACACATACTGAATTATTATGTCATGCACCTGAAACTAATACATTAGATGTCAAACGCCAGTTCTATCTCAATTAAAAAAAAAACTTTAGGCCCGTGGCATTGGCCCGGTGGTCCAAAGAGCCGAATGCGGGCAGGATGAAGGACGTGAGGGGCGGTGCCGGGCATCGTGCAAACAATTTGTTTGGGTTGCTGTCTGGAAGCATTCAGATGTGTTAGAAGAGTCAGGATAGGTTATGCTGTTGGCAATGTCCAACAACCATAAAAAGAACTCATCAGCTAACTCCACAAATATCTGTGTCTTACTCGGGCACAGCCTGCTCTCAGTCCAGGCAACAGTCCGGGGCTGCTGCCCCCCACGGGTGATGCACCATGACTCAGGGATGCAGGCGGCTTCCGTCTTGTGACTCCAACCTCCACAAAAGGGAAGATGAAGCCTGGAGAGTCTTGCAGAGACTTTTTGCTACCTCAAATAGGAAGTGACACATCACTTCTGATCATAATCTGTTGGCCAGAGCCGGTCATATGGCTCCGCCTAACACAGGAGGACTGGGATGGGTATCTCCTTACACTCGAGAACAAGTTAAGGTTAATAGTAACCTTTTTCGTAGACGGTCCCCCTGCCACACATATGATTCCACATGTTTTAATATTTATTTTGTATTAACTTATTTGATCCCAATAATTCCCCAAGGAGGTTAGTATTTATTTAAAGATTTATTTGGCGGGGTGGCTCAGTCAGTGAAGCATCTGCCTTCGGCTCAGGTCATGATCCCGGGGTCCTGGGATCCAGCCTCGCATGAGGCTCCCTGCTTGGTGGGAAGCCTGCTTCTCCCTCTCCTACTCCCCCTGCTTGTGTTCCCTCTCTCGCTGTCTCTCTCTCTCTGTCAAATAAATAAAATCTTTAAAAAAATAATAAAGATGAGGAATTGAGGGGCACCTGGGTAGCTCAGCCGGTTAAGCCTCTACCTTCAGCTCAGGTCATGATCCCGGGGTCCTGGGATAGAGCCCCATATCAGGCTCCCTTAGGGGGTCTGCTTCTCCCTCTCCCTCTGCCCCTCCTCCCCACCTGTGTTCTCTCTCTCAAAAAAATAAATAATCTTAAAAAAAAATAAAGTTGAGGAATTGAGGCGCAAAGAGCTTCCTAAGATCTGTTTCTATCCACAGAACACTTCTTTTTGTTTATGATATATATATTTTTAAATTTATTTATTTGACACAGAGAGAGATCACAAGCAGGCAGAGAGGCAGGGGGAGAAGGGGAAGCAGGCTCCTCGTCGAGCAGAGAGCCGGATGCCGGGCTCGATCCCAGGACCCTGAGATCATGACCTGAGCCGAAGGCAGAGGCTTTAACCCACTGAGCCACCCAGGCGCCCCTTATGATATATTTTTTTAACTGAAGTATAGTTGATGTTGCCCACAGAATGCTTCCGACACCAGACGGCATTGGGCTGTAGGGTTGTGTCATCAATTCTAAAGCCAATTTACTATTTGGAGCACTTAGCTTATTTTCAGTTTTTGGTTCCTACAAATAATACTGTAATGAACTAGGCTGGGTTTTCTGTTGACTGAACCTTTGCATACATATTTGTTTTCTTCATATAAATTTCTAAATATAGAGTCGAAGGGTTAGGGTGGCATATTTCAAGACTACAGAGGTGAACTGCTGAATGTCTTCCCCATCTCCACCCTCACCCCAGATGGTGTGTGAAATGCCTGTTTCTCTATATACCCACTCACACTGGATATTAAGTATTTGTTTAAAAATCTGTGCAGAGGGGCGCCTGAGTGGCTCAGTGGGTTGGAGCCTCTGCCTTCGGCTCAGGTCATGATCTCAGGGTCCTGGGATCGAGCCCCACATCGGGCTCTCTGCTCAGCAGGGAGCCTGCTTCTCCCTCTCTCTCTGCCTGCCTCTCTGCCTATTTGTGATCTCATTCTCTCTGTCAAATAAATAAATAAAAATCTTTAAAAAAAAAAAAAATCTGTGCAGATTGCTTCAGTGTGAGGTTTTTAATGCAATTTAATGTCTTCTATCTGAAAAAAATAAAAGGTCTTTATTTAAAGTGTAAATCCAGGGGCGCCTGGCTGGCCCAGGCCATGAAGCATGCAACTTTAGATCTCAGGGTTGTGAGTTCCAGTCTCATGTCGGGTATAGAGATCACTAAAAATAAATAAGTAAATAAAAGTTTAAAAAAATATGAAGAATGGCATGATCTGACTGAGCCAGCCAGGTGCCTCGCCCCCAAAATTTTGAAAGTGTGAATCCAAATGAAGTATGTTAAAACTAGCCTTCCTTTGAATAGATCTATGTTACAAAAACTAATATTAGATCTGTAACCACATGGTTAGAGCGAAGAGGAAATCAATGCAACTGTCTATTAAAATCAGGCACTAAGGGCACCTGGGTGGCTCAGACACTGGGTGTCTGCCTTCGGCTCGGGTCATGATCTCGGGGTCCTGGGATCAAGCCCTGCATTGGGCTCTCTGCTCGGCAGAAAGCCTGCTTCTCTCTCTCCTTCTGGCCCAGCTTGTGCTCCCTCTCTCGCTGTGTCTCTCTGTCAAATAAATAAAATCTTAAAAAAAAAAAAAAATCAGGCACTCTGTAGTAGAGAAATCTGGAAGACACTGTATCTACCAGGTGACAAAAGTTCACATCAAGAGAGAGAAATAAGGATGCCAGGGTGGCTCAGTTGGTTAAGTGTTTGCCTTCCACTCAGGTCATGATCCCAGGGGCCTGGGATCAAGTCCCACAAGGCTCTTTCCTCAGTGGGGAGCCTGCTTCTCTCTCTGCCTGCCACTCCCCCTGCTTGGGCTTTCTCTCTCTCTCTCATAAATGAATAAAATCTTTAAAAAAAAAAGAAAGGGAGGGGTAAGAAATCCTAATGGTAGTACAGGACCTTAACATGAGTGGTGAGGAGGGCACTTTACCTCAGTGGTCTTCCTCATCCAAATCCATAACCCCAGCATAATCATGAGAAACACATCAGACAAATCCCAATTGACGGGCCTTCTGCATTTATTCATTTTTAAGTCATCTCTATGCCCAATGTGGAGCTCGAACTCACAGCCCTGAGATGAAGGGTCACATGCTCTCCTGACTAAGCCAGCCAGGTATCCCTGTATGCGTCCATGTATATGAAATACCCTTAATAAGCAAATCCATAGACCAAAAAAAAAAAAAAAAAAAAAAAA